>CAJQUW010003906.1:0-333259 GCA_907163375.1 Prostheceraeus crozeri
CAAGTCTTCAAATTCCTGCGTTAGACCAGTAGGTTGTTGTTCAGTTTGTTGCACATTGGGTGAATCAAATATGGATTCCGCTAATCTTCGCTTTTCTTCTTCTTTCTCATGATCAATGAAATCTTCCAGATATGTAAAATGCTTCACCACAAAATGAATCGGTAAGGAGGAATTAGCTAAATTTGGATAATTTCTTGACATTTTGAACAATTTGATTAATAATGTTATATATGAACGTGAAAACTTTATTTTGTGGGTCTCAATTTAACTCTTTCACGAATTTTTTGTATAATTCATAATTAGACAATAACTTCAGTCCCCTGAAGCACTCCTCCTTGTAAAACATAGCAGCGTTGAAGATTCCGATGTGTAATTTTCTTTCCTCAAACCAATGAGTTTTATTCAAGAAGATATCAACGTTTATGTACTTTATAAAACCTTTTCCTCGAGAATTACAGGTAAATTGCTGCTGTCCTACATCCTTGAATGGATCTCAGGATTATTTCTCAAACACTTTCTCTCTTTTTAATCTTTTCTTCGTTTTCCACATCGTCTCTGTTTTTTTTTCTTAGTGATTCATTGATAAAATTTGCTGTTTATCGATTTTGAAGAAATCCAGATGGACTGGTGAAATAAGAGGGCACAAACTTGATCCACGAAGCAACAATAATTCTCCTCTCTGTTTGCTGACGGAAGACATTGCAAATGAAACTTTGCTTTCTAGCGCACACGGAACAATGACAGGAGAGAGAGAGTAATTGAAAACAGCTGCCAGATGCTTTGGGTCATGTGATTGTGCTGACTGCTTGAATTAAAACAACTACTTCCTAACGTACAAACTAAAATCTAATTGTAGTCACAAAGCTGAGCAACTACTGAATTAATAAAACCCTAAGATTAACAATGTGTTAAAGCAGCTAAACTTATTGTAGGAATATGCCAATTCCTTGTGTACATTCTTAAATTTCGGAACCATCTCTTTCATAATTTATATATAATGTTCTAAATCTAAGTAATAATTATTGCGAGTTCCTTATCTTTCATATAATCTACTCTAATGCTTTGTGTTTTTGCAATATCCCATTTCATATGAATATGAAGGATATATTCTTGCGGTTTCATCCACTTATTTGTTTCTTCCACTTTTAAAGAAATATTATTAGTCACATGTTATATTTTAAAAACCTAAAAAATAGATAAAATTCATGAATTTGAAATTCTCAACTTTTATGATTTTCGGTGTCCGGTTTTGCATGACCTGGAACGGTCATGATTTAAGCGAGAAAAATCGAACCGAAGGTTCTAGGGCTTCGCCCGATTGTAATTCACAAATTTTGAGATTCTTAACTTTTATGATTTTTTCGGTGTCCTGCAACGGTCATGATTTAAGCGGGGGTGAAAATTGTAATTCTCAAATTTTAAGATTTTGAAAAATTTGAAAAATTGGGTATTTTTAAAAACGCTTAAATTTTCGCCCTTCGGCCTTCGGCCACGTGAAATTTGAAGTCTACCGAAATTTTTGAAATTTTGAAATTTTGATTTTTTTGAAAAAACCCGCAAAAGTGTGACATCCGGCGCAAGCGAAGCGAAGCAAAGCGAAGCGAAGCGTCGCGCCGGATGTCACACTATATACTACTGCTGTGACACATGTGACAACTTCTTTCATTTGGACTGCATCAACTTAAAGCGAGTGCCACGAGCAAGACATTGGAATTGCAAAAGTTGCAGAGCAGCGAGAGGTAATCAGTTATAAATGTTTAAGTTTTTAAGCTTGTGGGATAGTATATGGCATTTAATTAATATATAGGAAGTGAAACACGTATTACAGTCGTTGACTTACAGTCAATCGTTGACAGATAGAACGATTTTCTGCAGCGAACAAGGCCAAAAATGAGTCTTTCACAGAATTATGTATATACCATGGCTATCGCGAATCTACGCGTCTGCTGAGCTCTACTCGGTTTCTCTTCTTCTCAGACTAGGATCAAAGAAAACACATGCAAATCAAATGTCAAGGGTACTGAAGTTTTCGAGAAATGAAATTTTTTCTACATTTTCATAACGTGAAAAATACTAAATCTGCAGCCATAATGCTTGGCATGGAACGTCTTTATCGCTTATCATGTCTTATGCATATCTATGAAGCTGAGCACAGTCAAATATTGCAAGCCTCCCTAATGCAGGCAAGTAAAACATTTTGGCACCATTTCACCACATTCTCACATGCATCAGCGATCAGAAGCATGGTAACAAGACGTGGACATGATAAAAAATGAATTGAAGATATTCCATTCCAAAAAGTATGGCTCTAGACCGAGTACTTTTTACTTAATCAATGGAAGCATAGGAAGTCTCGCTTTCCCGACAGCTTCAGTCTGCTTCACACTAGATTAATATGTGTTTTTCTTTGATCCTGTCAGACATGAAGAGGAACCGGGTAGAACTCGGCAGACGAGCAGATACGTACTAGCCATTGAGTGTACCTACATAAATCTCTGAAAATCTCGCTTTCGGCGTTGCTCCATGCAGAAACTCGTTCTGGTTGGCGGAATAGATGGTCTCAGCAATTGAAAAAGTAAATCTATATAATCAATTTTGTTTTGAAATACATACTTTTGGAATTTGTTTCCAGCGGTATGTTTATTATGACGCTCATTTAAAAAAAAAATAAAAAGGCGTTTTTAGCTGAATTCATAGTTCATAAAACTTCGGTTGAATTTCAAAATTGAAGATCATCCCGCTCTTATAATTCAGTTAAGCTCCACTTATAACTTAAAACTCCAGTTGTTATTGTTTTGAAAGTAGCACCGGCTTAATTTTCATCACAATTTTCTGGGTGATTGCTTTGAAATGAGGTTGATAGCAATTACACACCGAGATTCAACAATTCATGAAATGAGAAAGACCAATTATTACTTTCAATATCATTAATGAAACCCGCCAACTTTGACGAAAAAATGACGCATTTAAGTTGAGAAGTGAAACCGTTTAGTCACTGGTCACTTTAAAGTCGCAGATATTCAGTAGGGTAATATTCAGTGACCTGGTGTTGATTAATTAAAAGGAGCCGGCTGAAAATGATTTCGATTTAATAGTTATTCGTTCAAATATTTTGTCGGTAGATTTAATCAATGAACCAAGTCAAACAGATTGATGAATTGCTGCAGCATACTCGTATATACCGACATCATTTCAAACTATATAACCCTTTTCAGGCTACTAACACACATTTCCGTATGGGTTGGAAGCTATAATTGCTGCGCCCTCGCATGATATTTTAAGGTGTACTGTGGGAGACTTTAGCCGTCCTTATATTTGACACATGAAGGGCTGAATTGCCTGATGAATTTCACGAAACATGTTGTTTGTTTAAGATGCTGCTAACGCATGATTATTTTTGACTTATGAATGCACCCGTCTGATAACTTGTCGCTTAAAAATTGAAGGCGCGGAAATGTTTTAATCCGACAGCTGAAAGTGATTTTGAATCTAAACTTTCACTTACTTTTGTTGAACGAATTCAATTAAAGAAAGCAGGAGTATCTTTTTATTCAGGTCTACTTTGTATATGTTCCTTCACGAAAGTTGAATACAAATAATTCATTCAGCAATGATCTAATTGCGATGAGAGTCTTACAATATGTGCATGAAGACACTAACTCGAAATAACTTTGACTACCAGGGAAGAGAATTTTACGGATTTTTTGACGGCCATCTGAGTCATCTCTGAGATTCGTCAGAAAATGCAATAAAAATAGGAGAGGCAAGGGGTAAGGTGCCTCTGTGGTGATCAGTGGGCCCCTCTGACAATCAGTGGCCCCCTTCTGGCGATCATGGGGCCCTCTGTGGCGATACATGGTCCGTTTTGAGGATCTTGGACTCTTTTGACTAGACTATGCATTATTTATGTTGTATATCCGCTACTTGATTTATATTTCCTTGTTACGTTTTTTGGCTCCGTATTAGTTCCCCTCTACTATACCGTACAATGTGAAGTAAACAATTTCATTTGTTCTACTGTGTATGGGACATATTACTGCTCGCACATTGTGAAGCTCATTAATTTTGATTAACAAAACCTCCCTCTATCATGACATTTTGAAATAACATCCCTCTATCATGACATTTTGAAATAACATCCCTCTATCATGACATTTTTAAATAACATAGAGCTCAGAAAAGTTGTAAGTCTTGCTTGATATAATTGCCGAGAAGATACTTCATGCACACAAGGCGCTTTAAACAGCTTAAATTCTAACAGCTATGCGGCGCGGTTTTTTAAGAGGCTTTAAAAAACATCAAAATTGCTATTGCTACTAATGTTTTTAATCATGCTGCTGCATAACCATAAATTAATTTCATAATAAACGATAGTATACATTATTATAAATAAGTAGAGCCATCATATTCATTTTATAAAATTAAAAACTAATTTCTTTGTCATGCACTTCGTCCACTCTCTTTCAAGTGCAAATATTGAACTGAATATAAAAGCAAAATCTGAAATCATATAATATACTTCTGTAGCAATAAATTTATGAACAAGATTGAGATATATTAAAATAATTAATAACCTAGATATTTAAAGAAGCAAGACGAAGACCAAAGCTGCCAATTATTAAAGGGTGGAAATGAAATATTTTTGCGAACATAAGTCTGGATTCTCGCGTAAAATAACGAGAGACTTTGTAATTGTAATGTGTGCTTGTTGTTGATGTTAATTTAATAGTTAATTTTTTAGTTTATTTAATACTAAAATTGTTCACAGCAGTTTGGCTCTCATTATTGCAGACTTGCAAATGTCTTGTGATACTGCCAGCTCGAATCGCACTAGACCTTGGTGGACATTTTAAAGGTTTGGCTTACCACTTGGAAGATTAGTTGGGAAGACGGTAAGATGTCTGAATGAGAGATTTTCGAACACCTTCAAAAGTGGCTACTCAACACTTCAAAATGTCCACCAAGGTTCAGTGATTCGAGGTAGCACTATCACAAGACATTAGCAAGACTGTGATAATCAGAGCCAAACTGCTGTGAACAATTTTAGCATTAAATACAACATCAACAACAAACACACGTTAGGAATTACTAAGTCTTTCGTTATTTTACTTGAGAATCCAGATTTATGTTCTCAAAAAAATTTTTCATTTCCACCCTTTACTTACGTTGGTAGCTTTAGTCTCTGTTTTGCTTCTTTTAATATCTAGGTTATTTACTCAATTGTTATCAATTCATACCTCTCAAGTCTGATAGATCATAGATTTGAAAGCTCTCAATTTTGTTCACAGATTCATTACGGTACTGTAGAAGTATATGATTTCAGATTTTGCGTTTTGTATTCAGTCCAATGTTTGCACTTGGATGAGAGTGGACGAAGTGCGTTGTAAAAGAAACTAGCATTTGATTTTACCAAAATGAATTTGGTGGCTTCACTTATATATGAACTAATCAGATCCATATCAGTAACAGCCTGATCTCGCTGTCAGACGGACAGATTAATGAGATGATTGGAACGTTGCAAGGTTGGCATAAAAAAACCCTTATTAGTTTGACATATGTTCAAACGTCATGTTCTTAGTCCGGTAATTAGCTTTGGAGGGAACGAGGACGTACCGGAGACTTTCACATAGTTTTCATGCGTCTTGACAACATATTCTTTCGCATGAGTGGTCGTCTTATAGAGAATCTTCTTTGACTAGTGTAAGTTATTTATATAATGACTTCACAGAATTTTCATAGAAATTTCAACAGACAAGTGCAATTTCCTCTCCAGATATGGCTTTTGAGGTGTACAACGTCATATGGAAGTTAAAGGTACGACCTCGTTCCTCACATAATTTCGTTCTATCTCCGGACTATCTCTTCAAGTAAATTTGAAAATAATTTAAGTATCGGTATTTACCATAGTGGCTGAGATGTTGGTTCAATAGCTTGAAATAATTGACTAATTTTTAATTTCAAATGGCTAAGCCGTTATTTCATGCGCAAGTTTACTATGACGTTTTATATTAGGTCTTGCTCTACTAATTACTATTAACTTCAGATCTTTCACTCCCTGGAAGACTGTACACAAGTGGTTGCAGACTGGTTATTTGAGTATCAAGTCAAAACGGCATTCGTACAAAATGGTATGTAATGAAGTATAAAAACCTCGCTATAAGAACCTCATCTGTGGAGGTTGTAAATATTTACTATTTGTCCCAGTCAATGAGATAGGAAATCGAAACTTTGAGCTGAGATTGAATTCAAATCGAATTTAGTAATAGGCAGTATAGAACCATTTGATAGAAATTTTGAAAAATTATACGAAGCTTCAACTGAGTAAACTGTCCTCGAAACCCTCAAAGTAAAGTCTCAATTACTAGAACGTTGCTAGAACGGCTATTTGTAGCGATTCTAGACTTACAACGATGGTCTACGTACTGGGATTGAAATCAATTTCTACCTCCTCTAGTATGAATAATGTTCATTAATTCCCTTTTTAAATCACGGAGAGCTAGGGGAGACTGCCATTCGTACTGAAGCTAATTTCATTTCATTCATTCTATAGTTTATTGAATTTACGACATGGTTTAAGATGCGTTGGTGGACAATCAATCTCCACTAATTTCCTTAATGTCGGCAGTCACACTTGTGACGATATTTATTCACTGATCATAGTTGCTGTGATAACCGATGTGTGGTGGCGAGGGTTTGATCCTGCCAATTGACAGAGTCGCATGCAAGCGGTTGGTGGCTCAGTCGGTAGAGCAGAGATCTAGTCAACGTGGGTAGTAGGTTCGCATCCTGCCAGCCGCACATCTTTTGCATGGCAATTTGATCACTCGCTTGTTTCATCTCATCTTATAAATTACCCGTCGAAACAGTTCGTTATTTATTCCATGTTTCAAAGCGCTTGTATGTACAGGATATCCTGCTTAACCCACCAGCGGTGCGGTGCACTTCTGTCTGATTGTCATAAATGTTAGCGGATTAATTGACATTAATGTGATACTGCGACAGTGCTTACCTGGATTTCTTTTACGATAGACGAACAATCCAATGACCAATTCATTCCCAAATCATACAGATACAAATAAATATCAAGCATGATAGGGGAGTAAAATAGGCCTTGGATAGGAAGACAATTGACTGCCAGACTGAAAAAAAACACATTGTGTTAATGGTTATGAACCCGATTCAACGGACACGGAATAATAGTTCAGCATTAATAAATCAAGCAATTAGGAAGGGTAATCCGACATTTCTCAGGTGTATGGTCTCATGCACGTACGACAGATTTTTGCTTCGGACGACAGGTCATTCTAAGAAAACCAAACATCGATTCGAATGTTTGAGCGAATAAAGACGTATGAACAAAGCATTCATTCTGAGACGTGTGTGAAGCTAATGGATCCGCCCAGGCAGCGGAACCCTTGTAAAATCTGTAAACGTGAAATTCTCAAAGCGACTGTAAATTGGTGGAATCTGCGCCCAGAATCCTGATCAGCAGGCAGAAATAGAAAAATATAGAAGTTCCTTAAAGCAGAATCACACTGTAAAACAAGATAGTTCCGCAAAAATGACAGACACGTTTCTGAAAGGGGTTTCCAATAGTCTGCTCCACTTCCAAAATACGTGTGTGAAGTTAGCGGCACCTCCGGAAGCAACCACTTTTATCTGAAAACTTAAATTTCCCAACAACGACTGCACATTTCCAGAATCTCAGTCCAGATTCATGATTACAATACTGAATTGATCAAGTAAAAGTCGTTTCCAACAGAATCACACTGCAAGAAAGAACGGTTCCGTTGGATAGCTCCGCAGAATTCACAAATGTACCTGAACGATTTCCGAAATTGCACCACTCTCTACTCACACTCCAAATTTCAGCTCAATCCGCCCTTCCTGTCTTACACCACACCCCTAGCTATACCTTAGAAGTCACCCAATCTCATCTACATAGGTGGATGTCGTAGGGCAAAGGCCAAAACTTCTTCCAACCAAATCCAATCGCTCGCTCAAGCCAAACTTAAGCTAACCAACCCACTTTCTACTCACACTCCAAATTTCAGCTCAATCCGCCTTTCCTGTCTTACACCACACCCTTAACTATACCTTAGAACTCACCCAATATCATCTACATAGGTGGATGTCGTAGCGCAAAGGCCAAAACTTCTTCCAACCACATCCAATCGCTCGCTCAAGCCAAACTTAAGCTAACCAACCCACTCTCTACTCACACTCCAAATTTCAGCTCAATCAGTCCTTCCTGTCTTACAACACACCCCTAGCTATACCTTAGAAGTCACCCAATCTCAACTACACAGGTGGATGTCGCTGCGCAAGGCCAAAACTTCTTCCAACCAAATCCAATCGCTCGCTCAAGTCAAACTTAAGCTAACCAACCCACTCTCTACTCACACTCCAAATTTCAGCTCATCCGCCCTTCTTCTCTTACACCACACTCTTAAATTTACCTTAGAAATCTCCCAATCTCATCTACATGGGTGGATGTCGTAGCGCAAAGGCCAAACCTTCTTCCAACCAAATCCAATCGCTTGCTCAAGCCAAACTTAAGCTAACCAACCCACTCTCTACTCACACTCCAAATTTCACCTCAATCCGCCCTTCCTGTCTTACACCACACCCTTAACTTTACCTTAGAACTCACCCGATCTCATCTACATAGGTGGATGTTGTAGCGCAAAGGCCAAAACTTCTTCCAACGAAATCCAATCGCTCGCTCAAGTCAAACTTAAGCTAACCAACCCACTCTCTACTCACACTCCAAATTTCAGCTCAATCCGCCCTTCCAGTCTTACACCACTCTCTTAACTTTACCCTAGAACTCACCCGATCTCATCTACATAGGTGGATGTCGTAGTGCAAAGGCCAAAACTTCTTCCAACCAAATCCAATCGCTCGATCAAGCCAAACTTAAGCTAACCAAGCCACTCTCTATTCACACTCCAAATTTCAGCTCATCCGCCCTTCCACTCTTACACCACACCCTTAACTTTACCTTAGAAATCTCCCAATATCATCTACATAGGTGGATGTCGTAGCGCAAAGGCCAAAGCTTTTTCCAACCAAATCCAACACCATTATAAAACAATACCACGCCCCTTGTAGCAGCCTAGTTTTTTTAGCGCGTTGTAAATTTATAGTTTTTTTTTTTTTTTTTTTACTTTTTGTGTTTTTTTATATATGCTTTTTTAGCTGTTTTATTTTAGCCCCTTTGATGCAGAGACAAAAAAGCATAGACGCAAAGTTTAAAAGCGCAAATAGTCAGTATATTTTTTTTGATTTTTGTTTGGCGCATTTTTTTTATTTTTTTAGTGTTTAGCGGCAAAATTGTTATGCGCATTTGACTAAGTTAAGTTTGTTTTTTTATTTGGATGCTTTTAGCCGCCATTATAAGAATTGGACTTTCACAATCAATTTGCATTTGGTCCACATAACCATTTATTCAGTTGAGATCGTTATGGTTTTTCGCTCGCTCGCTCAAGCACCTTACTATTATCCTTAATTGAGAGAGTTGCGCTCCTCAATCATCTTCTCATTAGACAACAATCTATCAAACTTAAGCTAACAACCATATAAAAACACTCTCTACTCACACTCCAAATTTCAGCTCAATCAGTCCTTCCTGTCTTACAACACACTCTTATCTTTACCTTACAACTCACACAATCTCATCTACATAGGTGGATGGGAGGATGTCCCGTTTGTTTCGTAGCGCCAAATATAAAGGCCAACCATCACACATCCAAAAACTTCTTCCAACCAAATCCAATCGCTCGCTCAAGCCAAACTTAAGATAACCAACCCACTCTCTACTCACACTCCAAATTTCAGCTCAATGCGCCCTTCCACTCTTACACCACACACCTAGCTATACCTTAGAACTCACCCAATCTCATCTACACAGGTGGATGTCGTAGCGCAAAGGCCAAAACTTTTTCCAACCAAATCCAATCGCTCGCTCAAGCCAAACTTAAGCTAACCAACCCACTCTCTATTCACACTCCAAATTTCAGCTCATCCGCCCTTCTTCTCTTATACCACACTCTTAAATTTACCTTAGAAATCTCCCAATCTCATCTACATGGGTTGAGGGTGGAGTCGTAGCGCAAAGGCCCCAACCAAAACTTCTTCCAACCAAATCCAATCGCTCGCTCAAGCCAAACTTAAGCTAACCAACCCACTCTCTACTCACACTCCAAATTTCAGCTCAATCCGCCCTTCCTGTCTTACACCAGTCTCTTAACGTTACCCTAGAACTCACCCGATCTCATCTACATAGGTGGATGTCGTAGCGCAAAGGCCAAAACTTCTTCCAACCAAATCCAATCGCTCGCTCAAGCCAAACTTAAGCTAACCAACCCAATCTCTACTCACACTCCAAATTTCACCTCAATCCGCCCTTCCTGTCTTACACCACTCTCTTAACTTTACCCTAGAACTCACCCAATCTCATCTACACAGGTGGATGTCGTAGTGCAAAGGCCAAACCTTCTTCCAACCAAATCCAATCGCTCGCTCAAGCCAAACTTAAGCTAACCAACCCACTCTCTACTCACACTCCAAAGTTCATCTCATCCGCCCTTCCACTCTTACACCACACTCTTAGCTATACCTTAAAATTCACCCGATCTCATCTACATAGGTGGATGTCGTAGTGCAAAGGCCAAACCTTCTTCCAACCAAATCCAATCGCTTGCTCAAGCCAAACTTAAGCTAACCAACCCACTCTCTACTCACACTCCAAATTTCAGCTCATCCGCCCTTCCACTCTTACACCACACCCTTAACTTTACCCTAGAACTCACCCGATCTCATCTACACAGGTGGATGTCGTAGCGCAAAGGCCAAAACTTCTTCCAACCAAATCCAATCGCTCGCTCAAGCCAAACTTAAGCTAACCAACCCACTCTCTACTCACACTCCAAATTTCAGCTAAATCCGCTTCAACTCTTACACCACAACCTTAACGATACCTTAGATAACTCACAAGATCTAATCTACATTTTTTTAGGTGGATATCCGTAGTGCAAAGGCCAAAACTTCTTCCAACCAAATCCAATCGCTCGCTCAAGCCAAACTTAAGCTAACCAACCCACTCTCTACTCACACTCCAAATTTCAGCTAAATCCGCCCTTCAACTCTTACACCACACCCTTAACTATACCTTAGAACTCACCCGATCTCATCTACATAGGTGGATGTCGTAGTGCAAAGGCCAAAACTTCTTCCAACCCAATACAATCGCTCGCTCAAGCCAAACTTAAGCTAACCAACCCACTCTCTACTCACACTCCAAATTTCAGCTCAATCCGCCCTTCCTGTCTTACACCACTCTCTTAACTTTACCCTAGAACTCACCCGATCTCATCTACATAGGTGGATGTCGTAGTGCAAAGGCCAAAACTTCTTCCAACCCAATACAATCCCTCGCTCAAGCCAAACTTAAGCTAACCAACCCACTCTCTACTCACACTCCAAATTTCAGCTCATCCGCCCTTCTTCTCTTACACCACACTCTTAAATTTACCTTAGAAATCTCCCAATCTCATCTACATGGGTGGATGTCGTAGCGCAAAGGCCAAAACTTCTTCCAACCAAATACAATCGCTCCCTCAAGCCAAACTTAAGCTAACCAACCCACTCTCTACTCACACTCCAAATTTCAGCTCAATCCGCCCTTCAACTCTTACACCACACCCTTAACTTTACCCTAGAACTCACCCAATCTCATCTACACAGGTGGATGTCGTAGTGCAAAAAAGAGATAATAATGATAAAAAAAAAAACTATAGAAATTACTTACAGAAATAACACCATGCCCAAACCTTCTTCCAACCAAATCCAATCGCTCGCTCAAGCCAAACTTAAGCTAACCAACCCACTCTCTACTCACACTCCAAATTTCACCTCAATCCGCCCTTCCTGTCTTACACCACTATCTTAACTTTACCCTAGAACTCACCCGATCTCATCTACATAGGTGGATGTCGTAGTGCAAAGGCCAAACCTTCTTCCAACCAAATCCAATCGCTTGCTCAAGCAAAACTTAAGCTAACCAACCCACTCTCTACTCACACTCCAAATTTCAGCTAAATCCGCCCTTCCTGTCTTACACCACTCTCTTAAATTTACCCTAGAACTCACCCCATATCATCTACATAGGTGGATGTCGTAGCGCAATGGCCAAACCTTCTTCCAACCAAATCCAATCGCTCGATCAAGCCAAACTTAAGCTAACCAACCCACTCTCTATCCACACTCCAAATTTCAGCTCATCCGCCCTTCCACTCTTACACCACACCCTTAACTTTACCTTAGAACTCACCCCATATCATCTACCCCCCCACAGGTGGATGACGTAGCGCAAAGGCCAAAGCTTTTTCCAACCAAATCCAATCGCTCGCTCAAGCCAAACTTAAGCTAACCAACCCACTCTCTACTCACACTCCAAATTTCAGCTCAATCCGCCCTTCCTGTCTTACACCACTCTCTTAACGTTACCCTAGAACTCACCCGATCTCATCTACATAGGTGGATGTCGTAGCGCAAAGGCCAAACCTTCTTCCAACCAAATACAATCACTCGCTCAAGCCAAACTTAAGCTAACCAACCCACTCTCTACTCACACTCCAAATTTCAGCTCAATCCGCCCTTCTTCTCTTACACGACACTCTTAGCTATACCTTAGAAATCTCCCAATATCATCTACATAGGTGAATGTCGTAGCGCAAAGGCCAAAACTTCTTCCAACCAAATCCAATCGCTCCCTCAAGCCAAACTTAAGCTAAACAACCCACTCTCTACTCACACTCCAAATTTCAGCTCAATGCGCCCTTCCTGTCTTACACCACACTCTTATCTCTACCATAGAACTCACCCCATATCATCTACACAGGTGGATGTCGTAGCGCAAAGGCCAAAGCTTTTTCCAACCAAATCCAATCGCTCGCTCAAGCCAAACTTAAGCTAACCAACCCACTCTCTATCCACACTCCAAAGTTCAGCTCAATGCGCCCTTCTTCTCTTACACCGCACCCTTAAATGTACCTTAGAAATCTCCCAATCTCATCTACACAGGTGGATGTCGTAGCGCAAAGGCTAAAACTTCTTCCAACCAAATCCAATCGCTCGCTCAAGCCAAACTTAAGATAAACCAACCCACTCTCTACTCACACTCCAAATTTCAGCTCAATCGCCCTTCATGTCTTACACCACACTCTTAGCTATACCTTAGAACTCACCCGATCTCATCTACATAGGTGGATGTCGTAGTGCAAAGGCCAAACCTTCTTCCAACCAAATCCAATCGCTCGCTCAAGCCAAACTTAAGCTAACCAACCCACTCTCTACTCACACTCTAAATTTCAGCTCAATCCGCCCTTCCTGTCTTACACCACACCCTTAACTATACCTTAGAACGCACCCGATCTCATCTACATAGGTGGATGTCGTAGTGCAAAGGCCAAAACTTCTTCCAACCAAATCCAATCGCTCGCTCAAGCCAAACTTAAGCTAACCAACCCACTCTCTACTCACACTCCAAATTTCAGCTCAATCCGCCCTTCTTCTCTTACACCGCACCCTTAAATGTACCTTAGAAATCTCCCAATCTCATCTACACAGGTGGATGTCGTAGCGCAAAGGCTAAAACTTCTTCCAACCACATCCAATCGCTCCCTCAAGCCAAACTTAAGCTAACCAACCCACTCTCTACTCACACTCCAAATTTCAGCTCAATCCGCCTTCCACTCTTACACCACACTCTTAAATTTACCTTAGAACTCACCCGATCTCATCTACATAGGTGGATGTCGTAGCGCAAAGGCCAAAACTTCTTCCAACCAAATACAATCGCTCGCTCAAGCCAAACTTAAGCTAACCAACCCACTCTCTACTCACACTCCAAATTTCAGCTCAATCCGCCCTTCTTCTCTTACACCACACTCTTAAATTTACCTTAGAAATCTCCCAATCTCATCTACATAGGTGAATGTCGTAGCGCAATGGCCAAAACTTCTTCCAACCAAATACAATCGCTCGCTCAAGCCAAACTTAAGCTAACCAACCCACTCTCTACTCACACTCCAAATTTCAGCTCAATGCGCCCTTCTTCTCTTACACCACACCCTTAAATGTACCTTAGAAATCTCCCAATATCATCTACATAGGTGAATGTCGTAGCGCAAAGGCCAAAACTTCTTCCAACCAAATCCAATCGCTCGCTCAAGCCAAACTTAAGCTAACCAACCCACTCTCTACTCACACTCCAAATTTCAGCTCAATCCCCCCTTCCTGTCTTACACCACACCCCTAGCTATACCTTAGAACTCACCCCATATCATCTACACAGGTGGATGTCGTAGCGCAAAGGCCAAAGCTTTTTCCAACCAAATCCAATCGCTCGCTCAAGCCAAACTTAAGCTAACCAACCCACTCTCTACTCACACTCCAAATTTCAGCTCATCCCCTTCCTGTCTTACACCACACCCTAGCTATACCTTAGAAACTCACCCCATCTCATCTACACAGGTGGATGTCGTAGCGCAAAGGCCAAAGCTTTTTCCAACCAAATCCAATCGCTCGCTCAAGCCAAACTTAAGCTAACCAACCCACTCTCTACTCACACTCCAAATTTCAGCTCAATGCGCCCTTCTTCTCTTACACCACACCCTTAAATGTACCTTAGAAATCTCCCAATCTCATCTACACAGGTGGATGTCGTAGCGCAAAGGCTAAAACTTCTTCCAACCAAATCCAATCGCTCCCTCAAGCCAAACTTAAGCTAACCAACCCACTCTCTACTCACACTCCAAATTTCAGCTCAATCCGCCCTTCCACTCTTACACCACACTCTTAGCTATACCTTAGAACTCACCCGATCTCATTTACATAGGTGGATGTCGTAGTGCAAAGGCCAAAACTTCTTCCAACCAAATCCAATCGCTCGCTCAAGCCAATCTTAAGCTAACCACCCCAATCTCTACTCACACCACCAATTTCAGCTCAATCCGCCCTTCCTGTCTTACACCACTCTCTTAACTTTACCCTAGAACTCACCCGATCTCATCTACATAGGTGGATGTCGTAGCGCAAAGGCCAAACCTTCTTCCAACCAAATCCAATCGCTCGCTCAAGGCAAACTTAAGCTAACCAACCCACTCTCTATTCACACTCCAAATTTCAGCTCAATCCGCCCTTCCTGTCTTACACCACACCCCTAGCTATACCTTAGAACGCACCCGATCTCATCTACATAGGTGGATGTCGTAGTGCAAAGGCCAAAACTTCTTCCAACCAAATACAATCGCTCGCTCAAGCCAAACTTAAGCTAACCAATCCCACTCTCTACTCACACTCCAAATTTCAGCTCAATCCGCCCTTCTTCTCTTACACCACACTCTTAAATTTACCTTAGAAATCTCCCAATCTCATCTACATGGGTGGATGTCGTAGCGCAAAGGCCAAAACTTCTTCCAACCCAATACAATCGCTCGCTCAAGCCAAACTTAAGCTAACCAACCCACTCTCTACTCACACTCCGAATTTCAGCTCAATCCGCCCTTCCTGTCTTACACCACACTCTTAAATTTAACCTAGAACTCACCCGATCTCATCTACATAGGTGGATGTCGTAGCGCAATGGCCAAAACTTCTTCCAACCAAATACAATCGCTCGCTCAAGACAAACTTAAGCTAACCAACCCACTCTCTACTCACACTCCAAATTTCAGCTCAATGCGCACTTCTTCTCTTACACCACACCCTTAAATGTACCTTAGAAATCTCCCAATATCATCTACATAGGTGAATGTCGTAGCGCAAAGGCCAAAACTTCTTCCAACCAAATCCAATCGCTGACTCAAGCCAAACTTAAGCTAACCAACCCACTCTCTACTCACACTCCAAATTTCAGCTCATCCGCCCTTCCACTCTTACACCACACCCCTAGCTATACCTTAGAACTCACCCGATCTCATCTACATAGGTGGATGTCGTAGCGCAAAGGCCAAAACTTCTTCCAACCAAATCCAATCGCTCACTCAAGCCAAACTTAAGCTAACCAACCCACTCTCTACTCACACTCCAAATTTCAGCTCAATCCGCCCTTCAACTCTTACACCACACCCTTAACTTTACCTTAGAACTCACCCCATATCATCTACACAGGTGGATGTCGTAGCGCAAAGGCCAAACCTTCTTCCAACCAAATCCAATCGCTCGATCAAGCCAAACTTAAGCTAACCAACCCACTCTCTACTCACACTCCAAATTTCAGCTCAATGCGCCCTTCCACTCTTACACCACACCCTTAACTTTACCTTAGAACTCACCCCATATCATCTACACAGGTGGATGTCGTAGCGCAAAGGCCAAACCTTCTTCCAACCAAATCCAATCGCTCGATCAAGCCAAACTTAAGCTAACCAACCCACTCTCTACTCACACTCCAAATTTCAGCTCAATGCGCCCTTCCACTCTTACACCACACCCTTAACTTTACCTTAGAACTCACCCCATATCATCTACACAGGTGGATGTCGTAGCGCAAAGGCCAAAGCTTTTTCCAACCAAATCCAATCGCTCGCTCAAGCCAAACTTAAGCTAACCAACCCACTCTCTACTCACACTCCAAATTTCAGCTCAATGCGCCCTTCTTCTCTTACACCACACCCTTAAATGTACCTTAGAACTCACCCGATCTCATTTACATAGGTGGATGTCGTAGTGCAAAGGCCAAAACTTCTTACAACCAAATCCAATCGCTCGCTCAAGCCAAACTTAAGCTAACCAACCCACTCTCTACTCACACTCCAAATTTCACCTCAATCCGCCCTTCCTGTCTTACACCACTATCTTAACTTTACCCTAGAACTCACCCGATCTCATCTACATAGGTGGATGTCGTAGCGCAAAGGCCAAACCTTCTTCCAACCAAATCCAATCGCTCGCTCAAGCCAAACTTAAGCTAACCAACCCACTCTCTACTCACACTCCAAATTTCAGCTCAATGCGCCCTTCTTCTCTTACACCACACCCTTAAATGTACCTTAGAAATCTCCCAATATCATCTACATGGGTGGATGTCGTAGCGCAAAGGCCAAAACTTCTTCCAACCAAATCCAATCGCTCGCTCAAGCCATACTTAAGCTAACCAACCCACCTTCTACTCACACTCCAAATTTCAGCTCAATGCGCCCTTCTTCTCTTACACCACACCCTTAAATGTACCTTAGAAATCTCCCAATCTCATCTACATGGGTGGATGTCGTAGCGCAAAGGCCAAAACTTCTTCCAACCAAATCCAATCGCTCGATCAAGCCAAACTTAAGCTAACCAACCCACTCTCTACTCACACTCCAAATTTCAGCTCAATCCGCCCTTCCACTCTTACACCACACTCTTAGCTATACCTTAGAACTCACCCGATCTCATCTACATAGGTGGATGTCGTAGTGCAAAGGCCAAAACTTCTTACAACCAAATCCAATCGCTCGCTCAGGCGAAACTTAAGCTAACCAACCCACTCTCTACTCACACTCCAAATTTCACCTCAATCCGCCCTTCCTGTCTTACACCACTCTCTTAACTTTACCCTAGAACTCACCGGATCTCATCTACATAGGTGCATGTCGTAGCGCAAAGGCCAAACCTTCTTCCAACCAAATCCAATCGCTCGCTCAAGCCAAACTTAAGCTAACCAACCCACTCTCTACTCACACTCCAAATTTCAGCTCAATGCGCCCTTCTTCTCTTACACCACACCCTTAAATGTACCTTAGAAATCTCCCAATATCATCTACATAGGTGGATGTCGTAGCGCAAAGGCCAAAACTTCTTCCAACCAAATCCAATCGCTCCCTCAAGCCAAACTTAAGCTAACCAACCCACTCTCTACTCACACTCCAAATTTCAGCTCAATCCGCCCTTCCTGTCTTACACCACACCCCTAGCTATACCTTAGAAGTCACCCAATCTCATCTACATAGGTGGATGTCGTAGCGCAAAGGCCAAAACTTCTTCTAACCAAATCCAATCGCTCGATCAAGCCAAACTTAAGCTAACCAACCCACTCTCTATCCACACTCCAAATTTCCGCTCAACCGCCCTTCCACTCTTACACCACACCCTTAACTTTACCTTAGAACTCACCCGATCTCATCTACATAGGTGGATGTCGTAGTGCAAAGGCCAAAACTTCTTACAACCAAATACAATCGCTCGCTCAAGCCAAACTTAAGCTAACCAACCCACTCTCTACTCACACTCCAAATTTCACCTCAATCCGCCCTTCCTGTCTTACACCACTCTCTTAAATGTACCTTAGAAATCTCCCAATATCATCTACATAGGTGAATGTCGTAGCGCAAAGGCCAAACCTTCTTCCAACCAAATCCAATCGCTCGCTCAAGCCATACTTAAGCTAACCAACCCACCTTCTACTCACACTCCAAATTTCAGCTCAATGCGCCCTTCTTCTCTTACACCACACTCTTAAATTTACCTTAGAAATCTCCCAATCTCATCTACATGGGTGGATGTCGTAGCGCAAAGGCCAAAACTTCTTCAAACCCAATACAATCGCTCGCTCAAGCCAAACTTAAGCTAACCAACCCACTCTCTACTCACACTCCAAATTTGAGCTCAATCCGCCCTTCTTCTCTTACACCACACTCTTAAATTTACCTTAGAAATCTCCCAATCTCATCTACATGGGTGGATGTCGTAGCGCAAAGGCCAAAACTTCTTCCAACCCAATACAATCGCTCGCTCCAGCCAAACTTAAGCTAACCAACCCACTCTCTACTCACACTCCAAATTTCACCTCAATCCGCCCTTCCTGTCTTACACCACTCTCTTGACTTTACCCTAGAACTCACCCGATCTCATCTACATAGGTGGATGTCGTAGCGCAAAGGCCAAACCTTCTTCCAACCCAATACAATCGCTCGCTCAAGCCAAACTTAAGCTAACCAACCCACTCTCTACTCACACTCCAAATTTCAGCTCAATGCGCCCTTCTTCTCTTACACCACACCCTTAAATGTACCTTAGAAATCTCCCAATATCATCTACATAGGTGAATGTCGTAGCGCAAAGGCCAAACCTTCTTCCAACCAAATCCAATCGCTCCCTCAAGCCAAACTTAAGCTAACCAACCCATTCTCTATTCACACTCCGAATTTCAGCTCAATCCGCCCTTCCTGTCTTACACCACACCCCTGGCTATACCTTAGAACTCACCCCATATCATCTACACAGGTGGATGTCGTAGCGCAAAGGCCAAAACTTCTTCCAACCAAATCCAATCGCTCGCTCAAGCCAAACTTAAGCTAACCAACCCACTCTCTACTCACACTCCAAATTTCACCTCAATCCCCCCTTCCTGTCTTACACCACTCTCTTAACTTTACCCTAGAACTCACCCAATCTCATCTACACAGGTGGATGTCGTAGCGCAAAAGCTAAAACTTCTTCCAACCAAATCCAATTGCTCCCTCAAGCCAAACTTCAGCTAACCAACCCACTCTCTACTCACACTCCAAAGTTCATCTCATCCGCCCTTCCACTCTTACACCACACAATAACACGTATGAGTACACCACTGAACATCTATTTCAGTAAAATACCCTTAATAAGCAACGTGCTGAAAAACAAAATTGCAAATACTTCCATATTTTGAGCATTCAATAAATCATTTAGTTATTTAAGTTTTTAGATGGAACATGCACATAATGCAAGCTTTTTTGAAGCGATATTTCTTAATACTTTTATGCACGGAAATGTTGAATAATAGACCGCCACCCTCTAATAGAGCACCACTTGTGATAGACCATCCCTAAGAGAGATGTACAGGTTTTACGGTATTAGGCGTATGAACTTCCCTATGGTGGCATATTTTGCTCCAACTCGGCCATCTTCGTGTTGAGCTTATAAATAGCATTTTAAAATGTATCTTTTTTCACGTGTCAGACAAACCTTACACAAACATGCATCTTGGTACTCATGACCTGCAAAGCTCAAACTTGGGAAGTGGCGGTCTATTACAGGTTTTGCAGTAGCCAACATGGATATTGAATAACAATTTTAACACCATTTTGAACAATGCTTCAAAAATCAAACAGGGAGCAAATCAGCATCCTCCGGTGCACTTGCGAGAGGGGTGGACTGAGTTGACACTCTGGATGTAGGCCTATTTCAGACACTGTAAAAATCTAATGCCAACAAAATTTGTGGGAGGTCGGGCGTGTTAGCCGTTTTCTACTATCTCGTTTTCCTCCAAACTGAACTATTTTCTTCAGAAATATAAAATTATATTAATGAGAAATTTTCTCATTACTACTGTGAGGACTTATGCGTTTTTTCTTTTGACAGCATATAGTGCACAACCACTACCTCTACTAGCCGGCATAGGAGATCTCGTACTAACTCTTGCGCCGAAGCACTAGCTAAATTCCAATGCAAATGACAATCCAAATTAAGCCCAGATCAAAATGTCTGATAGTTACAGCAATTTTAAAATCTAAACCGCCTGATCTGTGCTTTCGTAAGTTTCACTTTCAACGTATTCATAAACGTGCTCCTAGATCGTTCAACTTTCTGTTGCTGGATTGTGTTTTACCTAGTTTGAAAAGCATCTTTGTCAAAAGCTATGAATTTTCCACTTTTTGCAAATATGCATGTTACAGCATTACAAACTTTTAGCAGCATTACATAGTTAAAATTTAGCTTTTTAACCAAAATCACTAAATATTATATTTATATTGTGTTTATATTATATTGTGACCAAAATAATCAATGAATGGATGTCATCTTGGTATAGACGGTTACGCAATTCAGAAAGTTCTTTCATATGCATTTTTAATTTTACAACAAGCATATTCAATCAAATATAAGCGAATGTTTGTTTTGAATCAAGCAACATGAGTTAGCAGTAAATTCAATTTGCAGCATGCATCACACGCAAATTTCAAAATATAAGGATTCCCGAACTATCCATTTGTAAATTGATTTCAAGTAAAAACAACAAGTCACATGGAAAAATTTTAATTAAATTCTTTCCGAAAGATAATTCAGCAAAAATCAGCTACATCTCGTCAACAATCATGGCTCTTTACATCTGTTAGAAAACGGGTTAGAAGAATACTAAGATTTTGCACATCAATCAGAAAAGTCATTTAATATAATCAATAACTCAGTAACAACGCCATATATCTCAGGGACATGTACAAACACTTTGTATGTGAAGAATTGGAAAAATAATGCATTATCAATAAACTGTGTTAGATTTATCGAAGACATTTACATGAAACAAAAAGTCGATGCGACAACCTAAACAAGGATTATATTATACAAAGTAATTTCAGACTTTGGCAAAAATCGGAACTGCAGTGCGGATACTGTATAATGGCACGTCTGACTACCTCTGCATGAAAATGAGATGGAAGTGAAGGACAGACGTCGAAAATGTACTGCGATGTGTCAAACTCCTCTGATTATAATGAAAAATGAAAATGAAAATGTCACCACTCAACTAAGTCATGAATATTTGTGCTGAAAGTCCTATGGCCATTGCTCTTGTCAGCTAAATCTCCGTTATGCGGATAAGGAAAAGTCTCGAATACAAATGCATCGATCGTTTGACTTACCACGCAGAAGCAACATAATTCGTGATAAAATCAAGCTGTAGCATCATTGCTTCCACTAATTTTGATAAAACATTTGTCATCATTGTTTTACAAAAATGATATGTCCATCGTCTTCTAACGAATCACTTCCGCAGCAGCATTCGAGACGAAATGAGTGAGGTAGCAAGCATTCAAGAACAATAGCAATAGACAATCCTGCATACTGATGCTATTCTTCAAAATTGAAAAATAAACTGGCTCAGTTCAATAACCTCCATGAATACATGTCAACAGAAGAAGTTATTTATTGCATATTTCCAAGGCAAATATACTTGTATTCCAAATATTCGTCAATGCCGTAAATACCTCCCTCACGACCAATGCCTGATTGCTTCACTCCGCCGAAAGGAATTTCCACGCCAGATATAATACCTTCGTTAACCCCAACAAGTCCTACCTCCAAGCGTTCCGCAACCCTCCAGATCTGCTTGATGTCTTGTGAGAATAAGTATCCGGATAATCCGACATTCAGAGAATTGGCCTTTTTCAACACATCCGCTTCATCTGAAAATTTTATTAAAGGAGCAACTGGTCCGAATGTTTCCTCGTTGCAGCAAAGCATGTCGGTTGTTACATCTTTCAGAACTGTAGGTAAGAAACAGTTTCCCTCGGTTTTTGAACCACCAACCATTACCGTTGCACCCATTTCGACAGCATTCTGCACATGTCGCTCACACTTCTCAACAGCTCTGGAATTGATCAATGGACCCTGACTGACTCCGTCCGTAAGCCCATTTCCAACTTTCAGTTTAGATACTTCTTTGGAAAGCCGCTCAGCGAGCTCATCATAGATCGATTCGTGTACAAATATTCGGTTACTGCAAACGCAAGTTTGTCCAGAGGTTCGATACTTGCTTGTCATAATTCCATTGACCGCTACTTCAATATCAGCTGATGGGAAGACAATCAAAGGAGCGTGACCACCAAGCTCCAATGCCATGCGTTTAATCGTGGATGAACCCCATTTGCTAAGAGTTCCTCCAACCGCTGTAGATCCCGTGAATGATATAGAAAAAAGATCATTTGATTCACACATAGTGCGACCGACATCGACAACATTTTTTCTAGAACAAGTAACAACGTTTATAACACCATCAGGGATACCGGCTTCATGAGCTATATGAGCAATGGCCAATGCACATAGAGGTGTGTCCTCAGCAGGTTTGATCACTGCAGAGCAACCAGCAGCTAAAGCGGCTCCAATCTTTCTTGTAATCATTGCATAGGGGAAGTTCCACGGAGTAATTATTCCAACAGGGCCGATGGGTTGTCTGAGAACCATGTATCGCTTTGAATTCACCGGGGAATCTAAAATGTCTCCCTTTATACGTCTAGCTTCAGCTGAATACCACTCCATAAATCCAGAGCCATAAGCCGCTTCACCTCTCCCTTCCGCAATAGTCTTTCCATTTTCCGTGGTGATTAAATGAGCAATAGATTCTGTCTCCTTTACCATGAGATCATAGAACGTACGCATCAAATCCGATCTCTCCTTTCCACTAAAGGATCGCCATTTCTCAAAACCACGCTTCGCAGCTTCAATAGCAAGTAGAACATCCTCAGTTCCCATATCTGGTACTGAAGCTATCTTTTGCTGGTCATAAGGATTCAGAACGTCAAAAGACATTCCACTCTTCGCGTCAGTCCATTTACCATCGACAAATGCTTTGTCTTTAAAGATATTCGAATAGGAAGCCATGCCGCACCGTGCTAATGCAAAACGAAACAGTTGCAAGCTCCTTGACGTATCAGCCGCAGTTTTCAAACCGGCTTTCATAAGCGATTGATTATACGCTGAAATTGCCATATGTATTTCGTGAAGTATCTGCAATATAAAAAGTGACGCTATGAAATCAAGTAGAATCAACACAATAAGCAAAATTACGTCACATTCATTCCATTTATCAGGGTCACAACATTTCGTAATATCTTATCACTAGCGGCCTTGAAAATTGGTTGCAGTTATCGACTATCGACCAGGACGCAGTGCTTATCAATGGTGATAGGAGGAGCAAAAGAACAATATTTTATGGAGATTGAGAAGAAAGCACTTTGTTACGCTCTTAACTTGTTTCCAAATTTGATGCTCTTAGAATTCCTGTTCGGTGGCACATGGCTCTTTTCCGGCTTATGCAAGCTATCGCTAAACGAAGACTGAGCTGAATGCAAGTCGTGACAGAGGATCATTTATTAAAAACTTCCAGTTTAGTGTTGGTTATGCACCATTAGTATTCGTTGAACTGTTTATTTTGAGTGAGAATACTCACCACAATGTTTTCGTGCAGCCACGTGTTCGCAGTGTTAAGTTTGGCAAAAATAGTGTTAGAAGTTATGGGACTAGCTTTTGGAACAAAGTGCCTGAGACATTACGACAAGTAAAGTGCAAAAGTCCGTCCATCATTGACTTTTTAAGATCATATTTACAGAAGCAGTCCGGTATTCAGACCTCAATTTACACCGCTTAACTTGCATGACTTTCAATGATTTTCTCTTTTTTTCTTTATGTTATCGTTTTTTGTGTGTCTTGTGGGTCACATGCATCCCAGATGTAGTGAAAAATATATAAATCTTGAATCTTGAAAAGCTCGATTCAACAAATGCAGATATTAGCTGCACCAGCCTTCGGTCCAAGACCTTCCTCGGGTTCAACAGATAGAGCGGTCTGTCTATCTCGTGCTGTCAAACTCACCCGAGGAATGTCTTACACCTAAAGTTCCTTCAATTAATCAGGGTTCATACAGAAGTCTCAATTAAGAACTCCAAAACTTTTCCAGGATTTCAAGGACTCTGATAATGAAATTCCAAAACCTACCAAGGAATATAAAACTATTGAACATACCCGTGAACCATGATAATTACACTCTTACACGGTAAGACGATGAAGTAGCTACTGTACATTACTAAAACTGTGCTTCACGTCCGCACATCATTACGCAAAGTAGAATTAAATACTTTCATGGAATTGTTAACAGAAAAACTACTGGCAGAAAAAGAAAACGCTGCAGTATCATTTGATTTTATTTGTCTCAAAACAAATCATTGGCGCAATAGCGAAATAAACAAAATCTTCAATTTTTGAAGACTATTCGGATAAAGTAGAACAAAGTAATTTGGTGTGATTGATAATGCGACTTGTCATATAAAGCGCTTGATGCGAATTTACATCCAGATTGCAACTAAAACTCAGGTCTACTTACAAAAAATCTAAAACCTAAAATGGAAGTAAGTTATTTTAGTTGTTCTTCCAAATCGAAAAATTGCTTGTTAATCACCAGTAATTCGTTTGCTGCACTCTTTTTTCAGTTTCTCCTTTGACTGTTCCAACTTGCTGATTTATTTCGAGGTACAAATGCTTCCTCTCTCCATCTGTCTCCTTCGCTTCGACGAGAGCTTCCTGATATTTTCGTCTAGCATAACAAACAGACCGCACCACTTCGTTTGTAACAGTGATGTTTTGAGAGTCATCTGCATGCTGAATGGCATCATATACTATTCACTGATGAACAATCGTGCTTTCTTTCAAGTTTAGCAACAATAGCGATTGATTGATGGATAGGCCAGACTCGACTCGTGCATTTCCATGAGAAAGAGTCATAATTATGTGAGCAACAGTCCACAGCTCTTGCATCATATTGCTTCAAGATGATTTTGTACCAAAACACATCTAGGCCCTACACGATATGTCATAGTGAATTTCGCTAACCTACTTTGAAAATCATCTTTGATGAATAATTCTGAATACAGTCGCTTTGCTGCATCAGCAACTGATGTCGAAATATGTCCACTTTCATGGAGATGTGATGAAAGATCTTATATTCGCCTCTTTGATATCGAGGCATTTTTCGCTACAAGAAGTGGCGAAGAAGATAAAATAGCTTTATCAATCATCGTTGGGATAGGGTGCATTCTTTCTACCATTTTTAAGTGTTTGAAACAATGATGCTGGGTTGGACATATTTTAATGTGTCCAAAAGCATTCGATGTTCAACTCAATAGATGGATTTGTCTGAGTACTTTTTTTAATTAAGTGGCAATAATGGCATGCAGATGTCTTATTGCTACCGCTAAGCGGCAACAAATCCTGAATAATTTAAGCACTTTCTGAGCAACAATAGTCTACTTACTACTTAGCGGCATTTAAGCGTCTCCTTTGATATGTATACGCCAAAATAGACCTCCTGAGGCTTCATTACAGTGGTATAACTAATCATTGATAACTCATACCTCCGGAATAGATTTGCGTACGGAAATAGGTTATGCGCAACCAATAGCGGCTTGAAATTCATTGAAGCGCACTGATTCAGCTTTAATCTGATTGTTGAATTTCGAAGTTCCATTATTTGCGGTTCTAAAGTCCGAATCCTACACAGTTGCACAACCGGAAAGATCTTTAATCTTTTTTGTTAATTAATCAAATTTAATCATGAGCTCATAATTAATTGATTACTTAACGTATTCACTTGACCAGGTGAAGCACTTGGCTTAGGAAACAGCGTGGCTTGCCTGATTAAATGAAGCAATTAATGATTTAAAGTTTGTTCTTCATGGCTGATCATTTCATATCGGTACTCGTCTGTCCTGTCATCATCGATTGAGTCGTAAAAATCTTGTCGATCCACTTATCGGACACAAGAGTCAGCAACTACGGCGAGAAGAATAGCTATTGTTTGTCAACAGGTGAATAGATGCAGACAGGGGCTCGGGCTTGTCTGATCTGAGCTTTGACATCTCCTAACCTCAACCGAGGGAAATGGTGACACCTAATGGTTGAGCATGGGTATAATACAAATTTGAAGTGTGCCAGTTCGAACTGTAATCTATACAAGGTTGCGCCGCACTTATCTGGCACACTTTTGAGAGGCGAGCACTTACAGAATTTCTCAAAATAGATCACGACTCACGAGTCTGGCGCGCCTGACACTAGTTTCGGAAAGTATAATTTCAGAAATTTTAGGAATAGATCTTGCGTCTGGAGCGTCAACCTCAAATCTAGCACGCCTGGTAGTGCCTTCGGAAAGCATGATTTCAGAACTTCTAGGAATAAATCCTACGTTTGGCGCGCTGGCGTGTCAACCTCGGATCTGGCGCGCCTGGCACTGGTTTTAAGGCTTATTTTCAGAAATTCTGACAGTAGAACGGCGCGTCATGTCGAATCTGGCGCGCTCGCGCGCCAGCCTCGAACCTGGTGCGCTGACAAGCCGAATTCGAATCTGGAGTGCCATGGTCCTGGCCTCGGCGAGCTTATTTTCAGAATTTGTGAAAAATCATTGTGTCAGACGGCAAGGCCGGTGTGTCTAACGGCGTGACAACCCAGCCAGACCTGTCCCAATATACCAGTACGTGACAAGGCGCACAAAAGCCCCATGTAGCAACAGTAGGCGCAGAAGTTAGAATAACACACACAGATCTAATTTTGAGTTGATGTGGCATTTTGATATAGCAACTTGATCTTGCGTGTTGCGGCTATTGTCTTTGCACTTATTGTTAAAATACACTTGTTTTTATTCACTTTCCATTTACCGCAATAAGCAAGTGGATCATCACACAAGGATGTTTGTCGAGTGCCCTCTATTAGCGGCATCTGATCTTGTAACGGAAATCCAGTCTCATCAATAAAAGATTGTTATGTCCTGGTGGACGTTCACCCATCATATTGAAAAATATGAAAGTTGAATCGTGATTCAGTGGCTTCAAAGGCCTACCATAAACACAACTTGTTTATCTACTTTGTTTACTTAAAACCATATTATTTGAGAATTAATAGTTTTATACACTTTATAAAGCGATTAAAATAAAGCTGTAAAAGCCTACTCAGCAGGACTACTGATATTACACAGACTGTCAAGCATTGAACTGAAATCAATGACTGAAATTTTCCAAGAAATATTAATGAGACAGAAAATCTGACACAGTATTGACAAAAGCATGCTGTCATGCAAATTTTATGAAACTTACAGACATAATTTACAGTTTCATAGTTGGAAAGAGTCAGGAACATTTCATTATGTTGTTATAATTATTCTTGAATGATTGTACAGTACAAAATTTTTCGACTGCTATCCGGCAATTATCTGCAGGTACAGCCGGATAGCAGTCGAAAGAAATTGTACAAGAATAATTACAACAACATAAAATACTCCTGACTCTTTCCAACTATAAACCTAAAAATGACTAGTCAGAGCCTCTTCAATGCTACAATTCACAGTTAATAATCGACACCTAAATGAAACTATTTAAAATTGCTCATTCTTACTTTGTGGCTATCTAGCAGACTATTTCTAAGAGGCCTAATGAGGTTCCGCATATGGGTCATTCCATATAGTAACGTACACCACATTTTATCTACATTTATTAGTATAATTCTTCAAATACAAATCACAGTAAAGATTACAAAACTTCATATGAAAGAATAACCTCAGACTGTTCTATGGTAGTAATGTGAATAAAATCCCTTTCATAGTCTTGTCTCAGGAGCGTTGCAAAGTCGGTAACGTACACCACAGGATAAAATCGACTTTTATCACTCTCCTAACTTTAGATGAATATTCCTGGTCTGCAAAGTCAAACAGGTGTCTGTGAGTTTCACAGATTAGTACCTGAGTGTATCGAGAATAACTCACAGAAAATTCAGCTATTTTCCATGCCATCTTCATTGATTTACATATCGAAAAGCAAAACGATGCGTGGTAACGTACACCACATCACGTACACCACGGAAAATGCAAACTCAGGAAATCGTGTTAAATTGATATTTTTTTCTTATTTTTTGCTTCAATATTGATAATACTGTGTCTAAATTACTCAGTGCTTTATATGCCGACCCTCTCTAGACCTTTCATATCCCTTTAACATCATAACTTTGAAATCAAAACGAACAATTTCCAGAAAAAAGTATCTTTTGAAAAAACATCAGTTTTCAGCAATTTGTTCTGCAAATAGTATCAAATGTTCATCAAAGTCCTTCATCGTACTGTAGAAAAGTCATACTGTGACATTGATGTAGAAAGGGGAAGATAACGCAGTCTCGCGAGAAAATGAAGCCAGCGGTTGACACTGGCGATCGTGTAATAGTGGCAGAAAGTGAACTGGCGTTAGCTTCCCTAAATCAGACAGTCTCAAATGCGCATCTAAGCATTGTCTATATGTATTTCTGTACTTATCATTGAAGTACATAAGAAAATTCCCTTCACTTCGCTATCTTATATAGACCCATAGCAAATGTTATCTGAAACATACACTCGTACATACAGCGGATAGGCTGAAATATTGTTAAAACATCACTGTCACAATCCTCGAAAAAGGATTAATTTATTGGAAGTTTGGCGCGAAGGATGGCTCATATTCAAAATACTTCTCTGGAAATACATTTGTCCATATCTAAGAAGGCGAACACGCACGTAGTAATTCGCAATCTTGCGCATTAACTTTGAAACATGGTCATTTTCAAATCCAAGCTCAAAATCACAAGCATGTGACAAAAATAGCAATGGAAATGCTTTACTCCTAGGCAAAGATTTCATGACAAGATATTCTATTTTTAAATCAACATACTTTGTAGTTGGCAGTTTTGAGCCATCATACTTTGGCAAAAAGCAACGAAAGGCCTTTTCACAGGCTTTTACAACAAGATACACACCAACGGATGGGATTTTCAGGCCTCCAACGTTTTTCTGCAATAAAAATTTTGCACATGGCAGTACCTGAGGCAAAGGATCTCCCTCCTGATGGAAAAGTGATGCACGACAATCATCACAATCAATCTTCGACTCAAGAGTCCTGGAAATGAATCCCGATACGTAATATAGAACATTATCACGCCAATCAACATCGTTAAAACATTGCTGTATGAAAAAAATTGTAAAGATGATCCGAAAGAGCACCACAACTATTTCGAAATTCTTCCGTCTGAGTTATTTTGCTGAGATCATCATTCTGGTTCTTCCTACTACGGCTGAAATTCAAACAGTCAATATCATTTTCAAAAGAAATGACGTTAGCGTAGGGAGAGGGCTTGGTTCGACGACATCTTTCCCATCTCTTCTGTAGATCGTATCACCAGTTTTATAATCCGAGTCTGAGAAATGGACGGAGCAAACGAAACTCAAACCTTTCTTAGGTTGAAAATTTTTTCGTCGGATCGCGATAGTCCATTGCAGTGTTCTCTCTGGATTTGACAGAGGGAAAGCATGGAAGGATAGATGAGTTCCTTTTGTTGCTCTATTCGAGCACAAAGGTACGCAACAACTCTTTACCATAATCAAAATCGAGTGAGAGACAAGAATGCACTTTGCCATTATATAAGGATAACACGTGTGATGTGCTATCAGTTCTATCTTTCTGCCACTACAACACATGCCGTTCGTGAGTCACCTGGCTTCATTTCAGATACACGTGGAGATAGCAGACCGCGCAATCTTCCCCTTTATCAATGTACTGTGATGAGGTGAAGTCATAAGCATCTCCACGACGTAGTTTCGATGGACGATTGAGTTGAGCTACCACATCCTCCAGTCAAAAGCAGAATTATCAGGATTCATGGGAAACGAAAAGATGTTTTCTCTTTTCTTCCGCATGAACGTGCCATCAAAGTCAACTGTGCTGTAAACTCGAGTGACTCTTCCGACATAATCGCAACCTTGAAACTTCACTACGACATAGTCACCCATGACCAATGATCCAGTTGATCTGGACGGACCAGCTGTTTCAGATGCAGGAAGATGAATTGGAGGAATTTCCCACGTCTCTGATTCACTCAACACTGGAGTCAGTCTCTCCATTTTGATGTCAAGGTCAGTAGAAAGGCATTCCCAATAATGGGACGATTTGATGCCTGGCTTTTTTGGAGCAGACTCAAGAGTGGCTGAGATTGATGATTGGTAAAAGTCATCGATCGCCGTGCTTGGTACATGATGAACAATAACAGCAGACTCATGCGACTTGATGGTATTGACAAAGTCCATGGCATTTTGAACAACTGCTTGACGGGCCTTAACACAAGTGTGAACCGTTCGCTTTAAACTGCCCCCAACCCCATCAATGGACCCTTTCCCATGAGAGGTGGCAAAGAAATTCCATCTCAGACTCCACAGATCAAACTTGTTGGTCAGGATTTTCATGTACTCGAGCATGAAGCGATTTTTGAATTGTGAGCTGGGACCGTCACTCCAAAATATGACGTTGTCTCAAGCTTCACAAAATTCCATCATGAGTCTGTTCAGAAAGTAAGAGACAGAAGTCTTAGTGTGGTCATTCAGATCAGTAACGAAGCACAACATCTGCGGTGACTCTCCTGGTCGGTATAGAGCCACAGTGAAGAGAGTGATCTGATGTTGTGCCCAGTAGGTACTTTGAGCTGCATCTTGATAGAAACATGAAAAGTTCTCAGAAAAATCAAAGTGAAAGATTTTTTGTTTTTCATTCGCTTCTGATAGTTTCTGGCGAGAAAAAGATAGACTCTGCTGCTTTTGAGTAGCGTGATGAACAATGAAAGACGAACATTGAGTTCTGAACTTCTCTATGCAATCCTGCAATGATTCGGTCTTGATAACTTGTTCCACTCTCTTTCCCTCTGACACCCACCACTTATACGTAATACAGACATCATTCTGATCAGAATCTTCCTTCAAAACTTTGATATTAAAGAGTTGGCCATGAGAACAAGTAGAACACGACAATCTTCGACAGTGCTCGGTGGGTGGAGAACACATCAAATAGTCTGCTACCCATAGGGAATCATACTTTCTCACTCCTTCCAAATGAAGAGCCAAAGCGTTGCAAACATGCATGAAATTTTGATGAGTGAGGCAACAACAGGATTCAACTGGTGTGGATCCGTAGGAGAACACATGTCTAGGCCTCAACGAAGCAAACTTCGACATTTTGACTAATTCGCCAAATCCTCGCCTTCTCCTTCATGCGCAGTCTTTTCATCACAAGAGCCTTCTGTTTTCTTATCTTCGCCATCTTCACAGGATCCTTTTTCTGTACTTCTCGAATTCTTCGGAGTCTCTCCTTCTCCTTGCTCCTCAACTCGTCTCCCTTTCGCTTTCGGTATGCTTTCTGAACTTCGGCTCTGGACTTCGCCATCTTGCCTGCACTCGTCAATAACGAAGCTCTTCGCATAGCACAATGCAAATAAGCTGATGCGTTTCAGGCAATATCTCATCCAATCAGAATAGCCTGATCGAGTCAGAGCCTCATCTGAGGTGTTAGATGGTTGCTACTAGCAACCAACGACGTCACCCAGAATAACGCAGAGATAAGAGAGAGGATAGATCAACAGAGAGATCTGCATGCTATTGTTATCAGCGTGACCGTTTAGCGGAGCTAATAGCATGGGGAAATCCAACTTGATCTCACAGCCGGCTGATAGCGTTGGCAGCAGCAGGCAGAGAGCGTTGGAATGAGAAATTCTTATGCTATTGTTCTCTGATAGAGACCAGTGCTATCGCACGAAGATGAGAGGCACCGATGATGTAACCAAATTACAATAGTTTTACACTATGAAGGTTCTAGTTATGTTAGTGCGTAATCGACCAATATTCACAAAAGTGCTGATTATTGGTAACGTACACCACGCATCAAAATTGCGTTTTTTGGTGTGTTAACCCAGAATATATTAAGTTTTTGTAGTGCCATGAGATGATCTGTGTTAAATGGAGATTTTCTGGCACGATCGTTTGCTTTGTTACTTAGTATTTTGAAACGCAAAAAACTTTTCGGATTTTTTGGTAACGTACACCACACGAGTTTTTACAAAACTCAAAGCCATATTGAATGAACTATTTCTGATAGAAATATGGATTGCAGCACACCATTCGAAAGCTAAAAGATCAAGCTAAAATACCGTTTATTCCTAAAAAATTCATTCACTTCTGTAGAAATCGTAAATCAAATAAATTTGCTAGTCAAACTGAAATGCGATATGCATGTACACACCTTCCTCTTACAGGGTCAAAAAATACCAAAATTTCGTAAGTACTGCAATTTTGATTAGGGATATCTTAAATGTGGCGTATCATGAACATGTTACGTGAATTTGAAGTAAATCAAAGCATTATTCATTTTTTCGAAAAATGGAAAAGTTACGTGGAATGACTGATATGGTCAAATTTTATTCATAATTTACTATGCTTTGATAAAAAAAATAATTGCGTGAGAAATTTGCTAGGAAGTAAAAAATGTATGTGAAAAGGTCAGTTCTGTCATTCAAGACCTACAGCAGCAACTTGCGTAACAGCAAAAAATGAATATGTGAAAATCTAGGTTAAGTACAGATGTCATGGTGACAAAACAAGAAGTCACAAATTCTCAAGAAGTCTGCTTTTTCGCAGTTTCAAGTGTTAAGCAGTTATGCACGCTTTTTTTCGTGGTATTCGATTTCTTTCTTCGGCTCATCATTTCGCTCCTGTATGACTAATTTCAATTTGCTTTGAGCACTGTCCTATAATTCATTTGGTAGTCTAGCTCCTATCATATAGCTTTTTCGAAAGAAACTACCTGCAAATTACGTGATACCGTATCCAGTAGCCTTTCATCAACTTCAGCTTTCATCCTCATCGTTCTCATTTTCATGATTTTCTTCTCTTTCTCCGTATTTTACCTGCGCCCAACTGCTCTACAGCAACTACATCCACTTGTGGGTATGCAACATACTGGTGACAAAAATGGAGGCGACGAGGAGACATTTGTTGAAGGCTGTTGAGGACAGAAGACACCCACCGCATGCAGCAATTCCTTCGCCATCAAGGCTAAAGTCACGACGCAGCTACCGAAGAACCACACCAAGTACTCAGCTACCACAGGCCAAACTACCGCAAGGTACTCCAGTACTGCGTATGGAAGACGCTCAACCAGTAGCCCTCTGAGGAGAAACGAGGAAAAAATGGAACATCAGTGAAGATGACAGATGCAAGTGCGGAGAACGACAAACGATGGAGCACCTACTGCAATGTCAGTTGCTTCCAGCAGCATGCACCCAGCACGATCTACACCAGTGCACGGACGTGACGATACAATGTGCACAGCATTTGCAAGGCCGCGTGTGATGTGGACACGCTAAGTAAGTAAGTTCTCTTTCTCGTCCAATGCCTTATGCTTCCTTTTTTTACAGATTCAACAGTATTAATTGTTGCCGCATCTTTCATGATCAAAAATATTTCCCTTTAGTCAAAAAGCATTTGTTCTCCTTTTTCCATAATACTGACGATGAGCATCTCAGGAACAATCCAGCATGACATTAGAAAGAGTATGAACCTCAGCATCTCCTCCCGAAAAGCGATAATACTTTTGATAATAATCATTGCGGAGTTTCAATGGATCTAGCCAGTCTGTTTTTCTGTTGCCACGATATTTTTTATTGTCGACTGGCTTTTATCAAAAAGAGCATTCCCTTAATGGAAGCATGTGAAAGCTTTGTTAACTCTTTGTGTTGGTATTGACTTGTTGTCACTTCGCCGAATACCTTTGAGAAGGCATCGCTCTACAGATGTTCAAGACAGACGAGCGGAGGGAGTATACTCGACCAGCTCATTGTTTTTAAGTTGACCCTCAGCATGACAAAACACCGCGACTTTTCTATCAGAAATTTCCAGGATATTTGTTGCATGAAAGATACTCAATGTTACTTTTACTAGTCATTCTTAATACCATGTTCGAAAATATTCAGGTGTAAATATGACGTAGGTGAAACAAAAGTCATAACATTAACAAGAGTACATCTGCCACTTCACTCATAACGATCATTGGCATACATCAACAATATTAAAATTGTTTTTTCTCTCAACGATGATCGATTCTGCTAATGGATAATCCAACGTAGCATCATCTAAATCATCATACAGGGTGTCCATAAAGTTTGTACCTGGTTTTAACCCGTCATTTTGAAAGTAAATGTTCAAATTTGATCCATCACATATAATGATGAGACTCCTAAGCAGTGGCGGCCCGTCCATATGGGCGCCTGGGGCGCAGCCCTCCATTATTTAATATTTATCAAAACGAAACAAGAACCAACACATTGAAACGCAACGCAACTGATTGATAGACTGAATTATGAATTCAATAGTTCAACCTGTACTGCTAAACAAAACACATTCGGTTCATTGACTCAACTCAGATTCAGTCACTCTCTCTCTACCGGTTGGGGATGGGGCGGCACAGTTCTGTGCGCATTGATTCATAATGTTTTTGTGGATTCATACATCTGCATACATTTCGCATTTTTAGCAGATTCGCACGCACGCGTACAATGCCTTTGGATGGGGCGCTTCAAAAAGTGCCCTCTGGCTTCCTTTCGTAGGGCGCTCATTAGGTAGCGCCGCGCGGGTGCGTTGGGAAGATTCTGGTGGTCAAACTCATGTTATTTCTGATGCATGTATGCAAACTTTGGATGCCGAAGCACTCTCAATCATGTCTGTATGTCTAACTGTGAACGACTGAAATATGAATCTGATTGTATAAAAATTAAGAAAAGCCAGAAGCTAAACATTACCCTACAAAAAAATTTGATAGTAGACCTCCAAGTCCGCCAAGGCCAACGAACTCAACGTCAGGAGAGCTCAGAGGACGAAACTACAGAGGAAAGGTTACAGGAGTGAAATGATGAAGTTGCTCGTGCGATTGTTTATGGCTTTGTGGATCAGATGTATCTGGAAGCTGTATTTTGCTCTCTGTATGCTATTCATCGGGTGATCATGCATCTTTTGTATATTCGAAAATATCTTCATTATGAAGGGACCACATTAGTATATTTGCAGTACATATTTAAACATGCATAAACAGGAATGGACATAGGATGAATGGAAATATATGAGAGACCGTAGTAGAGGATGTGGCTAAGATGGATCGTTTGGAGTTGACTGCTCCTAAGTTTTGTTTACAGCAATATTCAATGTCAAACATCTTTGACTATCTTAGATTATCTCGGAAAACATTTTGAAGAACACCTGAAGTTAAAAGTTTCTTCAATTGACATTTATATATAAACATCATCCTGGCTAAAAAGCGCTGACATCGATGCAAAGTTGGTTTAGCACAAATGAAATGTTGAGTAATCTAAAAACTAAGATACAATGTGTTTCCATCATAAAATCTTCATAATCTAAATTAGCAGTTGAGTGTCATATGTTAGATGCTGGTTAACATCCAAATGCTGTCTGTGGTCATGACCCGGCTGAGTTCATATAACCCAACTTACAAAACGTCATTGGAATCGAGATTTTCTACTGCTAATTGCATCGCAAGACTCAAAAATCCTGAGATGAGAATAGTCTTAAAAGCTACCAAAAATTGTTCGATGGAAAGTATATGTTATGTTATGGTTTTATTGGGTGTAAAATAAGAACCACACAATTAGTCGTAGAATGTAATGTAACGCAGCATTTATCAATACATGATTGTGTAGAGCAAATGTCAGATACCAGCGCAGCTGGTGAGGAAGAGAGAGTCGTAGCAGTTCACTTGGTTCTCTATCTGCCAAGTGGCGTTGAGCAATGTCTGGAGGCGGACAATGAATGAGATACGCTCATTGGCTGACGCGTTCACTCAATAGAATTGAGTCAAGAAAAAAAGGCAAGAAGCATGAAATAGAAGTTAGCTTATACAGTCATTAACACTTTATAACATCCCCCCTCGCAGATAAGATAACATTGCATACTGCAGAACACTGAGATTAAAACTAGTCTGTAGAAAATATACTAATCCCAGCAACAATATAATTAAATGACCATAGCTAGAACAACGTTAACATTTACAAAAGGTTAGCAATAAAGCTTAAACAATCTATACCAATTGTATACACAAAACTGGATGAATCTAGATGGAGGATTTCTGTTACGTCCGGGATAGCGCGGGCGAGGTACCCTGACAATTGGATCACGTTGAGGGTTTAATAGTTTGGGTTCTTAATTTATTCTTCGATAATTTGGATGCGTGCCATGTATGCTTATCCGTCGTTTCGTATGTATGTGGACCCACTTTCCTGCGGACTGTTCGGGCAGAAATTCCATCCGGTAATTTTACTCGTACTTCTTCCCCGGGAACATAGGTTGGATGTCGGTAGCGACGTTCATCAGAGGGCGGGGTGTAAGTAAGCGGTTCCAATGAAGTTGAGACCATGGTATTGAGACCATCTCATCTGTCTCCCGTGTAATATAAGACTCGGTGTCATTTTCGTCTCACCATGAGGTGTTGAACGGTATGCGGCAAGGAAGTTTGATATATACTTGTAAAAATTCCGATGTTGTTTGGCGATGTCAATTTGATATTTTATAGTACGATTCCATCTCTCAATTAACCCATTTGCCCTGGCGTGGTACACAGGGGTTCGAAGATGATTGATTGAATTATGTCGAAGGAAGTCTGTAAATTCTTTTGAGATGAATTGGGGACCGTTATCAGAAACTAACGTGTGAGGAAATCCTTCCACAGCGAATACAGAAGTAAGAAAATCGATTATCGCGGGCGAATCCGGATCGGAAATGAATCGCATGAAAGGAAATTTAGACGTATAATCCATAAGGGTTATGGCATAACGATTTCGCGTAGGTAATTCATACATTGGTCCAATCAAATCAATGCCAACTTTTGTCCACGGTTGTTCCAGAATGTCGATCTTAACAGGGTCTGGAGTCACTAATTTCGTAGTCTTCGCAGACGCGTTGCATTCAGCACATGCACTAACGTATTCCTGTACTTATTTGAACATTCCAGGCCACCAATAATGTAGTTGTAATTGCGAAGAGGTACTCGTTTGGCCCTGATGAGCCTCATGTGCAATTTGTATAAGTGTTTTACGTAAATGTTTTGGTGGAATTATCTTCTCTGTACCGCGAAGTAATACACCATTCGCAAAGCTTAGTTCGTGTTTCACAGATTGGTACTCAGAGACAAAGTTAGTTTCATCTTGGGACAGAGCAGTTCCAGTAAGCCATTTCTGTATTATCTGCATTTCGGTATCTGCCTGCGTGGCTCTCTGTAAGTCAGGTCTGGAGAGGGACGTATCTGACAATATTGAATTGACGAGGAAACTATCAGAATCAGGAGTCTCCGCGACTTGTGACTCGGTAGGGAATTAGAAGTCGTGACAAAAAAATCAGCGATAACGTTTTCGGATCCAGCCTTGTAATAAACCGTGTATTGATACGGAAGCAATCTTTGAACTAATCGGCTAATCCGTCCCTGGAATTAAAAATCGAGACCAGCGGCCGATGATCAGTAGCAATTTTGAACGTATTACCCCAGAGGAAAATTTTCCATCTCTCTACTGCGAATGTAATGGCAAGTGTTTCGCGCTCTATGATTGCGTAATTCTTTTCAGCTGGCGTTAGCGTTCTGGAAGCGAATGCGATAACATGTGTATTGTTTTCTGAATCATGTTGCAGTAATACGGCTTCTAACCCAGATCCAGAAGCATCAACTTGGATCTCTGTAGATCTCTCCCGATCGAAAATACTCAAGGTAGTCCGTTCTGCAATCAACTTCCTCAGCTTATCGTATGCGACTTGATGTACGTCAGTCCATGTCCATGGAACATTCTTTCTTGTAAATTAGCAGAGGTTAGAGAGAGAAAAAATAGCAGAGGTTCGATGACACGAGAATGGTTAGGGATATTCGAAATTCGAGAATTTCGAATAAAAGCTGTCATACCGATGAAAGATTTCACTTCAGATGCATTAGTAGGTGGTGGTGGTAAGGACACGATTGAAGCAACTTTCTGTGGGTCAGGGCGCACTCCATCCGCAGATATTATGTGACCCATGAATTTGATTTCAGGTTTTCGAATTAGAAATTTGTCTGTATTCAACTGGAATCCTGCATCCTATAACGTACGTAGAACGTAAGTCAATCTATCGTCGTGTTCCTCACGTGTACTTCCTCCTACCAGGATATCGTCCATGTAGATTTAGATTCCTTCCCGAGTTCCCACGATGTCAGACATTAACCTCTGGAAAGCGCAAGGTGCACTCGCGAGTCCCATTGGGATTCTTTTATACTGGAACAAACCATCATGCGTAATGAAAGCTGTATACTGTCTGCTATCGGGATGTAGTGGGACCTGTAAGAAGGCATGCTTTAAGTCAATAACGGAAACATTGAAGAATCTTTCAATGTCAAAAACACTTCATCCATATGCGGTAAAGGGAATGTATGCGTAATCAAAGACTTATTCACATCTCGAAGGTCTATGCAAATTCTCAATTTTCCTGTTGGCTTTTGGACGACAACTATGTTACTTGTCCAGTCACTTTCTTGAATTGGCTCAATAAAATCGTCTTTGACCATGGACTGTAATTCCTCGGAGATCAGTGCACGCAAATGCAATGGTATTCTACGCAGTTTTTGCCTAACGGGTACCGCATCAGGACGTACGTTAATTTCATGAATGTACTTTGAGACACAACCTATAGGATTAACTCTATGATCTTGTGACAGATCAGACCACAGTCGAAAAAATTTCAATTTTTCAAAGGCATGAATTCCTAACAGAGGTGGACCTGTAGTGTCAACTACGTAAACCTGTTCAGTACACGAAAAACTATTCCAACGTAAGTGCAATGAAATAACACCTAGTACATGAAAATCATTTCCAGAAAAATCACGCAGAACTTTATCAGCTTTTAACACAGAAAGCTCAGAAAAATTGCGTCTAAACACACGATTTGGGAGCAGTGTAACTGAAGCTCCAGTATAGACTCCGACAGATATTTTACATGAATCACCGTTACTACTTGTATCACACTGAACAGTAGAACATTGAACATCTACGATTTTCATTTCAGAAGGAAAGGAGCACACTTTATCACTGCAGGAACCACTCGATGGCGCAGCGCAGGTGATTTTGTAAGAGAATTTGAAAAAATAGAATGGACGCCATTTTGGATTTCAGCAGCTTTCTCCTTAGAAGAACCGAAACACATCCTTGCGAAGTGGCCCCGAACACCGCACTTGTGACACTCACAGTCAAGGGCACGGCAGGAAGGGTCATTCGCCAAATGATGAGGGCTACCACATCGAAAACACACTTTCGAATGATGTCGCACAGAATTCGATGTTGTAGGAGGGCGCCTTGAATTGGGAGCGGTCTGATTGTATGATTGTGGGCGTGCTTGAGAACGATTACCTTTAAGCGTAGGATTTTTCTGACGGAATGAATTGGAAACTGCATTCACTGAACCATTTACCGTATTTGAAGAAAACGTAGTTTGTAGTTCTTGATGCACAATTTCAACTTTTTGCGCAAGGTCTAGGGCACTTTTCATAGTTGTAGGTTGCTCAAGAATCAGTTTTTCACGAATTTCATTTCGAAGACACAGTACTAATTTATCTTTGATGAGGTCTTCTCTCATAGATCAGAAATTACACTGGTTTGAAAGTTCAGAGATTTCTCTAAAGTATATTGTAGCACTGTCTCATTGTTTTTCTGTACTCGCTTGTTGAATTTGTCTCTAGCGAGTGTGTACGAAACATTTTCAGGGAATAACGTACGCAGTAGATCGAAGAATTCAGCAACAGTAGAAGGTGGAGTACCCGAAGGAGCGGCTCGTAGTACTTTCCTTGCGTGAAACCCGACGATGTTGTTCAGAATTCCCACTTTCCGAACTTCAGCGAACTTGTCGGTTCCCGCTGCCAACAAATAGTTCCCCAATTCCTCTATGTAAATTGCCGTAGACATTGAAGGTACATCAGGTGCAGTCATAAACTCAGCAGGTAACTTCGCTTGGGTCGCCATGTTATGTTATGGTTTTATTGGGTGTAAAATAAGAACCACACAATTAGTCGTAGAATGTAATGTAACGAAGCATTTATCAATACATGATTGTGTAGAGCAAATGTCAGATACCAGCGCAGCTGGTGAGGAAGAGAGAGTCGTAGCAGTTCTCTTGGTTCTCTATAGGGTGAGTCAAAATTAGCCGTGAACAAAAAACAAAGGTTTTCTTTCATGCTTAGCAAGTTTTGCAAGTAATGGGCAAAAGACCGTTCCAGGACACCATAAAATTCAAAAAAATAGTATCTTTAAAAACGACATAAATTCATGAATTTGAACCCTTTTTCAGGTTTTTAAGACCTAAATACATGAATTTAGTCCATTCAAAAAGTACCATTTTTTCAAAAATGGTACTTTTTAAAAACGACATAAATTCATGAATTTGAACCCTTTTTCAGGTTATGAAGACCTAAATTCACAAATTTGGGCGTTTTTAAAAATACCCAATTTTCGAATTTTTCAAAATCTCAAATTTGAGAATTACAATTTTCTCGCTTAAATCATGACCGTTCCAGGACACCGAAAAAATCAGAAAAGTTAAGAATCACAAAATTAGAGAATTACAATTTTCTCGCTTAAATCATGACCGTTCCTGGCGTTCTTACAATTTATCTACTGCTTTGCACTCAGATAAACACTCAATTGTAGAGAACATCTGCTTCTCGCATTTATGAAGAAAAGGCATTTCAGTGTAAAGAGCTGTGACTTCCCACTCAAACATTTGAAAGGAAACAATGTATGAAAGAACAAACAGCTGCTGCACCCACTTAGACATTTGTAAGACGTGGAATATATAACCAGCAAATCCTACTCCGGCTGCAATGCCGTGAAACAATACACAACAACAATAATCGATATGGCTATTTCAAACAATTGTGCTGAAGACTTATTTAATTTAACAGTGTTTCTTGTCAGTGAAGGTTGTGTCAAAACGCTCTCGTCATATATTTCTCAAAATGAGACAAGATCAATTTGAAGATAGAAGAAAACAATCGTTGCCAGGGAGGATGAAAAAATTACGGGAGGAATTCAAGAGGAATATATTTTGAGAGGCATGAATTTACAGATACTTTGAGTGATTTCATAGAGCCAAATGGTGGAGAGAATAATACAATTGTAAACTTACACAAATTCTTGTTGCATGAAAAAAGAAACAATTTACTCAGTGTTATGTGTAAAATTTTTATCGGTAAGCACTATCTGCTCTCTGTTTGTTATAATGACAAGTCTTATTTTTATAGTGATCAATTACCGAAGTTTCATTTGCAATGAGATTAGGTAAATTAGCAGACAATTTTCCTATGCTTTGTACGGTGTCTGTTTCTCTTGTACTTTAAAAGTCACGACCTAACGTTATCGGAAGATTGACTTCATTGTGTAAAGCAATTATGTGTCATTCCAAATGATTCCATTCTTCTCCCAAACAATGGTGCGTCATTTAGCGATAATACCGCGCTGACATATTCAATGGAATTTGGATGTTAAACTCCGCTATTGTTATTGCGATACGGCCGCAAGACACTTTATTTTCAATGTTAGACCTATGCCATTTCATTATATTCTCTTGAATAATGGTGCGCCATTCAGCTAAAATACTGCGCCATTCAACTAATCAAATCAACGCGTTAACATTAGACGCGCTGTGAAGAAAATTTATCATTCTTGAAACCCCTCTGTTTTATATGCAATGTTATTTCCTCTTGCACATGTAAATACAATAGTGTTTCAACCAATGAAACCTTGTCCACCCGTGGACAGAAATCCCATTGTTTAGAAAACTTGTATCTGTCTGTTTTATATGCAATGCTATTTCCTGTTTTATATGCAATGTTATTTCCTGTTTTATATGCAATGTTATTTCCTCTTGCACATGTAAATACAATAGAGTGTTTCAACCAATGAAACCTTGTCCACCCGTGGACAAATTTACATGTATTTCAATGTATCCAAATTGAATGTATGCAAAGTGGATGTAACCAAATTGAAATATCCATGTGTTGTTTTTAATTTCTCATTTACGGGAATATAATAGAAACATTTTATCTTCTATAAAAATGAGAAACATTAGAGACTTCCAAAAAATATACGGCAAACTACGAATTTCGATTTAAATGAGATTGCTAAGCAATTGGGAATAAAGAATTTTCACATATTGATGAGTAATGAATTACTATTGATAAAAGATGTGCGAAACACTAACTCTACTAATACAATGCAACAATGTAACGTTTTAATTTAATCTAAATTAAATCATTTCAAAATCGAATAAGTAGTAAGGAAAGACATCATTAGAGAACAGTTTTAAATCAATACCCCCCAAGTAGTAAGGAAAGTCATCATTATGAAACAGTTTTAAATCAATACCCCCTCCAAGTAGTAAGGAAAGACATCATTAGAGAACAGTTTTAAATCAATACCCCCTCCCTTCTGACTTCTAGGGGTCCCTTAAGAAATTTTTTTATTATAAAATGAGCAACATAAATGAGTTTTTGAAATTATATGGAACACAAACGACAACGAATTTCGACCTAAAGAAAATCGCTAATCGATTAGGAATAAAGAATTTTCATGTTCTAATGAGAGACGAATTACAATTCCTAAAAATAAGCCAACAGGAACCTTCAGTTCCCGGAACAAAGTTCCATCAATAACTATAAATTTCATAACAAATCTTCATACGTCAGATGAAAAAGGTGTACATTGGTCAGCAGGACAAAGAAATATAAACTGTTCTAATTATTATTTTGACCGCCCGGAGGCTGAGAACTATTGGTTCGACTCATACGGACTTCCACCTACGAATGAAGTAAGAGAAATACTTGGCAATGGAATTTATAATACGTTTCAAATTCAAAAACCGGGAACTACTTATTGTGGTCAATTATGTCTTTATGTTTTATTTAAATTGCAAGAAGGAGTGCCATTTCTTGATATTATGTTAGAATTGAACGAACCGTAGGTTCTATGGCTACGCCTAATAATAATAATAATGATAATTAAAAATCAGTTCGTTGTAATTCATTTTGATAAAAACGGCCTCTGATATCCTCATTATCTAAATCTTTAATTTCATCAGTAATCGGATAAGTTTGTTTTATTTTACAAATTTCAAATATTTCTTTAGTCCAATAGCCAACAAAGCCTTTTTCAAATTTATTCTTATATTTAAATATTCTAACTCTATCTCCAATTTTAAATTTCGGCTTAAGTTTCTGCAAATTCGGATTACTCTCATTCAAATTATTATTCTCGAATATTTTTTTTCTTATCAAATCAGGGTCGACAGAAGCATTCTTTGGAGTTTCTTCTATACCAGAATGAACTTTATTATTGTACTCTTCTACAATTCCTGGTAATATCTTCAACCATTTCTGATTTCTTTGCTCAGTAAATTTCTTGAATAATTTATTTTTTAACGTCCGATTTTTTTATTTTTTATTTTAACTTTCTATCACTACGGCCTTCCCTGCATTTTCAGTTGAATAAACAGTTTCAAATAGTGGCTGAACGTTTCTGTTATAAAATTCCGACCCTTTATCAACAAACAATTTTTTTGGCTTTCTCTTACTTTCTTTAAAGATTTCTTCAAACGCATATTTAACTGACAGACGACTTTTATTTTTTAAAGGCTTTACCCAAGCGTATCGTGTATATAAATCTATAGCGGTCAATGCGTATTTGTAGTCCCTTTCATTCGGCATATGAATAAGATCAGCACTCCAAATATCATCTTTATTAAATACTTTTACTTTCAATAAATATTTCGGCTTTCTGTATTCCCTATGAATTTCAGACGCGTAGGTTCGAGCGTTGCTCTCAGACAGCTTAGCTGTCGATACATTTAGACCCTGGCCGAATAATATTTTAGCTTGTAAAGCTTTCTTAACAAACATTCTTTCAATTTTTTCTCTAAATGTAGGATTTTGAATATTATCTAATTCTTGTATCATCTTCTTATCAGCTGCATGTCGAGAACTTAGATCATGATTTCGATAAGCTAAATCATGTCTATAAGCGGCGGCATCTACTCTATTTATTGGTTCTTCACCTGGTTTCGGATTATTATTCTCATCTAGTCTTATATCTAATCGAGTTCCTGGACCAGTATATGAATGACCAGGAAGATGTTTTTCTTTCGAATATTTACTCCAAATAAATCCAGGAAAGTTTTCTAATGCTTTTTGTATGTCACCACCAATATGCTGACAATTTGAGTTTTTATTTTTGTTTAATAGATAATTCAATAAATCTAAATTAGAAATTTTTAATTTAATTAAATTTTCGGAATTTTTAGAATTCATTTTAAAAGATAAAAAAAATTTAAAAAATAAGATAAATGTTTTACCTAATAGAACCAAAGGTTCTGAGGCTTTAGCCGATTGGACCAAAGGTCCTGAGGTTATTACCGAATCATACTAGGACTTAGATATATTCCAGAACCATCTTTAGTTTCTTTAATTTCAATTAAATCATCAACATTGTGGAGAATATTTTTAAGAACTCGTTTTCCTTCATCAACTAATTTTAATTTACTAATAAAATTATCTACTATTCCTTCACCCCTAGCAACTTTCTCTAACTCTCTATTATGACGTTTTTGTTCTTCTAATGCTGCCTTCTCTGATTTATTTTTATTTACTGCTTGGACAATACCAGCTGTCCCACCTGCAACACTTCCTGCAGCTGCTATGCCACCTATTATTAGGGGAATTAATGGGAGAATCCCGCCATTCTTTTTTTCTTGTAATTGAATATTCTCTATCATTGGTTTACTTATGTAATACTTTTTTTTGTTAATCGTAATAGTTTTAGGGGTATTTTTGTCAACAATATTACGTAATTTTAATTCAACAGTTTTATTATTATTACTTTTCGCTTGCGACATTTTTAATAAAAAAATTTTAAGTTACGAAAATTTTTAATCTATTCTAGTTATGAAAAATTTTTAGTTAAGAATTTTTTAATCTATTCTAGTTATGAAAAAAATTAAATTAATTTATTCTAGCCATCTTCCCATTAAGAACTTCAATAGAATATTTTACATCTTCTATCAATAAACCATAAGCCATCAATGAAGTTGTGGAATCTTTCTTTTCAATATTAATTGTTACATCACAACCAGTTTTGATAATATCTTCAGATTGTGCACTTAAATCGAAACAGAAAACAGGATATAAATGTCTCCAATCTCCAGGAGTTAATTGTGGTTCAACTCCAAATTCTATACAAAGATTTCGATAAGAATCATATCCTTCCATAAATTGATTATTGGTATCATCGAATCTTAATGGATCAATTGGATATCGGGTTTGATTTAATGAAACTTGTAAACTTCGAATTGTATTAATATGGAAGAGATTATTGTTCTTATCAAAACTTGGAGAATTATTTCTTTGAAAAGTTAGTAATAAATATCTTGGAGTATTCGCAGTTCTAGTAAAATGCCAGTTAAATCTTTGTTCGGAAAAAGTTACTGAACTAGCAGTACGCTTTAGAAAATTTACTGGAATTGGTTTGTTAGTATTTAATCTTTTTGCAATAGCTGTTTCAATCTCTAAACTAGGAGTAATATGCTTAATCCACCATTCAAGTCTATCAATTTTTAAATATGCTTTTTTTCCAGTCTTACCAAAAAAGATTGATTCATTATTTGCTGTACGATGAATTATTAATTTAAATTTTAATTGATATGATATTTTATCATAATCTAAATATCCGAATAATGGAGACAATGACCAATTAACTGTCTGTTTACTTTTCTTGTTAAATTCACGTCTTTCTTTATATGCATCATTATTTGTTTTATTTAAATGTTTTGCAATATTTTCTACATCTTTCGCAATTCCTGCTGAATCTGTTCCAGCGTAAGTTAAATCATCAACAATTATACCATCATTAGTATCAGGAAACCAACCTTCGATTTCATACTTTTTATTATTTTCACCAATTGTTACAAATCTAAGCATTGTATCAATTACACCTGGAGAATCACTTATTGTTTCTATATTTTGAGTCGCAACATCTAAACGCATTTGTGTAAATAATTTTGGAAAGAAATTATTCTCTAGTGCAATATTATCGGTATCTGGTAATGATGTTGTAAAATTGGCATCACTATATAAAGAATATTCACAGTGTAAAAATGAATCAGGTAGATATAAATAACTTTGTTGATTATCAACTTCAAAGATTAAATCTCCTCCAGTATTTACTCTACTGGAAGATCCGGGATTCATAGCAATTCTTATATAGTCATTCTTTTTTTGATTGTAACTGACGAACGGAGGATCGTCTAATCTAAATTTATTTTCGATAAGCGAAGACATTTTTATAAAAAATAATTTGACTTTTTGTTTTTTCTCACACACAAAAAATTTTTACTAAAATATAATTTTAGCATTTCACCAAAAAAATTTTACTAAAAAAATTTTGCTAAAATAATTTTACTAAAAAAATTTTACTAAAATAATTTTACTAAAATAATTTTACTAAAAAATATATTTTAGAATTTTGCTAGACCAGCTCCGCTACAGCTTTGCTGGTTAGACCGAAGGTTGCTATTAATACCATTACGTCTTATTTCTTCAATTGAACGAACCGTAGGTTCAATTGAACGTTTTATGGCAACGCCTGATTTCTTCTTATGTTTACTATCAGACGGAGCTCCGCTCCTCAAGGTTTCACCCCTACAGCTATGTTAGCAATTTTATTTTTTGTTTCCTCCGAAAGTTTTTTTAAATTTTTTAGTTCTTCAGAATCATTCCTAAGTTTACGAATAGCTTCTAGTTGTTTTAATTCGTTTTGGGACTTAACAGCATTTGATATTGCACTAGCTGTACTACCTATAGCAGCTGCTCCTTTTGCAGCAGATGAAATCAAATCTTTATTATTTTTAATTAAGTTAACGATACTACCAATACCAGAAAAGATGCCATCTCCTTCTTTTTGGACGGCACCTGCGGTGCCTAGGAACTTTTGTGTTCCGATTGTTTCTACACTGTCATAATGGTAAACAGATTTCATAGATGGTTCATGAGCAATTTTTTGATTTGAAGCAAAATGTTTAAGATTGTGTTTATAAATTATAGGCATTTTTTATGATTAAATTTGACTTTTGGGAAAAATATCTACGTTCGGCTAAAGCCTCGAGGAGCTTCGCTCCGATTAAGATTTACGTTTGTGAATGGACAACAACTTCGAGATAACTTTATTAATGGACTGTTGCACTTTATCTATTGCGTCAAGCAGCGTGTGATGTACTTTAATTTCTTTTCTATTAACTTGCATTTTCTGCTGATTAATCTTCAATGCCGTTTTAAGTGCATTTAACTTAATTTTAAGAACATCTAATTGTCTTTTAACAGCATCTAACTGTTCTTTATTTTCTTTAGAGTTTTCTTGTAAATTTTTCTTTAATTCATTTTCTAAATTGATTTTAAGAGTTTTCATTTTATCAACTCTTTGATTAAGTGAGTTTACTTCATTTATTATTCTATTCATCTTTTTCATTTGTTGAGTAATTTTAGAACTCAATTCATCAACACTTTTTTGGAATGTAGTTTGTAACTGCCTTAAATTTTTTTTAATTCTTTCAGGTAGTTTTTCTATTTCATCTTCTAATTGTTCTTCTAACATTTTTATCTGATGTTTATTTTTAATTACAGCAGATTTTAAATTTATAGAAAGCAATATTAAAATTTTTGATTGTTCAGAAATCTTTTTAAAAAGTTTTGCTATATCTGCTTCTAGCTCTCTATCCTTTTTATCAAGTTTTAATAATTTTTCGTTTAATGATTTGTCATTAAGTTTAAGCAACTTTAATTCATTCATCAGTGGAACCAAAACATCGTTTATATATTTTTCTTTTAAGTCATTGATTTGTGTATCAACATATTGTTTATTTGTCAACTCTGTATTTTGTTGCGGAAGAATAGAAAGATGCAATGGACCAGATAAAACGTCTCCAGTTTTCATAATATAATTTTCTATCTCTATTTCTAATTCACGATTATTCGGGATATATGCACCTCCACCAACATTTGGTAACATCATTTTTAAAACAATAAAAAAGTAAAATTTTTTCTAATAAAAATAAAAAAATAAAATTTTTTCTAATAAAATTAAAAAAATGGAAAAACCAAATTTAAAAAAATTATATTCGTCCGCATCATCCTGTTCTTCTTATTCGACGAGATCAACGGGATTTGAAAATAAATGTTTTGATAATAATAATAATAATAATCCATGTATAGATGTTAATATTTTATTTCAATTACAAGCCGAAATATTTAGAGAACAGACTAAAGGTTTACCTTCTATAGAAACTAATTATTGTATTATTCCAGGTGATCGATTTATAAAATTTATGGAGATTGTAAGTAAATATAATGATGTAGCTTATGTTGAATTAAATAAAGAAAATATGGTTATAATAGGTCATAATAATGTTTATGGATTTATTAGAGCAGTGTTACCAATTAGTAATACTGATTGGATAGAAACTAAAATTATTAATTATATCAATATTAAAGAATTAGTTAAAAAATTAAGATCTTTTTCGAAAGAAAAAATTAGATTATTTGTTGACGATCAAAATCAATATAACATTCACATAGAGAGTAAAAAACATAATGAAGAATTATTATGTCAAGTTTATTATAGAGACACAATTTATAAACAAGAAACATTAGAAATGCCGCAAAGATATGATGATGATACTTATATAGGATTATATTCAAACTTAAATATTAATTTGTTAAAATCTTATATAAATGGTTTAGCTCAACAAGAGAAAATTTATATGTGGACAACACCTTATACTATTAACAATGACCATAATCATAATCATAATAAACGAACTGAAGGTTCTAGGGCTTTGCCCGATCTTAAAGAATCTTATGATAATAATGATGATTCTGTAACATCTGAAAAAGGTGTAAATGGTAAAAAAGATTATAAAAATATTAGTAATTATAAAAATTTATCTAAATTTCATTTTCTTACAATTGAAAATAATAATGATGGAATAGTTGAAGATACTGTTAGACAACTATGTGTCGGGTCTACAAAATTTAAATTAGGATTTACATCTAATCAATTTAAAATTTTATCATCTTTAATAAAAACTAAAAGTGATTCAGATTATGGTGGTGTTATTAAATTTTCCAAAAGAGATCAAAGACCAATATTTTTCTCTATTATATTATTATCAGATAAAAGATGTGATTCAGAATTAGATATTCCAATAAGAGAATGGTATCCTATCATGGAAGGGCATCCTATACCAAAAAGTGTAATTTATGATGATGAAGAAACAATTTATGATGATGATGAAGAATCAATTGATGATGATGATGAAGAATCAATAGTTAGTGAAAAAAAATTTAAATTATCTTTTGATAAAACATTATATGATGAAACTTAATATGATAAAACTTAATGTGATAAAGAAAAAAAATAACTAAAGAACGTGAAATATATAATAATATAAAATAACACTCAAGTCCTTGATATTAGAATGTTTATATCTAAAATTAAAACACAAATTTTTTCTTAAATTTTCTCTAAAAAAATAAAAAAATGGAAAATACTAAGTTTTATTGTGTCTTATGTAAAAAAAAGTTGCAAACAAAAAGAAGTTATCAATCTCATTTAAATAGTAAATTGCATTTACAAAATGTAGATCGAGTTGATGAAGGAAATATATTAAAATTAAATAATTATAAAAACTATCTAGAAACATTGCCTACTGATATAAAAGTTAAAAAAATGTTTGATGATTATTCACATTCGGAATATAAAAAAGTTTTTAATAGTGAAGATGAGACCATACAAACCGAAGGTTCTAGGGCTTCGCCCGTACCAGATGGAAGATATTTATTTAGCGATACTGATGAATTTGATGAAGCCGTAACAGATATAAAATATTTATTTAATCAGTCTGTTCGAACCGAAGGTTCCAGGGCTTCGCCCGTTGAACATAATGAAACCGATGAAACTTTTTATAATGTATTAAAAAACTTTTTCAAAATATTTAAGAAATCTTTCAAATGTTATATGAATGTAGAAGTACTTTATACAAAAAATGGACCTGATGGAATTCCTGAAGAAATAATACAAGGACATTTTACAAATTCACAAGAAATTCATAATGTAAATGATATACAACCCATATTTGAATCGATGATACTTAAATTAGAAAATTGTATAATTGAAGCCCAGTTACGTGAATCTGGTTGGAGATTTGTTAAAATACTATCTAAGAAAATAGTAATTGATAAATATAAAAATAATACTGGTGGTAGTTATGTTCCTTTACCTTTCAGTTCACCACAAATAATCAACATAAAAAATGAAGATGATTATTGTTTTCTGTGGAGTATTATAGCACATTTACATCCTGCAGAATATCATAAAGAAAGACTAAGTCATTATAATACAGAAGAATACATAAATGAATTTGATCTTTCTGATGGCTTAGATGAATTTCCATATGATTATAATAGGTTAAAAAAGTTTCATAAAAAGAATAAAAATTTAATAGAAGTAAATGTTTTTGAATTAAATGTGAATTATGTTTCTATTGGTAAAATTACTCCACTTTACTCAGATTCAAAAAAATTTTATTTGAATAATAAAAATTTATGTCAATCAGAAATAGTATATAATGATAGGGGAAATTACATGCATCATAATATTTTTTACCAAGGAAATATAATATGTACTGAAAAATTTGAAATTATAAAAACATTATCACCAATAATGATTAGTCATAATAATTATAAAGGACGTAATTATAATTATGATTATGATTCCGATTATTTATCTTTATTCTTAGAATATCAACAAAAATTACAAAATTTAAATGAAAGTTTACAAAAATGTAAAACAGATTATCAACAACAAACAAAAATATTAGTACAAGAATATGGCCATAAATATCAAAATAAGATAGAAACGATTCAAAAATTAAATGAAGACAATAAAGAATTAAATAATGAAGAAAATGAAACCAATCAAAAAATAAATGAATCTTTAAAAAAATGTCTACAACAATATAAAGAACAATATGATAAAGAATATAGTTATCAGTTACAAATATTAAATCAAAATTTTCATTGAAATACATTTAATCTTACAAAAGAAATTGATGAAACACATGAAATATATCAAGATAAATTTGAAAAACTAGAACAGACAAAACAGCCAGCACAAGCGAATATATTATATTATCAGGGTCATTTTATATTGTGTAAAGATGTTTCTATATTTACAAAAACTTCAGATAATGCTAATTTTCCTTGTCTCCAATGTATGACGAGCTTTAGAACTAAAGAAGAAATGAATAGACATTTGGAGAATTGTCAACAAAATGAAGCAGTCAGAAACACATTTCCAAAAGATGATTATTTAGAATACAATAAATGGTATTTTAAAAATAAAGTACCCTTTACTATTTATTGTGATTTTGAAGCATATAATGTTAATATGACACAAAATCGAACGGAAAGTTCCAGGGCTTCGCCCGATTCTGATAATGGTACGGGCCAAGCCCTGGAACCTTCGGTTTGTAATTATGAAAAAAGTGCATCTGAACAAAGTAAATAAAAATATTTATTTGAACAAAAACCATTATGTTGGGGAATGTACATTCATTCAAATTATCCTGAATTATTTAAATCAGAATATTATCAATACTATGGTGAAGATAGTTCAGAAATGTTTACAAAGAAAGTAGAAGAATTACAAGGTCGCTTTTCACAATTGCTTGAAACAAATATACCGATGATGCCATTAACAGAAAAAGAAAAATTAAATTTTATTAATGAAAAAAAATGTTATTACTGTGGAAAAGAATTTACAAAAAATTATAAAAATGGCAAAGGTAGATATCTTGATAAGGTAAAAGATGATGATCATCTAAATGGATTATATAGAGGTGCAGCACATAATTCTTGTAATCTTAATGCTAATAAATTTAAATATAACTTTGTTCCTCTATATTTCTACAATGGTTCTAAATATGATTTCCATCTAGTAATGAAAGATTTATTTTCATCTGAAAAATTACAACAACAACAAATAAATGTACTATGTAAAACAGAAGAAGAATATTTTTCAATGCAATTAGGTTGCATTAGAATTTTAGATGCATTTAGATTTTTTACTCCTTATTCATTAGATGTTATGGGAAAAACTTTGAAATCTGAACAATGTAAAATATTAAATAAATATAATTTAAAACCTTTAAAAGGAATATTTCCGTATGAGTATATAGCCTGCGGCTCACAGTCGAAGACTGATATAACTGGAGATAAAACCTGCGGCTCACAGTCGAAGACTGATTTTAATTCTGTGAATAAAATTATGGAAGAACAGAAACTTCCTCCAATAAATAAATTTAAATCAACATTAAAACAATCAAAATTATCTGACGAAGACTATGCAGAAGCTGAAAAAAATTGGAGAGAGTTAAATTGTAAAACAATGTATGATTATACAATGAAATATCTACAGATAGCTGTATTAATACTAGCTGATCTTTTTGAAAACTTTCGTGATATGTGTTTAGAATATTACGGAATAGATCCATGTTATTGTTATTCTACAACAGGTTTAACATGGTTAGCAGGATTAAAACATACAAATGTTAAACTTAAACATTATAAAGAAAATACATATGATAAATTATTATTTTTTGAATCTGGAATTAGAGGTGGAGTTTCATCAGTTTTAGGTAATAGATATGTTAAATGTTATAATAAGAAAGTAAATCCTGATGATTATGGAATAATGAAACCTTTATCTCCAGAAGAAAAAGAAAAAATATTAGAAATTTTTCGAACGAAACGAGAAGGAGTAGAACGTGAAAATGCAATTGATGAATTCATCAGAGAAAATTATTTGTTATATTATGATTTTAATAGCTTATATTCTTCTTGCATGATACAAGAATTACCAACAGGTGAGATGGAATGGTGTAATATTCTTGATTATCAAAAAACATATGATGGAAATTATAATCATGGTTATATATATGAAGTTGATTTAGTATATCCTGATGAAATAAAAGATAAAACAAAATATTTTCCTTTCTGTCCCGAAAACAAAATTCCTAATATAGAAGATTTTTCAGATTATCAAAAATCTTTAATTCCTAAAAAATACAGACCAACAAAAAAACTTATGTTAACACAAAGCAATAAAGGAAAGTATGTTGTTGAAGGAAGAATGCTAGATTGGTATTTAGATCATGGAATGATTCTCACCAAAATACATCGAAAACTATTTTATCAAAAATCTAGGTGGTTAAAAAATTATATAGAGTTCAATATTGAAAAACGTAAAATAGCTAAAAGAAATAAAGATGATTTTGGTAACGTGTTCTTCAAATTAATGAATAATGCATTTTATGGTAAGACTTTAGAAAATGTGCGTAATAGACAAAATATTGAAATAGTTTATGATAAAGATAGGTTTCAAAATTTAACAAGGAAACCTACATATAAAAGAACTACTAGATTTAGTGATGAACTATGTGCTGTACATTTACGTCGAATCAGCGTAAAACATGATAAGTTTAATTTCATTGGTTTCACTATATTAGAATTAGCTAAACTATTTATGTATAGATTTATATATGATTATTTAGCACCTGCTTATGGCAAAAACTATAAATTACACTTTACAGATACCGATTCTGTTTTCTTAGAATTAACAATACCGTATAATTCTACACTTGATGAAGAAATAGATAAAATAAAAGATATCATTCATCCTTCTGATTTATGTAAAGTAAAAGATGAATTAGAAGGAAATGAAGATTTCATAACAGAAGCTATATTTTTAAAATCTAAATGTTACTGTTATGATACAACTAATAATATTAAAACACATAAAACATTAAAAGGAATTTCAAAGGCATCAGTGGCTAATCAAATAACATTTCAAGATTATAAAAATGTATTATTTAATAATGAAATAAAAACAGCATGTAATTATAGACTTAATTCAAAAAAACATAACATGTATTTAAAAGAAGAACATAAATTAGCATTAGATCCATTTGATGATAAAAGAAAAATTTTACCTGATGGAATAACTACTGAACCTTTTTAATTTTCTAATTTCTAAGATAGACAAATTTGATATATACATAAAATAAAAAAATATTATAACACTATATTTGTATATTTTTATCACTCCGCGAAAATATTTTCTATAACTCTTTCATGAATTTTTTTATCAATATTAATTGTAATGAAGCCATAATCTTTTGACCAAGCATTGTTACACGATTGTTTAAATTCATCTTTATTTCTTACACATAAATCTCTTAACAAATCACTTAAGTTTCTTGCATTTATTTCAAATAGTATAAATATATTTGCCTTCTTTCTAATAACACTTCCGTCTAATGAATACATACTTTGTGTTAAATAAAAAACACTACAGTTATTATGTCTACCTCTTGTGAAATAATTTCTCTGAACTGACTGATTTCTATCATTAACACAATCATCAAAAATTACACAATATTTCATTGTTTTATCTAGTTTACTAGGATCTTGCATATTACCACTATCATCTATTAATTGTATCTTTATATGCTTATTTTTATTGGTTTCAACTAACTGATTATTTTTTGCTGCTTCTTCACACCACGAACTTATTTCTTCTTCATCTTCAGATTTTTCATATTCTTTGAATAATGAAGCAATTGCTGTTTTTTTAAGATTATTTTCAAATCCATATTTTAAAAATTGATAGACGGGTTGTTCTGCTGTTGTTGTATAAATTATAAGATTGTTATAATCCAAAAAATTTGTAGTCGTTAAAATTTTAAATAATAGATACGTTTTACCACATCCTAATCTTCCACAAATAACTGACAAAACTTTATTAGATAAATTTGGATGATGATTAAATTTAAGTTTTTTTTTATTTAATGGTAGTACTTCACTCATTTTTTAATAAAAAAAATTATTTTTATTTTATTTTTAAAGAAGAAGAAGAAAATTAAACTTCTCTAGCTTCGCGTGGGAGTTTATACCTCTCGAACGGGAGTTTATACCTCCCGAACGGGAGTTTATACCTCCCGAACCAAAAGATCTATCATAATCTCTTCACCTCCAAAATTTATTTCTTGTCCTTTCTCATCAGTGATTCTAATGTTAATGTTGTTAATAGTTTTTCTTGTAATAGGGAAATATATTAATGTTTGTGGAAATACATTTAATCTATAACCAATGGGTACAGTAAAAGCTGGAAAACTGAATATTAAATTTGATAATTTACCATTTATATATCCTCCTTCAATAATGTCACAATGTACAACAATTGAATTTATTTCAGTTATTTTTGGAATCTTCTCACCTAAATGATAACCTTGACTATAGGTTTGTTTATTAAATCCTAATAGCTTTGACAATGATCTATCATGATTAAAATCAACTTGATGATTTTCGTCTAAAGTAAGAGAAAATTTATTAACTGCCGGTTCAACTGCAAAATGTAATTGTTTCTTATCTTTAAATGGTATACCTAAATGTCTCTTAATTTCATTTGATATTGATTCAACTTCGTAAGAACCAGGAAGAAAAGTTAGTATTTTCCATGTTTTGCCTTTATCAGTAGAATATCTAAATTGATCATTCACATCTTTGATAACGCTTTGAATAGTGTTAAATGTAGAGAAACTAGTCAATGCAATTTGATAATTTTTATTTTGTTCCAAATGTAGAATGGGTTCTAAATTACAAGTGTGTGATGAAGTAGTTGTTATAATTTTTAACGTCGTACTAAATTTTGATGAACCCAAAATCTCTGTCAAATTTTCTAAATGATTATTAATTTTGTCTAAATCTGCTGAACACATTTTTTAGTTAAAATTTTAAATAAATATTTTTTTATGAAATATTTTTTTTATAAAAAATTAAAAACAACAACATATTTCAGCTACACTTTTATAATCCTCTTCATTTAGAATCTTCTTTTCTAACAGTCTTTTCAATATAGCATGAATTTCATTGAAACTAGAATTATGTCCTTCTTTTATTGCAGATATTAAAATATTTAATCTATTTAGTAATTCTTGTGGATCATCTGGTAAAAATACAGTTGTTTCAGTTTTCTGTTTTTCAGATAAACCTTTTCCTACTTTAACCCCCGTTGATAATAAATTTTCTAATTGTTTATAACGTTTTAGAGATTTTACTGCACCAACTCTATCTAACATAGCTTTATATTTTATAAGATCTTCTACAGCATAATTATTTAAAGCTGCTCCTCTTAAAAGATTAACAAAATTTCTATCTAAATTAAAAGGAGATTTATCTGGTGAAAAAATTAAACCTCGAAAAGGTTGTGGAAATATTTCTTTTTGTCCGAGATAAAATCTAGGTATTATTTTTCCATCTATAAATGAAATAGAATGTTCAAATTGCATAGATTTTGGTAATTTCTTATTAATGTTTGATTCTAGTAATCCATAGTCATCTAATATAGTTTTGTGCTCTGGATCTGTTATATCAATTTGTTTATCATTATTTGTACTTTCTTTTTCAAGAGTTTTAAATGGTTTCATAGTTTTTTCAAAATCAGTTTTTACTTGTTCGGTTTGCTGCATTTTTTCAAACATATCAGATTGAATACCAGCTTTTATCATTCTATGTTGAAGATGATTTTCTTTCATAATATTTCTTTGTTTTATTAACTCTTCTAATTGTTTTATTCTTTTAAAATTATTAGCTCTAATTTTATCCATTTTTAAAATGTAATATTTGAATTTTGTGGTAAACATTGGAATACAGCAAAAACATTTTACTGTACAAATTATTTTTTTATTGCTTTGTTGTCTGACATCTTTTCGTTTAAAGTTTTCTCGTTTTAAGTTTTTTTTAATAAAGTTTTGCTTAAATTTTCGCTTAAAGTTTTTAGCTCTTCTAAAAAAATTTTGTCATTTTCTTCATTAGAAATTTTACCATCACTAGAAATTTTGCCATCCTGTCTATTCTTATCATCAACTTTTTCGGACTGTAATTGAAAGGTTTGATTTACTTCATTAGCTATTTGATCAAATTTTTCAATCTCATCTAACGTAATAACATTATCATCACATACTCTTTGAAAGTAGTAGTGTAATTTGTCATAAACTTCTTTAATATGTAAATGCTTAGTTTTTAATGATTTTCGTTTCTTAGTTATTAAAGATTTATCTAACATTGTAACAAGTGAAGTTGCAAAAACACCCGTACCTGTTAAAGCTGTAGCAACTACTGGAATTACTAAAACACCTGAAGATATAACAATTGTTAAAGCACCTAAACTTATTGTTAAGAATATGCCAATTCCTTGTGTTACATTCTTAACTTTAGACCATCTCTTTCTTAACTTTTTATAATGCTCTAATCTTAATAATAATTGAGATTCCTTATCTTTCATATAACGTACTCTATCTTTGTGTTTTTCTTTATTCATTTTTTCAATGTTAATCTTTTCAATGTCCATTAAAGTAGAACTACGTTCATATGATAACGAAGGATATATTCTTGCGGTTTCATCCACTTTTGTTTCTTCCATTTTTAAAGAAATATTATTAGTCACATGTTATATTTTAAAAACCTGAAAGATGGATAAAATTCATGAATTTGAAATTCTCAACTTTTATGATTTTTGGTGTCCTGGAACGGTCATGATTTACAAGGTAAAAATTGTAATTCTCAAATTTGAGATTCTTAACTTTTCTGATTTTTTCGGTGTCCTGGAACGGTCATGATTTAAGCGAGAAAATTGTAATTCTCAAATTTGAGATTTTGAAAAATTTGAAAATTGGGTATTTTTAAAAACGCCCAAATTTGTGAATTTAGGTCTTCATAACCTGAAAACGGGTTCAAATTCATGAATTTATGTCGTTTTTAAAAAGTACCATTTTTGAAAAAATGGTACTTTTTGAATGGACTAAATTCATGTATTTAGGTCTTAAAAACCTGAAAAAGGGTTCAAATTCATGAATTTATGTCGTTTTTAAAGATACTATTTTTTTGAATTTTATGGTGTCCTGGAACGGTCTTTTGCCCATTACTTTTGCATCACTAACAGTTGTAAACAGAGATGAATCATCATTCCCATGACTGCGTGATCGATTCGTATTGAAAGTAAGTCAATCTGTCTAACAATTTTTCATTTCTAATGTAGTGTGATAAGAGATGGAATACGCCATTAAAGAGCGAGTTCTGATTACCTCTTGGGTGATTGCTGCAACACGCAACTGTTCTGTACAGGACTGTAGGCGACGATTTCGCATTGAATTCAACAAAGAAGCACCACCTCGACAAACCCTGATTGATTGGAAAAACAAACTGTTAGAAACAGGTTCTCTTGTGCATCAGAGACCAGGTCAAGGAAGACCAAAGTCCGCAGAAAGCCAGGAAAACGAAGAGCGAGTTTTGGGTGCAGTTCAGAGAGATACGACAACATCCACTCGTCGTCTCTCTGAAGAAATAGAATTGTCTCAGTCCAACGTCTGTAGAATACTAAAGAAGAATGAATTTCATCCTTATAAGCCACTGTATTGGCAGGAGCTTGTCGATGGAGATGACGACCGAAGGCGCCAGTTTTGCGAAATAATACAAAACAGGTTCACCAATGATCCATCGTTTCTGAGAAAGCTGTCTTTTTCAGACGAATGTATGTTTCATCTGAACGGACAAGTTAATAAACATAATGTTCACTTCTGGTCGACGGATAATCCTCACATCAGATTCAGAGATCCAGGGCAAACACCCTCAGTTACCGTTTGGGCCTGTATTTCCTTCAACGGAATTATTGACACAAACATTGACACTCGCACAATGAATGGGGAAAGATATTGTGAAATTCTCTGTGAAAAAGTTGTTCCTTATTTCAAAAGAAACAAGCAGATGATTTACCAACAGGATGGGGCTAGCAGCCATTACTGTGTGAACGCCCGCCAAATTTTGGATCAAGAAATGCCCCAACAGTGGATCGGTAGGCGAGGCTTTATTGAGTGGCCGGCACGGTCACCTGACTTCACGACATGTGACTACTGGTTCTGGTCCTATCTTCGAAGTCGAGTATATCATCCTCAGAATGTGATCTTCCCTTCTGTGATAGAACTGACAAATAGAATCCAAATGGAAATGACGGCAATTCCTCTCAAAATGTTCCGAGACTCTTTCACAGATTTCCCGAAACGGTTGCAAAAGTGCTTGTCAGCCAATGGTAGTTTATTTGAAGGCTAAAGATTGTTATAATTATTTGCTAGTTGAAAAATTATTTCATGTATATAGGCCCTACACAGATTTTTCAAATAAGAAAGTTTTATGAATATAGAGACCAGTTGAACAATAATAAAGTTGTTATTATCATTCACGGCAAAATTTGACTCATCCTGTATCTGCCAAGTGGCGTTGAGCAATGTCTGGAGGCGGACAATGAATGAGATACGCTCATTGGCTGACGCGTTCACTCAATAGAATTGAGTCAAGAAAAAAAGGCAAGAAGCATGAAATAGAAGTTAGCTTATACAGTCATTAACACTTTATAACAGTATAAAATGGTAGGTAAACTAAAATCCGAGATTTTCGGCTAACCTGCACCTTCGGCTAACCGGCCGATAGTTTATTTATATAGTGAAGTATCAGAGAGTTATGCTTAAAATCGTACGTGGATACATTCTACATTCGCATAATTTTGCAGAATCAATCATGCAAGCAAGGAAGTATAAAGTCTCAAGTCCAAGTCACTGAGAAAGTCTCGCAGATTTCCAAAGAACATTGAAATATATCAATGTTGATCGAACGTGCTCAGTCAGCTTTTTGCGACACGCACGAGGGTGCTGAAGTTGGAATTCTGCAATTTTCGATGACCTCACTGGGTAAGATCATTTAATGACAATCAGCAAATGCTTACTGCGCTTCGAATTTGATACAGGAAAATATTTTTGGCAAACTATTGGAAATGATGAAACATTTCACAAGCTAGAGTTTCTCCACTCTCATGTAAATGCTGCTATCACAATATGTCATGCTTAATTACCTGGGTATTTATCACATCATGTTAGTTCAACGTTTTGCATGACCATTGCAAGAATTTGGCTGGTGTTTCACACATAAATGCATGATTTCCCAGATTTTGTAGGTCAGTCGACACCCTGTAAAACTCATGCACCGACTGATACATAGTTCATTGTACAATTTTGCTAAACATCATTGCATAATTTAATTATGGAATGGGACACAGACTCAAATTTGGTGGCTACACGTCGCACTCGGAGTCAGTCAAAAAGCAAACCCTTGGAGTTGAATTGCTGAAAAAGTGTCGTATTAAAATCGGGAACCGAGAAACCAGTAGTTAATACAAACAGAAAGTTCCATGCTCCTTCACCATAGGAGCCTCATTATCATCCTCTCATTATGTGGAGCACAGGTACATGATAGTACTATCACCTCTATTACAGCCCAACAAAATTTACGTTTTCCGAAGACTAACGCTGAAAGCAAAAAATAGATCAGTAAGAGGTTACTCAATATCGTTTGTCTATTCGATTTAACATGATCTCTTTCATCCCAAACGTACCTGGGGGATTAAATTGACACATTACGACCGAAGTCCCTAAAACAAAAAAGGACCAAATAGAAGGGAATGATCAACTAGAGGCACTACTCGTAGAACGTTGGCTAATTGCGCATTGAAATTTCATGAAAAACTGAAAATTTGAAAATAGCACCGTATGGAAGGGCTTTAGAGTCATTGACATTTTTTCCTGAATCTGTATTAAACTATTTCTACGGAAAAATGCGATAATTTAGAACAGATAGGTGAGCAAAAAATGCCATTGACATTTTTATTAGCCCTTTCATGACCAACACACCAAATTTTAAATAAATTTAGAGTTACATACATTTGAAAATACATCCGCTATGAAAGGGTTAAGTTAATTCGATGAATAAAATATCCGTAAGATACTGAAACTAGAGCATAATTTCAAGTGCATGTATCTATGTTTTCTGAGGTGGAGATAGTTGTCCATGTATCTCAACGAAAAATATCCATAGATTATACATTTTGATGACAACTTAACCGAGTTTCTTTTTTACTTTTGAATATGGTGCAAATCAGAAGATCCATATGGAAATGTCTTTGAGTTTGAGATAGGAGAGTTCTAACACCTAATTTTCGTAAAAATTAGGATTTTGTATCTAATGCCTTACATTAATTTGGACAATTAATTTAATTGGACAATTTAAATACATTTCCTGGACTTAAGATGACGGTAAATTGAATGATTAATGACACTCGGGTAGGAGGTCTACTAAAGGGACCGATAGGCCAGACACATGCAACAGTTTTCCAACAAATGTTTTCAAGCAGGTTAGAAAATTTCGCTTTCGCGGCGATCAAAAGCTCAATGCATGGTAGCATGTCATGCCGGATAACGTTGGCACTCGGCGTCGTATGAACAATTTCGACCAGTAGCTTTTACGGACATAACACATCTGTACGCAGCGGCTTCAAATTTCAATTTCTTTCAGTAGATATTTGTAGCCGCTGAATAATAAATACAAGTTGACCGACTCGCATTCACAAGTAAGTAAACTCGGCATGCCTGTCAGTATACTCAAAAATTCCAGGACACGTAAAAATTTCCAGGACAATTGCAAGACATGCAAGGACAATCAAGAACATTCCAGGACCGCGGATAGTCTGCAAAACTCCCTTCCTCGGTCGCAAATTATACGAGGCAGCGCACGTGAGTCTTCCGATGACGGCAGTTGTCCCCTTACCTCCACATAAAATCTGAGACAGGTGGGATCTTTCAGGCATTTGGCAGTCCAAAAAGAAGCTTCATTTTTGCTAGCATGACGCCAATTCAGCCGGCGATTCTTCTAAGACGTTTCTTCTTCTACTATTTAAACCATGCTTGAAACCTTCAATCGTGCACGAAGAGTTTGCTCACAATTTATTTATTCACACACGTAGATGAGATAAGGTCAGAATTGATCACATCGACACATGTTCAGAGCACAATTGATTAGACCTACTTTTTATAGTATAGGCCTATATATTCGTGTGCTCAAAAGTACAGCAAAAAAGTGAACTTAATGACTGATTCAAAAAAAGTTAATCAAGTTGACCCGAAGCCAAGTCAAAGCATTAGTACCACGATATGCCACCTGAATTTCGTGAAAGGGCACTTATCGGAGATAAGCTGCATTGTCCCATTCCCAGAATGGAGATCAATGAATGCTTCATCTATACAGTGTCTCGCGAGAAGGGCCCGCCCGGCAGTGTAGATGATTTAGCAGCATCCATTGACCGCAAGAGAGCTTCGCACCAGACAGATCACGGGTCGCGGCCGCGATGCGGGCCTTGTTTGGAACGTTCGCGGCGGCCCATCGTTGACGCATGGCTGCAAGGATTTGGAAAGAAGGTTCGGGAAAGGTTCGCCATACTGGGTAGGCCTATTGAGACGAGACGTAGAGTTAGCGGATACGCGATGTCGTGAAGAAGTGGAAGGCTTAGAAATTTTTCAGCAGAATTCGAAACACACACAGCTGCTGTTTCTCTTCTGATGTCAAGTGGAGCAATATCGGTGAGTGGGGAAGCCAGTCAGGTTTCATTGTTTTGATGTCACCGGATATAGTCTGCATGGTTTCATTTAGTTGTACATCGACTGTTTGCAATGTGCGGAGTTTTTCCAGACAGGAAAACAGTATGGAGCAGTTGAGTAGCATAGAACCAGTCCTGTTTCACATAGTGCATTACCATCGGTCCCAGGTTTAACTAGCGATCATATTCAGAAGAATATTTCTTGTCTGTATTCTTTAGCTCAGCTTTTTCAGATGTTAATTGTAGGATGACGTCGCCATTCATCACGGCGTTGAGTTGTGTAAGTTCGAGCTCGATGGGTGCAAGAAATGTCATCGGCATGGTCGAATTTTCTGCTCGTTGTCGAGGGGATGTCGTTTATATAAATGTTGAAGAAGGTAGGTGCTAAGACTGATCCTTGAGGAAGACTATTCTTCTGCCACCTCAATCTGCTTCTGTCTTCCAGCAAATAAACCCGAGAGCGATGGCTTTGCAAGAGGCACTAAATGATGTTAACAGTTCATGGGGCAAGCATCTGCTAAGTTTTGAGAGGTCTTTATGCCAATAGGCCGGCGATAGGTCGAAGAAGACACCGCCAGTCTTAAGTCTCTTTTGGTACCTTATCTCCATGAAGGTAGTCAGTCACAAAACCTGGTCACCAGTAGACCGACCACTTTGGAAACAGACCTACTAGAATGTTGAGTAACTTATCAACTTGCGGTTTGATTAGGCTAAAACATCCTTTCGAGCAGCTTGTAACATAAAGAAGAGAAGTTGGTCGATAGCTTGCTGGAAGCTTGAGAACTTTTACAGGTTTGGGAATGGCCATCATTTTTGCGATTTTCTGTGTCATAGGGATGTAATTTTCATTAAGGATTTTTGTGAAAGGCATATTTAGTCAGTCATTTAATTTATTGAGAAAGTGTGGTAATATACTGTAGAAGTGAAGGTTGATGATTTTATTTGTTTATCTAAAGTAATTTTTTGGTGACTTACGAATTGTACTTTTGTGACGGCAATTACAAGTTTATTGATTTAACAAGCTATGCAAGACAGACAGCATTATATTTTCAACATAGTCCATGAAATGGTAGTCGAAAAAAGCAACAAAATATCATATTTTCATAATATTCATTCAAATACATAAATTAATTCAAAATATCCATCATCGAAAAGTTCAACGGAGATGGCGATTTTGTGAAATGGTCTGATAAGTTGGAGATGGTTGCATCGTTGTAGAACATCTCTGATTTGGCAAATTTTCTACCTGTTCTTGACAGGAGGAGCATTTTCCGTCTACCAGGGATTGTCAGAAGAGGTCCGCAAGGATTTTGCTAAGGTAAAATCTGTACTCATTGATGTTTTTAACCACGATAGGTTTACTGTGTATGAGTCTTTGACAAATAGGAAGCTACAAAACAATGAATCTGTAGATGTGTACTTAGCAGATTTAAAAAGAATGATGAATTTGATAGGCCCTAACACGAACGTAGAGTATTTGAAATGTGCTTTTGTTTGTGGTTTACCCAGTGAAACCAAACAGCAATTGAAGGTTGCCTGTTGCTTCTCAGAGATGACACTAGAATCAATTCTTCAAAGAACTTGAACTCTATTAAAATCAAAAAGTTTAGAGACTTGTTGTATATCGAAGCAAATGCAGGTAGATAGGAATTATCATTCTAAACCCCAAGTGAATAGAATGATTATATGCTATAATTATGGGAAGGAGGGACATACAAGAAACCGCTGCTCTCTTTTGAGAGATAGGAAGTGTTTCAAGTGTGGGGAAGTAGGCCATTTGATAAGTAATTGCCCGAAATTGACAAATGACAATGATAAAGAAAACGAGTAAGGGAAGCTGTCCATTATTGCGCAAGTGGCTTCTTCCCATATCATATTCGAGCGCAAATTCCATCTAGAGAAATTGAAGTTGACGGTAGGCCTACGAATGGAATGATCGACACTGGCTGCACCAGGTCAATAATTTCTAGGAAACGTATTTCTAATAGTCGTATTTCCAAAGAAAGGGAAATGGTAGTAATTATGGATGATACTCAAGTAGTTTTCGACGGTTCATGCAAAGCAGAAGTTAAATTATTTGGACGAATAATCGTTCTTGACTGCCTCGTTTCTAAGATAGTGGAAGGATTCGGAATCATATTAGAAATGGATTTTATTAATGCTAGTGGATGAATGATAGTAAAAGACAACAAAGTCACTTTTTTCTCAGAAATGAATTTTCCCTTTGCACTAACTTCAATGCAGGAAAAACCAGTAGAGCGAAGCTACTAAGTCGTTTCTTGTAACAATGATAATATGGAAAATACGTCCATTACAGATAGCCCCGTTCGGATAGTCGATGAGGATTTTACTGCTTTGTTTGAAAACGGTAATTGGGTGGTCAAGTGGAATTTATTAGCTAGGCCAGAAATGAAAAATTTAAGAAGTCAATATAAAATTCCTGATTCCGCAAAAACCGATGATTGTAGCGAATTTGAAAACTGGATAGACAAGGGTTGGTTAAAAAAAGTACGAGGGAAATATGAAGCTCTGAATCCTTTAATGGCAGCTATTCAAGAAAATAAGAACAAGGTTCGTCCTGTTATGAACTTCCGCGAACTAAACGAATACGTATCTAGTCACACTGCTGAAAGTTCAGTATATTCTGATACAATAAGGAACTGACGCAAACTAGGAAATAATTTGAGTATCATCGACCTTCGTAAAGCTTACTTAAAAACTCACATTGATAAAGATCTATGGCGGTACCAGGTAGTAAGATATTAAGGATCAGTATACTACTTGACGCGGTTGGGCTACGGTCTAAATGCTGCCCCGAAAATTATGACCAAAATTTCGAAGTATGTTTTGGAATCCGATGACGTGGTGCGCAAAAGCACTGACTCATATAGAGACGATATAATCGTAAATAATGATTTGGTTGACAACCAAAGGGGTCTACAAGTCCTTGCAAAATTTAGATTGGAAGCAAAGCCACCGGAGAAACTTCAGGGAGCTAGGGTTCTTGGGCTTAGAATTGAGGGTGAGGATGACGTTTGTAAATGGAAACGTGATAATGATATTTCAAGAATTATGGATGTTAAAACTAAGAGGCAATTATTTGCTTTATGTGGTAGTTTGACGGAACATTTTCCTGTGTGTGGCTGGCTGAGGCCGGCATGTTCTTATTTTAAGAGAATTGAGTACGGGTGGACATTGGGAAGAACAATTATCTGATAGTGTTATGTCCTTGATTGAAGACTTGAATAATCGAGTGAATGAATCTAATCCAACTCATGGTATTTGGTCTGTGACATGTGTTGATAGAGGGAAAGTTTAGTGTGACGCTAGTAGTTTAGCGATGGGTGTCGCTTTAGAAATAGATGGTCATATTGTTGAGGATGGATCTTGGCTCTGAAAGCCGCATGATGTTGGTCACATTAACTTGAGTGAGTTGGAGGCTATTATTAAGGGTTTGAATCTTTGCGCTAAATGGTCATTGAGAGAAATTAGAATTGATCACAGACTCATACACAGTGAACCAGTGGCCTATACCAATCTTATGTGGGGATAAACGAGTAAAGACCAAAGGACTCGGTGAAGCACTGGTCCTCAGGCGTTTGTCTCTAATCAAATATATCATTTGTGAGTATTTTTTGCACGCTACTATTAAATGGATGAAATACGAGGAAAACAGAACATATTCTGACCAGAGAACCTCAGAAATGGTTGAGAAATAACTGCTCTACATACATTTCTCCAACTACAGTATCGTTTTCAGAAATAGAGCGAATTCATGGGCAACACCATTTTGGCCTTGAAAAGACATTGCATTTTCTGAATCGCCAGTACCCTCGATGTAAAATTGACCGAGCGCAAGTAGAGGATGTGATCGCTAAAATGTGTTTCTTGCTCAAGCATTGATCCTCACTCAGTTCGTTGGGATAAAGGTAAACCTGATGTTGAAAATAATTGGACAAGGCTCTCCATTGACACAACCCATTACAATGGCAAGACGTATTTGACAATTGTCGACTGTGGACCCAGTAGGTTTGAAATTTGGAGACGTCTATCGAGTGAAACGTCTGCGACAGTCATTGGAGAACTTAGTCAAATTTTTCAAGAGAGAGGCTCACCAAACCAATTGTTGTTTGACAATGCGACTATCTTTCACTGCGAACAGTTCAAGCGATTTACTGACTCAGGGAATTATAGATAGTGTATCGGGAAGAACAACGCACGATGTTGCGAAATCTGCCTTGACAGGGAGAGGGTTAACATCTCGCGCTGCAGTGACTGCTTACATGACAAAGATAGAGCGAGAAGCTGTCCCTTCCAAGTTCCAATGCATGCGATAACGTGATTCACACCTTTCATTACCTATGTGTAAATAAGTTAGCTGGGACATTGCTTCGTCTTGCTGACTATCGGACTGTCCGATTCTCAACTTCGCTCGCCATAACGTGTATTACCGTGTAACATATATTTTAAAGACAACGTTCAACCGATGGTGTTTTCGTGCTGCGTTCCTAATTGTCGCAGTGGCTATAAGCCCAGGAAAAATGAGGTCATTGAGAAATGCTCAATGTTTCAGTTTCCAACAGACCCTGCTCTACATTCAAGATAGATGTCTGCTATCCCACGAAAGGATTTTACTCCTAATGAGAATCACAGAGTGTGTGAGAAACACTTCAACGACCACGACTTCGAAACAACGTCGACCGACTCACGTGAAAGTAGACGGGAGAGTAGATTATCGCAAATTCTTCAGAAGAAACGATTGAAATCAACGGCAATTCCTTCAGTGTTCCCAGAGTGCCCTAAATATTTCACCAAATCTCCAACTGTTCCTCGATCTTCAAATGCGACTGCTGATTCCCGACGGTCCTTTGAGAACAATAGAATTGAGAATTTGATCAGAGAATCTATTGAGGAAGATTCGTTTGATTCTCTCGATGCTCTGCGTTCGAAACTAAGTGATTCTTCAAGTCACCCTCTCCCCACCAATATTGTGAAGGTAGATCATCAGTCGTGTTTGATTTTTATGTACGTCAGTGTTTCTAACATCGAACTTATGGCTCCTGTTCACAAAGCTACGGTGCATGATCGTCGACGAAAGCATGAGCGTGCGAGTATTCGTGCTGTCATCAAAGTTAGAGAATTCCAACTTTCACCATATCTTCAGTGGATATAAAGTAAAAACTATTTCTCAACTTTGTAACGTTATTGCCTATACGAAGAATTTGTCAGAAAAACATTTAGATAACAACAGTACCTCTCAGTACCTAGAACTCGCTGCTTCTTTTCTTGAAGCATTTTTAGATTGTGAAAGTCAATCAGATGACCCCGAATTTGAAATGTACCACCTAGTAAATTTTGTTATTGAGCAGCTGCGACTTTGTCAAGTACCAAAGAATACCAGAAAATATTCATGTAAGACGTTGGCACTTTCTTTTTTGTGGCAGATTACAAGTGTATCTTTGTATAATAAATTCGAGCAGAGGCAAAACTCCTATTCGAGCCGAGACAAAACTGTTTATTTTATTTGATTTCACTCACAACTTGAAGAACATATTCAATAATTTTGTGAATAAAACAAAAATGACACTTCCTGATGGACATAGAGATATTTTGAATGTTGACGGTGTTTGTAATGCCTCATTTTTACATGTAAAGAAACTGTATTCGAAGGAGGAGAACTTGCCTTTGAAGATAGCACATGCATTGAAGGCTCGCTAAATCCGGTTAATATTTCTCGAACCTCTCCTCAACATGCGCTGTCAATTTTCCATGAATCAACTGTGAATGCTCTTAGATTTTATGATGACAGAGATAGGCAGACAGCTGCATATGTACAGATAATTGTTAACGTTTGGAAAATTGTTTCACTAAAAAATCCTTCCGAAGGATTTCACAAAAGTGATCCTATGTGTGAACCTTTTCGAAATCTGTCAGATTCTCATGTTTTGTATTTGAGACGTGTCACAAATCTTTTTGAAGACTGGAAGAAGTCTAGACGGCCAGGTCTTACAGATGAAACATTTTTAGCTTGTATTCAAACTATGAAAGCTCTACCTATGCTAGCAGATTATTTAATAGAAATGCATGGTTTTTCATATGTACTTCTTGGAAAATTCTGTTCTGATCCTATTGAAGCCCGATTCAAATGAACGGGGGCAACTTTTTAATGTCAATAAAACAATTGCTTGAATCAGAAAAGAAAATTCGTGTACTTGGTCAAATTCAGCAGAAACTTATTTCCACTGTTATGCATGATGACTCCTTTCTGATTGTTAAACCAGACGCTTTATGTGAGTCCAAGTGGTTGGTGGATTTTTTGTCACCAGAATTGTTGGACTTGGACAATTTATTAGAAAATGATGTAAAAATTATTTACTATGTTGCTGGTTACATCGGTAGAAGTGTTGCACGCCAATTCAAATGTTCGGAATGTAAAATTCTGCTTATTGCAAATGATTCTGTCGACGAGTGTCCACCGTTTACGATTCCGTTGGGTAGTAGCCAGCTTTTTGAAATGGCCAATCGAGGTGGTTTGGCTGAGCCCTCAGATTTGTGTTTTCTTATAAGCGCGATCGACTACCTCTCTTACGCTGTCATTTTTGACAATGATGTTTCGAAATCACGTTTCCTTTCAGAGCAAAATCATCGCTCTCTGTTTGTGAAAGCGACATCTGATGTAATGATGCGCAAATTCTGTAATATATCGACGAGATGCAAATCAAATCATATTGCTGTTGACCATATTCTCACACGAATGTACAATTGTTTGTCAAAGAATGGACTAAAACGAGTGAACACAAAAATGAGTCGGCAAGTATTACAAAAAAATGCAGGAAACTTCAGAGTGATTTTTGATGTACACAATGGTTGTCAAATCATGTAAATATGATGTTGTAAATATTCCTTCATTTTCTGTAAATAGTTCTTGCAATATTTTCTTATTTGTTGGATGAATGTTTTAACACGAATTTTTGCAAATATTGTAAAATTATGTAAAAAAAACAAGAAACTGTAGAGAAATGCTGCAAACTGTAATAAATTTTCTTGTCATATTCTTCATTGCTTTCATTATTTATATAGTGTATAAAGATGGGGATGTGCGCATATACATGAGTTATGATATGCAATTAATAGTTGTACATAGCGATTTAGTATCTTGACTTAGGCAACATGAGTGGTAGTGTTCTAAACTACTAATGAAAGTAACCCTCATTATGTCAGTAGTGCGACGTTGTTGTTCTTCCCGTAACAAAAGATATAATCTATAATTCCCTGTACTGACTTTTGGGAATTGCAAATATTGTATAGATGAGCATATAGATCTTCAGGAAATGGTGCTGTTGAGCGCAACCACAGAACAATTATGACAATGGCAGCGAGAACGCAAGGAGATTTACTCAACATGGTTTATTGTTACAACTTGGCTCCAAAGACAGCGAACAACCTCTCTCTGAGTGAGGAGTTATTCAGCTATGGTTGGCGGTATCCTTTAACCAAAGACTATGATGACAACGTCTCAAATACTGATCTTTTTGAAGTAGGAGAGATTTCGTCTTCGTGAAGCCGCCAAATGCGAGGTGCACTACGCAGTGGGACATTGGAAAAGTGACTAACATTAGAAGTGAAGTGACAGTAGAAGTTCACGGAATTCCTCGACATGTTGCAGATGTAAGGAAAGCACCTGGTCCAATGCACAACACTAGCAAATCGACAGATGATGGAGCTGAAGTTTTTCCGAAATTGCAATCAGATAGTGTCGGAGAAATAGAAACTTGCGTATCTTCTGATGGAGATAAACAGATCGTATCAAAGACAATAATTCCTGCAAAACCAACTAGATCACGGTTTCCTCCAAGTCATCCTCGCGACTTTGTATTGACCTTTCTACACGAGTACTTTTTATGATCTTGAGATCAAGGGGTGGTGTAGAAGTGAAGATTGATGATTTAATTTATTTATCTAACGTAATTTTTTTGGTGACTTACAAATTGTACCTTTGTGACGGCAAATCCAAGTTTATTGATTTAATGAGCTATTCAAGACAGACAGAATCATATTTTTAACATAGCCCATGAAATGATATTTGAAAGAAGTTTAGTGCTATGATTATAGGAATAAGATATTTTGTTGCTCCTTCAAACATTAATGTAATAGTTTTCTAGGTAATGCTATGATATAACGTGATTTTGTAGATTTCTTAGATAGGATATTTTTGTAGGTTCACAAGAATTTCAAGACGAATTTTAAACCTTCTGTAAATGATCTGTTGTTTATCAATATGATTTTTGAACTCTCTTGAACAGATTTATAATGGGACTGTTCAGTCTCTCGAGGTTTATCAAAGAGTGAGGTTGTGAGGCAAGGAATACATGCAAGGAGGTATCTAAAAGTTATTTTTGGCTTTTCAATAATTAAACAACATATACTTAGCACTGTTGAGCGTTGTATTGATTTCTACTATACTGATCGAGTCCATGATGACAGATAGTTGGTTTTGCTGATTTAGCATACCGGAGCTCTTGGAGGTTTTTAATTCATGATTAAGTGAGGTGCATGTATCTCTTGATGCTTGGGTATTTTCCCAACATCAACATGGTGACTGGCTACTTAATTTGAGCGCATTTTTGACCTTGAGATTGAGGTAGATGTTGAATGATAACCAGCAGTTTTGTAGGAGGGGGAACTAACCATTTAATTTATCCATGAGTAATCCAATTAACCATTAACCTTTCACATAAAATCAATTTCATTGGAATTGAGCAATTGTGCATCTTCATCATTGAAAAATCATCACAGATGTTCTTTTGCGAGCATTTTTTGCGCATAGCATATTTGGTATTGTCTATTTTTGTACATTCAAGGAATCTTAAAATCCTGACATCACATGAAAGGGCTGATTGGTAGACTAGTTCACTTTGTCTGTCAATTTTCACTCAGACACTTCTGTCGTCTACATGTAGAAACCCTGCGTCAAAGCAAACGCTCATATAATATTATGTTACTATCGTTAGGCTATTGACAACAACTGACCACATCAGAATTAAAGAAAAGTTTAAAACAAACTAATCTACGGAACAAAAGAATATAAAAAGTTCACTATTCATGATAATAAAAACAGTTTTTCAACACGAAAATGGCATTTGAAAATGTAATTGTTGTGCAATATTTTATGAAACGGTCTGCTAATGAGTAAAAGCTGTAAACAATAATATGCTGGACAATGTTTAATTAGAGCTGTTACATCATTCGTTATTCAATTATGCGCATGTAAAATCACTGCCAGGGATTGCCCCACAAATCAGGTCCAAAAAACGATATGATGTCTATTTGTTCGTTTAACTTTCCGATGACTGAATATAACGAACAAAATGCGCATGCAGTCTGCGTAATCAGCTGATTAATTATTAAATGTTTATTTTATCATGAAGAATGCGTTATAACACATCTGAACCTGGTATTAACACTCATTCATAAAAATTTCGACCGGATGCCCATCGTTCCTATTCTTTGAACACCCAAGGTCATTAACTGTGAATTCTAATAATTTGTACCCTCACAGATTTCGATAATCGTCCAGCAGGATGCCCAGATCAGTGATTGAACGATTGTGAAGCACTGAAACCAGTTAAAGATGTTTCTTCCGTTACTGTGATGTTTCTATCAGCAACTAACATCTCGTCCATCGTTTAAACCGGTTTAAACCCACTCAGTGTAGAATCCGCGCGTGAGATCAGGTCAAGCTGCCCACAAGGTTGAGAGCCACCAAGAGCCACCATCACAGTAAATCCTACTATGTGCCATGCCATGTGCTATGGTAGATATCAATGAATACATTTTTGAACTCTGTTGTGAGATGATTCAAACAGCTGATCCTCAGTCGCTCATAATCATCAACGCCCTTTTTGTTCTGATGGTGTTGCACAACAAGTTTTACAAAGCACGACAAGATGCTTTGGCTGTCATGTGTCAGTTACTTGGTTCAGTGCTCATGTTGAGTTTTGCGCAATGTGAATTTCCATGATTAATAGCTATAATCAGGGAATTCTAATCATTTATGTAGAAATTCAATGTAATGTTTTCTTTATGCGTGTTCTGTCACCAAAGTCAAGCATTGGCCCATCTTGAGTACATCCGGTGAAAACAGCCGGAAGTTCTTTGTTTTTATGGCAATTTCTTATAGCTTTTGACATGTGGACCTTTATTATTGCTCCGTAATGCCAACAGATTAAGCCAAATGAATAGATGGTAATTCATGAACTTAAACAAAAACGCATTTATTTTTAAACGACTCTAGTTTATCGTTTCGTATATATTTTACGATGCGACTGTTGACCAAGTTTCTATAGAAACTGCGTCGCTAAATTTTACTGCTTTCATCCATTTAATTGAAAAATTAAATACTACAGGAATTTAATTTTCATATTTTGTTGCTTGTCGTGTCAAAGTGCGGTTCTATTTCTTGTAAATCAATTTCTATTGGGGATGTAAATCAAATAACATGGTTTAAGACCTAAATAGTAATCAATTGCAGCCATAATTAACTTCTGAATTATCTAGATGGTTAGAGTTTCATGATAAATGGAATTTGAAGGTATCATTCGACAAATCAAGAAGCAGTATTGCTGAATAATTTTCTCATTATTTTCAGTAAATGAACTAGTTGGAATCTCAAATCATTTTTGAAACATGCTCATTAATTGAAACCCGAAAACAGCATTCTCACATTTTAGATGACGAAGCATACTTAGATCTCGTCGCATTGCGTTTCAGTTAACTGAAGACATTTTCAATGGGATTGAGATCTGTTGAGCAAGCGGGCCATTCAAAGTTCGCATACCCGCATGAGTTTTGAATTAGTCATACAACTCCTGTGACAGTGGCTTTGTCGTCCATGTAAATCCAGTCGTGGGAATGATCACCCAATTGGTGGTGGTGGAGGTACCTACCTTTTGCAGAGCTGTAGGATATGCATCTATGTTATACCGTTAGTATATAGAGCTCAGTTTGACCATTGATCCTTATCGCAGCCCAAATAGGCAATTTTTCACCTTTATGCACATGCAATGTCAAATTGAAATGGACACGGAAAAGAGTCGTGTCACCGAACAGGAATTTGAATAGCATCAGATTTGGAAATTAGTTCACAAATTGGATTTTTGAAATCTCTCGCGGTAGCACGAATACACTGATTAAACATTGCATTTATTTTTGCGAGAGAAGCCGACAAAAACAAGAAGAGACGATGCATAGTCAAAATGAGGTGTTACATGTATTTGAACAAGTCTCCATTTCATTCTGCTGCTAGTGTAATGCTCAAGGCGATTTATACCAGATGGCTTCCACGTCTCTTTGTGATTTCTGTCATTTGTTTATCAAGCTTGAATTCAGAATATATCAGCAGTCCCAATAACTTAATACACCAAGTTTTTAGGATGCGTATTATGAGTTTTGAATAGTATTTTCTCCTTATCACTTTTTCTCCTTACCAAAGCCATGCCCTGAAATTTCTGCGGATATGGTATGAGATTTGGAATGACTTGAATGGTGTCATTCTGACGATCCTGTACCTTTTTCTCAGATTTGTCCCTTACCCAAATTGAAACATCATCTGCATAACCAATGACATCGGCACCGGTAGATCGGATAAATGGAAGAATGTCATTAGAATTGATATACCTGAGGAATACTCGTAGTGTTTCAAACCATTTACCCGAAACTTTTCCATGTAATCGAATGCGTTTTTTTTTCTTGATTAAAGATGCGATTTCATGAGCAATAGCGACGATTTTGACAATCCAAAGGCTTCCAGTTTTCTTAACATTAATGAATGAGAAATACTATCAAACGCAGATATAACATCAACATTTTCTCGTAGCTATAGTGCGGATTTCCAGCATTCAACCAGATATAGAAGTGCAGACTCAGTGCTGCAGTTTTTGTAGGCAAATTGGCATGGCGATGGCATATGTAGAACATAGTGTGCATTTGCCGTGTCACAAGCTTCCATAATCTTTGCATCATGGCATAGAACAGTCACTTACTGGGCGATATCGTGTCAAATCGACAGGGTAACCGCCCTTTAAAAAGGCGAGTCCATGCCCCACTTTTTAAAGCAGTAAGAAACTCGCTTATTTGAATCATACAGTTGAAAAGAAAACTAAGTACATGGCTGAATTCAACACTTGAGGTTTTAACTGCCCTCGCTGGGACACTATCAATTCCATTTAATTTCCCACACTTTATTTTATCCTTAATGACATATTTCACTGTTATTTTCGAAAATTCAAATGGTAACATAGTTCCAACATCTCTGAGAACACAAGCTTTCGAATGGTGAATGGTTTTCAATGTTAAATGAGATTGATAGGCAAGAGAATCGATTGAAGTTGGACATAATACATGTGGTCCGTTTTTTATGGGCAACTCTAGCGCATTTGCTATTTTATGAATTGGAATTGAGAGGACATAACGGATAGCTCAAGCAAGTTCCTGATTGTATAAGTGAAACTAATAATTAACTGTTGCATGTGCTTGTATGGTTTACATAAGACTACATATAGGTTGCATTCACGCCATTTCCCAATTCTACTGTAGTTGACTCTTAAATGACAATTAACAGCCAATTTATAAGAAAGTGCGAAAACTTTTACAGTTGGGGCATGCTAAACCAATTCATATCGCTTCATACAATGACATCTGAAGTCTCAATGCTTATATATTCTCAACCTTATTTTATTACACACCAGCGTTGATGGCAATTCATCACCGCATCAGATCATTTTAAGTAGATTTTTCATGTTGACTCCTGCAGACATAGAATTTTTCGAGACTGATGTGTCTTTTCTCATATTGGAGCCCACTAAATTCGATGACATTTCAATGAAACACCTTGCATATTCCACATCTTGACAATTATGTGACATGCTTTGCAAATTGTATTATTTCTTGTTGCCACATTTGAAGATAGATATTGATTTCAATCTTTATTAGTTGCGATGACTAGGGCCTACATAATGAGTTCAACGTGCTCCAAAAATAGTGAGGACTTTTCTCTCATTGTCGAGAGATACTGTTGCTCCTGCACATCAACCGGTATCTATAATTCTAAAAGATAATCGATTTGTGAAACCGCTTTATGCACACTGCTTTGTCTGGTATGCGTACACTCGTTATGCGAATGACTGTTCTTATTTTATCAGAGTGCGAAATTGATGGACAAACATCGTTTAAGCACAAGTTGTTTCAATCGACTTTTTTGCATTTGATGAAAAAGCTGCCGTTTTTTCGTTCTTCTTTGGTTGTGTTCTTTATAATGTTGTCAAAATTGCTGGGCGATATGCAATTTTTGCTAGTACATGCAAAACAGCTAATCATCAATAATAATAATAACTGTATATTTATAGAGCGCCATTACTTGGTGAGCTCATGGCGCAACAAAATTATACAACATTACATGTACACAAAATAACATAAACACATCAGCGATTGCAAGAAATAAAGAATGTCTTCAAAGACCTCTTAAATGAGTGTAGGGATGCGGAGTTCCTCACGTCTCTTGGTAAGGAATTCCACAATACTGGTGCAGGATAAGAAAATTATCTTCTTCCAAAGCGAGTTCGATAATTGCAAGACTCCAGAATTCGGTCATCATCAGATGAACGCAACGATCGCCTAGGAACATATACGCATGCGAGATCTGACAAATAGAACGTACAAGAGCCCTGAAGAATCTTGTACACAGTGACACAAATTTTAAAACATATCCGTTGTCTGATACGAAGCCAGTGTAAATCGGAAAGATGACACGATACATGATCACATTTCGGAATACTAACAATTAACCTCGCCGCATTGTTTTGAATACGCTGTAGCTTATCCAGAAGATACGTTGGACAGTTGTATAGAATTGAATTACAGTAATCAATTCGAGAAAGAATAGCACATCACAGTTTTACACGCATCCGTTGATGAATAGCGTCGGATAAGGCGCAAACGGCGCAACTCACAATTTAAAACACGAATCAAGTTGATAACGTGACACGATAAATCGAGGTTTCGATCGAATGATATACCAAGATTCCTCACTTTCTGAGAAAAATAAAAATGCGGTAGTGGCTCAGTTGGAAATCTTATGCTTGGAGGACATAACATAATCACGTCAGTCTTCCGTCTATTCAAAATCAGTTGATTACTTGCCAACCAATCCTCCACTTGATGAAGACAATTATTCGCAGACAGCAAGAGCTCATGTACTCGCTCAGAAGTCGTGCTTTGATAGAATTGGCAGTCATCCGCATACATATGGTATTTGAAAGAGTGGTAGCCGAACACTTTCGAGATTGGTGAGAGATAAAGCGAGAATAAAATAGGTCCAAAGACGGAGCCTTGCGGTACACCACATGAAAGAAATGATTTTTTGGATGTGCTGTGAGACACCATAACCGACTGAGTCCTTTGAGATAAGTATGATGCGAACTCAAATCCTATTAACTCCGAACAAACAAATCACCCCTCTTAAAGGAACACATAAACAATATTAACCCCACTGTCCAGTCTTCTCATTTCCCCTATGTAAATCACAGCCATGTTATACAAAACCTCTTCTCTTGCACACGCAAACACAACGCTCACACAGTGGACCTCAGGGCTTCAATCAATCAGACAAATTCATGTAGTGAGATACGGATAGGTCTACTCTAACCGTATTTCTTCGAATATACTGCCTCCTTAGTTGTGTGGATTTTATTTAAAGAGAGTGGTCCATCACAAAATTGAATATACTTCTTAATTGTTTTTGAAATTTTTGATAGGCGGTATGACAGCGGGCCACCAACTCTAAAATGCATTAGGCTTTAGTTGTATTCAAATGAATTGAATGGTTTAACGTAACTACTCCCCCATAATGGGGGCTTGGACGGTGCTGACACAGTCAGACTTAAATCTGGAGCGTTGTGGTCTTTTAATCCGGATGCCCTTCCTGATGACTTCCAACGACACTTTCGGGGCTCGACATCTGGACCAGGAGACATGCGTCACCTAAACATTAACGACTTTGTTCAAAAACGTCGCATAGACTCGGACAGTAGCGATACTCGTGTGCACGATAATGCCAGTCGGTTACAAAGTATATTGAATATATTGATAGGTATACAAATAAAATCCAATAAGAATACTTGAAAGAAAAATTGGGTTATAAAGTTCACATCTTCATGCGGCTTGGTCTTTTCATGGGCAGCCTGCTATATGAGCCGAGTATTTTTAGACCCTTGCAGTGTGCTTTATTGCGTTGTGACCGTTCATTTCGATATGATAAAATGGTGGCGGGTCAGTTGATTGCTAGGGGCAGTGATCTATGGAAAGTACGCTGCTACCTAAGTGATCTACCGGGTGTCCCACAAAGATGTACCCGGAAAACATGGGGCTTGAATAAGCATTTTCAAAGTGTTTTTTGCACTTTAGTATCATCACACGGTTCTAGAATGCGATCAAATTGATGATAGGAATATGATAACGTCACCTTTCAAAACATCTTATGGTAGTGTATTAATTTACAAGATTTTCACAAATTGAAAATCCAAATATCTGTCACGTACAGCAGACAAATATGTCGTCTTTTCAGTTTCTTATTTAAGCTTGTACCAGATATAATTTTTACTCTCCGTTAAGTCAGCATGATTTCAATGCGATTTGTAAAATAATTTCCAATTGTGATTGTGACATGACATGAATATCGATGTTTCACAACCTTTCGGAATTCTTTCAATGATTTTGTTGCTTTGTCACTTGGAGGGTTACCTACGCAATTTATGATCTGCTAAGGTCACACGCGGGAAAGTCCTATCTTTACACAATCGAAATGATGTCATTAGATCGATTTCATTAACACGAGATAAGCGTTTCATCGAATGTTTCCACATATTGTCATCACAAAAGCAGTCTGCAGTTCATTCAAGTCATTTTTCACTTTGGAATAAAGAAGTTATGGTTGATAGTGAAGAGAAGCGCTTTGTTGATCGCATAAGAGCAATCACATTCAGGGAAGCCAAAGACATCGGCGCAGCCTTCATCACACGCCAGTGGGTTGCTCAACAATTGGGAGAAGTGTGGAGTTTGTCAAGATCAACAGGAGGAGAGATCCTTATGACTGCTGGATGGACAAGGAAGGAATAGGAATAGGTGTTGGTTCGCCCTTCCTGCATTGGAGTCTTCATTTGCTTTAACATCAAGAAAATTATGTGGGTAATCAAAGAAGACGGTGAAACATGGAATAGAGAATATTTTCGTGAAGTTATACTTGAACAATATGTTTATCCGTTTCTGAGAAGCAAGGAAAACATAGAGGACGTTGATCAAGCTACCTTGCTGCATGACAAAGCTCCGTGTTTGAAGGCAATGCGAACACAGGAGATGTTAAGGAACTCTGGATTTGACTTCTTCGATAACACCGTTTGGCCAGGGAGCTCTTCCTATCTAACCCTGCGAAAATATTGGTGGAATATTGAAGAACAAAGTTGATGCTTTACTGCACCGAAATTCTTATCACTTGAAGAAAGAACTGGTACGTACTGCATTAACGAAAATCTTGAAAGAGATGGAGAATTACGGCGAGCTCTTTGAAAATCTGCTGAAGTCTTTTCTGAACCGTCTACGAGCTGTAAAAGTATCCCGTGGGGGACATACAGACTATTAAATATTTTGTTCATTAATTAATACGTTTTCGTTGTGGCTGAAATCAAAAATTCGCTTACAAATTTAAATTTTAAAACGTCCAATATTTACGGGTATATCTTTGTGGGACACCCGGTAGTTACGAAGTGTCGAATTTTGAAAGCAGACTATGGGCCTGTGGCTTGAGGCTAAATGCGAGGTGTCAGATTCAGGATTAGTTGCAATGCTGTTAGCTGTATAACAACCTAGCAACCATTGTTACGATTAACGCGGAAACTTGTGAGTTTTGATGTCATTGAAGACATACGTTATCTTAAAGTGAAGAATGCGCCTAATTATTAATTACCGATGCGGTTCCTACCGATGCGGTCGGGTACCTGGCGGAGGGAGGGTAATTAAGAACGAATTTTCGTAACACTGAATTTCGGCAACATGTTTTACTTGTAGAGGGTATTCACCAAGTAAAACTTCAATGAAAATCAGTTTTTAAGAAGCTGGGTAATGCAACACTTCTTTCACTAATACGTAACAGCGTTTTCTCGATTACGGCTTCGGCATATTTATTTCAAAAGTATTCTTATTTGAGTCTCCTGGAAGGTCGTTGCAAGGTGGTCGCTTATACCCGATTTTCGTGCATGTTGTTTATTCGAATATACACAAATTTTCAAACTTATGGAAACATACACGAATTACACGCAAATTTTGCCTTTCCAGTGATGTAGAAAATTTTATGATGTAAAATGATTGTAGAAAATTTATTGTCAAATTATTGTATCAGTGTATACAGCGTGTGAAATGCCATAATAATTACTCTCAGTGGATGTCAGCTGGAATAAATGAAGGAACTAAATTTATACCACATGCATTTGTACTCATGATAAATAACCTAACAGCAAACTGGAAGTTTTTTGACGACTGTAACATCTACGAATCATTCGATGGCACTAGTCAATCATTTCTTACTGCTGCTGATGTGACGATACCACTATGAGACTAAATCTAAAGAAGACAAGTGAAATGAGAACAAGCTTTAAAAGAAGCAACTAAACTGGATTCTGATCGAAATCGATGGGGAAATAATCAATCAAATTCATTATGCGAACATTTCTGACTTCATCATCGATGGTAACTTGTCTTAGTCAGATCTTATCTTGGAAGTAATCAAGAAAAGTTAATGAAATGATCCGATCAGGTTTCATTATGACGTTCCGGTGTGGCATTTCAAAATCTTCTAAAGCAGAATCAAAGACACTTGAAGCCGTTCTCAGAACAATGATCCACAAGGTAGACTAAATCTAAATCGTGCCACGACTATGATTGTGAAGAAAGGCATCCAATATTATATCTTGTGAAACCGAAATGATAACTCTTTCCTTTCATCCTATTTCGCGTTTTCGGAACTTCTCTATGTGGTAGGATGGCTCAGTTGGTTAAGGGTCGTGTTTCGTTGCAGAAGTGCATCGATGGCCCGCTATCATACCTTCTATCAAAATTTTCAAAAAAATTAAGAAATATATTCCATTTTATAATAGAATACGCCCTCTAATGCATTCCACACAAATAGAGAGGCAGACTATTCGAAGAAATATGGTAGCATTACTTCGTCGTTATACGTACTAAGTACCTATAAAGCCACAACTGCCACCAATCTACCGAAGTTAGCTCAAACTGCATTTATGCACATGTGCGGCCACCCTATTGTTATCATATTGACGAAGCAAAGATGAATAGTTTAGAGCCTGATTTCTGCATTCAATGTTGGTGAGGTTCTTGACGATGGGCCGATTACCGTGAGACCGTTTGCCATCAGTCTCTTGTCGGCGGTGCCTATGGATATTTGAGATGCCTCCGGTCATTCCGCATTTCACTTCATTTAGAGAAATTGTGGGCCTCCTTATTATTTAAAGACACATTAGCAACTGTCAGATATTCTAAAGACATGAGCCTCTACTCTTCTTAGTTTAAATTTTCATGAGTTCTTCCATCATGCTATCTCCGCATCCGTAGCTGATATCTGAAGAGCGAAGACCAGACAATCGCAGCACCACAAGGAACACAAAAGCAATAACCAACTAAACCGAAACTCCCTAGGATGCAAGACAACAGTGGCAAGAAAGACCAGTGGACAATGAATCCAATGAAACAACGACCAAGCACAATTCGCTTCTGCCGCGACAATGAAACCACACTATCTGCATCACTGTCAGACAAAAGCGAAGAAAAATATAAATAATATTCAGAGTATTATAAATTTCTTATTTCAGTAAGTAGCACGAAAAATTGAAAGAATCCTATAATTTAGACGAAGTTGCAACAAGAAATGACAACGATTAGCGAAGAGAAACATTCTATTAACGATCGTGGCTGCATTACAAAGCTGTGTTGCGGAAGTAATTTGCTAGCGTAATTGAGGGTGTCTTCTTGACATGTTTTTCACGTCAAACCTAGCTAGTTTTTAACATGTGAGTTTTATACTCGGTACCTCTGTTCTGATCACTTTGTTGTCTAAGTTTTTGCTAGAAAACCTACCAAACACCATCTACACTTCATAAAAACAGTTATTTTTTTTACTTGGCAGGAACGTCTGCATATTGATGCAAAGGAGATCAACTAGGTATTCAATTTAGGAAATTTTACTCGTCTGACTTCAGAGTGCATCTTAGTTGCATTTCTAATGAAAGTTTTTGTTATGTATTTCGAATTTATCTCACTTCATTTTAACTTGGTAGCTTTTGGATTTCCAATACAATCGTCATTGCATCGTTATGACTCCTTTTTCAGTTGCCGTCGCCGACTTCCCGTTCAAGATGATGATGTGCGACGTGATGCCGACCATAACGGAGGACAATAGTCTCTCCGCCAATGGCGGCGGTGAGGGAGATGGAGGAGGGCGTAGCGATGATCCGCACCTTGGTCCCAGTAGTGATGGTGGTTGTGTTGGAGGCGGCGGCGGCACCAACGTGGAAGAGCTTATGCTTAGCATGTTCGACGAGCGCGACAAATTGATGCAGAAACTGAATGAAACTCAGGAACAACTAGAGACAGTTAAAGCGCGTTTACGGGAAGTTGAGAAGGAGAGAGATGCTTTTCAAACGCCACAGGTAAGTCTGATTCAGTATGAACTTTCATAGCATTTTATTGATAAGTAAGAAAATGCAGGAATTTTATTCTATCACGATAATCATGCAATCCAACATAATTGAAAAAGAATATCAAATTTGAAATCAGTAACCGTGAAATGACCAGAATTTTAGATTTTCCCGTGTTTCATTTATTTTTTAAATGAATACACGGATAGTGGAATTAGATTTGAAAATGAGATGCATTTTGCTTTGATAAGTGTTAGTGTCATGTTTGCTACTCATCTCAGCTTCGTGGCTCAGTAAGTTACAAATTGGTGTATGTAGCATAGAACTTTTGTCTATGATTTTGTTATCTTCGCAATTTTAGTTCACGACTTTTACCATTAATTTATGTTTTCGTTGTTGCTTATTGCTAGCCAATTTTCGGCCTTTTCGAACCTTGGATAGTGTTCTATACCGAATGACCTGACAGTCAACATTTTCCTGTTCTACACATTAGTGAACTTTGATCTGTGTTTGAAGTGCTTACTTTTATTCATTAGGTACAGCATTTTAAAATAACACACCGGAACTTCGTAAAACTAAAGTTTGCAGATTGATTGTAAGATGCTTGGATTCGATGGCAACCAGTGAAATGAGATTCAATCTTGAAAAATTTTGTGAAAAAATTATATGGCTGGGGACATGAGGTTCAACGGTTTAGCGTTTTCAAATTCTTCGTAGCAATCCCTACTATCTGCCACCGAAGCTTGGTGGCATATGAATAACAAAATCGCCAGCTTAGTGAATGGGCGTGATACTGACAATTACCTTTCCATTTAGTTGCTCCACAATAAAGTAGCTTTAGGCGCTAATAATGTTTAATGAGAAACTTCAGTATTTATTGATATTTCTAGTGGAGTCGTGCGCAGTCACAAAGTGATCGGTGAGATTTTTTACGAGAAAAGAAACGCTTGCTCTTATGAAGAAGATTGAAAGGGACTACGCATTCAGATATGAAATTCTATTAGGCTATTGAATAGCGTGCAATTTAGATCTATATCAGAATTTTTTCGTTAAAATGCTCAGTGGCTTTTTTCTATGTGCAATGCATGTAATGTACTCAGGGATCGCAATTTTCCGTTTTTTCCCCGAAGATTTTGATGGGTCTCGTGATTCGTCCAAAATGCAATAAAATCATAGGGTGGGGGGGGGGGGGGTAGGGGATGTATTTTTGACACAAAGCATCAATAAGTTATAGCCCTTTGTTTTAAACTACAAAATAATGAAAGTTGTAACAGGTTGTCAGTTAACTACATCTTGTGTGGCTATGATGCACATGAATATTTTACAGTATGGATGGGTTATTTAATTTATTTCGTCACCGCGAAAAATGATACCCAAATGAAAAATCTTTTACTCATGTCTATGTATACAAAATTTATCGATTAACAAATAGCCTACATTTGGGCACCCTATCCTGATTCATGCACATAAATCTAATAAGAATAACAAATTTCATTGCTACGAGTTGTCTAAATTATAGTATTCATGTACAGTTTCCACTTGAAATTAAATCACCGCTTTTACATGTTCCTCTTTCTAAACGGTAAAAACTTTTCACGAGTTATGGAAGAATTTTGATTGAATCACATAGTGACGTTAGCCAAAGCGCATGTTCTCGTATAGCCAAAGAATGCTGCATTTGTTATGAATTGGTTTTTTGATATTTTCCTTTCCACATTTACTATATAATTAACGCTTACTGATCACAGTACCCTTGTTTATTTCTTTTTTAAAGATGTGTTAAGCTAAGGCTATCCTCTCAATGCCTACACTTAATGATACCCTATGTATAACCCGGTACCCAGTGTGCTATATGCATGTATATAGGCCTACTTTGTGATACCGGCACCCTTGCTAGTCTTTTCAGTCTCTCGAAATTTTCCGTATTTTTTCTTGGGTGAATTGCGATCCCTGAATGCACTGCATCACACTTACATCAGGCGAGTCGCATGCACGCCATGTGTAGTGAATGTACATTAAATGAATGAATACATTCGCGAAAATTAACAGTGAAAGTTAACCTCTGAGCTAATGATAACTTATCTATAACATCGGAATTTTATGTTGAATATTCCCTTTCTGCATCATAAGTGGTCTAAGTGGGCTTTATAAGACAATACACGTAAACATGCATTGGCCTACTTTAAATTGCCTGACGTTAGGTGCATCTGCAACAAGGTCACTATTGGCGTGGGACAACAATTATGGGTGGTAATCTGAGCTCCCATATGCCAATCCTGGAAAAAGTCAAGAGACATAAACCTCCATCGTCTATTCTGGAGTTCGTGAAAAATGTCAGCTCATAGCTAGCGGTCCTTATCTATTTTGCTTGTTAATGACTGTACAGTTAAATTTATTATTATACAAAAGTCAGAAAATGCTAACATCTATCGAATGTAGTCACATTACTTGTCGGCAAATGCTCGTGGTGTTGGAGATCGACTAACCTTTACTTGATGACGATTTAGAGCAGGGGACGCAAACTAGTCAGTATTCCAGTCCGGCCTAGCGCCTCCTTGATTTTTTCGCTGCATCCGGCATAACTGACTTGTAGCAGTTTCTGCAGAAACAGTTGCGCTAAAAGTGAAGCTGCAGAGACTGATTACGGCGATTTACTTTACCGCACTGAGGTTCGCTGGCTCAGTCGTGGCAATGTCTTGAAGCGTGTCTTCGCTCTTTGCCACGAAATCTTTGCTTTCGTCATTGAAAAGGGCCTCAAAGGCTTCGAAAGTTTCTCCGACGAGGTACGGCTCTGTCGACTCGGCTTCCTCATGGATATCAGTTCCTACCTTAACGAACTCAACCTGAAGCTTCAAGGACGTGATGTGCTCATTACGAATATGGAAGCTCATGTGCAGGATCGAAACAAAGCAGATTTTATGGGAGAAGCAGGTGCGTAAGGGCGACTATGTTCATTTCCCTCACCTCGCCCGATGTGATGCAGCCCTCGTTGACTCCGAAGAATGCACCAGTGTGCTCTCAACATTGCAGAATAAATTCTCTTCACGCTTCACAGATATACGTTCGTCAGCACTCCTTTCGGCTTTCCCTACGACAACGCTACCACTGATGTGCAAATGGAGTTAGTTGAACTGCAAGCTTCTGACGTTCTCTCGTTTCTTCTTGCACCACTCTCATTGATTTCTACCGTCAATTATCACGCTCTCAGTTTCCATCATTGTTAGCCCGTGTCAAGCGCGTGATCGCAATGTTTGGCAGCACATATTCGTGCGAGCAGCTCTTTTCGCAGATGAAATTGTGTATGAACAAGCTGCGATCTCAGCTCACAGACGATCAGCCAAATGACATTCTGTTATTGAACGCTTCCTTAGTCGATCCTGATGTTGTTTCCATCTCGAAGAAGCATGTTTCCAATTGATCGTGTCGTATATTTTAATGAATCTATCTTTTCTTGGAAACCTTGTTTTCTCCGGCCTAGTGCGCCGTCTTGACTCCCCCGAAATAGCCTAGTAGTCTAAAAGGCATGCTGACCCCTGATTTAGAGCATCAGCAAAGTAGAAATTGACGACAAAAGATGAAGCCATATCAGAAGGTCGATCAAAGAGTCCCCTTATTCAAGTCTAGTTTTAATTTTCTCAAGAAGTTTGAGCGTTCAAAATTTCATTTCTTTGTTTTGAATGATATGTTTATATTATTGCTTTTAAAAATTTTGCAATTGATAAAATATGAGCGAACTTCCTTTCAATAGCATCCAACTAGATAGAAAATGCAGCATGTCTCAGTAAAGTTAAATATTAGCTTATTTTAGTTTGTTACGTGATACAAGCAAGCTTATGACAAAATATTATTTTAGTCCCACTCAAATGAAAATTAATTACCTTGTGACTGTTAATATGTCTTCCATTCACGCAAATGAATCGTTGACAAAATCAACTCACAAATCTACACATTTTCAAAGTCAGACCCCATTGTTACATTCTCCTCGCGATTGATTTCCACGTTTTGTGGTTATCTATCTTAAACTTGATGATATGTTGACATTTCCCAAAGAAAATCAACAGGAGCAATGTAAGGAGTCGGGAGAACGATGATGGCACTATCCATCGTCTCCAGCCATCTGTTTAGAAATCTTATATAGGAAGGATTGATGGTCTCAATGTTAGTGTGACTACATACTGTGTCATGCCATGTGGCATTTGCTTGATTGTAATGAGAGGGCAGCATGATAATGAAGGACATATTGATTCCGCAACAATTCGATTTAGAGCTTTCTAATAAAATCTCTGGAAGATAGTCCACTCCTTATTGACACATGACGGTACCTCTCAAAATGAACACTGATCATTTTAAGTAATAGTTTGCCTTCTATCAAAAGAATGTTAACTTAAAAGGAAGTTTTGTGAAAGCACGTTCTTATCAAAACTTTTATCTTTAACGATAAAGTCAATCAGAGTGCGAATTAAAATCAATTAAGTGCAATAAAGTCAAAAGATAATCTGACAAGACAAAATATGATCGACTTTAAAATTCAGAGAGCAGCATTAACTTTGAGTGAAGTAACGAGGAAGTCATTATTCTAATGTTCTGTTATTCTTCAAATTAATGATGATTTGTGCTAGGGATATGTAGGATCGATTTATTTCTCCTTTCTTGCTCCCAATGGCGACATATACTTCCGCCAGGTAAAGCATGTTGTTATTTGATCCTTCCTAGATGGTCCATTGTGGCATTCACTCCGTGGCCAAATGCTTTTCGATTTTCATTTCCAGATTGTAGGAGCCCTTGTCAAGTATTCATGTTTACCGCTGACCAATAGAATTAAGACTCTAGAAGCAATCATGATTGTCATGAACCTGCAACTTTCGAAATGTAATTTTTTTCACTTAAATCTGATTTTGTCCATGGTCCGCTGTTATTACCCTAAATCTTGTGGTGAAGGTTGGACACCTTGAATGGCAATTTTCTATGAAACTGCACAATTAATAAAGCCTCTAAACTAAAGAGTTCTCATCCTTTGATCCACTGTTTTATGTGTCCATGCAACGGAATCTTAGGTATTGCAGTTAGCGAGATATTCAAAATTTTCTCAACTTTGTCACGTTATAACCTGTTTGATAGACATCATGAATATTACGACTTATACTCAAAGCCTTTATTAAAATTCAACAATCATCAGGCAAAATTGAAAATTGCCAATATTCTGCATATCGACCAAAATTAGGCCATATGTTTCCATCAGCATGTGACGAAATATGACATTTATGTCCATCGATTTGTGACAAAGTAAGACAATTCGCAAAATGTAACAGAGGGTGTCACAGATCCAAATGAAGCAGTCCACCCCTGCTTACATGAACAATGAGTTAGGCTTGCATTCGGAACTTGGAAATTAGAAGCAAATTCAACAAAATTTCATTACTTCTTAAAAGGTCAAATGTTCCAGAACACCGGCTTCTGCAGTCATGGAAGTTCCGGAAGCGCATTGGAATTTTTCTTTGTAAGTAGTCTGAAACCCGATGTCTCATCGTTGACGAGGCGAGATTGTGGAGTGCCACTTCTATTCGCCATTCGGGCAATTCATCATTCTGTTTCCAAAAAATATGTTTCCTGTATTCATTCTGTTTTCCTGTTAAGAATAATGATAATAACAAATATACGACAATAACGAAATAGTAATTTTCTATCTTATTGGTGTAAGAAGGGAATGTCACCTTTAAATTTCACTTAGCATGGTCAATCACCTAATGAAAAACCGAATCTATTTATTGATATTTACACCCACACCCTCTTGCTGTGATATAGACTATACACGTAAACTTTCAACATGGAAGAAACTTTCCATAATTGTCCGATTTTTCTTGTAGGAAATCGCGACTTTGACGAAAGAAAACCATACGGTTCGGGAACAATTACACGAACGGGAAGAAGAGATCAATGAATTGAAGGCTGAGCGGAATAATACACGTGTAAGTTATTCAGTATCAGTGACATTGTAGTACTAACTTGCAAAGATAGACTGGCACGTAGCTGCATTTTAGCTTATACAATTCTATGAATAAACATTCGTCTGTTTGTGATGATAATATTGTCAGCTGAAACAGACAAATGTAGCTGAACAGTTTTCAAACTTATTAAAAAAAGCACGACCGTTTATGTCTGTGTTTTATTTAATATTTCAGAATAAATGCTGATAATCTCTTGATTATGTTGAGATGTGTTTTAGGAGTAAACAACATTTAATAGTGCTGAATAGTACTTAAACATTCCAAACTTATTAAGCAGTGAGCAGGGCATTTGAACGGTCACGTATTTCACCGTTCGTTAAATCTTCCGTTCATCAGCCTCTCAGACCCGTTAATTCGTTCATCGTTCAATTGAGCTCAGACAAGATAGAGAGTCGTTCCGTTCATTTACAGCATGAAACACCTGTTCGTTCGTTCTTTTAAAGTCAAAATAAACTTCGATTTTTATGAACCCTCTCTAGCAGATAATGAATATACGGTAGGGTCAGAAAATGGCCTGTGATTATTACAGGTTATAACGATAGAACGTCATTTGGTCGTCACGTTTATCTTCAGGTAGGCAATGTTGAATTCTTTAATTGAAAGGAAATATTAATATCGAGATTTCGAGATTTATCCGTAGGCCAACTGATGTCTGATGGATTTTTGTATTACATGTAGTATTCACTGTAAGTAACAATCAATAAAATCATCAGGATAAAAATAAGAGAAAGTGAACGAATGAGTCGAGGCTACCATTCAGCAGCCAAGCTGTGTAGCCTATGTAAGCTACCATACCCTAGTCTGGTACTTACACGTACATCCACAGTCCATAGTACGGTATGCAACGAGATGTGCATGAAATGATTAGATGGAAATCATTGCACCATTCAATAACTAAGAACGCTTTACAATGCATAAGGTAAAACTCATGGACGAATCAGTGCGCTACTTGGCAAAAAAGACGATGCATGCACTCAGTGAATTTGATGGCAAAATCGGCTTGCATTTAAACATTTCTCGAAAGTACAATTTAAACAAGATTTGGTACCTTAGTGCAGAATTAGTAAATATACCGTTAAATCACGTTAAATCAAGTAAAAAACCCCGTTCGTTCCGATCACCGTTCAACGGCTTCTCAGACATACTTAGTTCGATAATTTGTTCATCTGAAAATTGATCAGAATACCTTTCGTTCGTTCGTTCGAATGCCCTGAGTGAGACACAAATTTTGAATTTTTGTGAACATTTTGTTGTGTTGAAATCATTTTTTCAAATGTTTAAGGGCGACTGTTCTCGGCTTTTCTTCTCAAGGACATTTTCCGCCGACATATTTCAAGATAAAAGTTTAAATCAACATATCAGATTGTCAGATATTCATTAATGGGCGGTAAGTCGTAGGGAACATGTGTTATCCTTGCTTTATAAACATTCGGTGACTTTCTAAGCATGATCTTTTCATAACATCCTGCCTACATCTGACTTTAACAGCACCGTAGTTCATTTCGACTGGAAATGTTTCAATGACTTCTCTCTCAGTGGAAAAGTTCTTCGAAGGAATGATGCAATAAACGCATCAATTATTGATAAACATTGAGAACAGAAGCAACGATCACTGCGTTCTTGCGCTCGCGACAGTACATTGATTCCAAGTCGAGAATTTATGTAGCAAAGGCTTCAAGATTGCGTGATTGAAACTGTTGATTTGGATTAAATTCAGGTATGTCATAGCGTGTAAATTTCAATGCAATTGGATTTGTTCAAAGAGATGCGTTACAGTCAGCACACTCAATCGTGCGCATGACATCGACGGATAAATTGATTTGGATGAAGTTTATAGAAAGACGCGATAAATATGAAAATTTCAAATTGTGATTAGTGGAATAAATAGTGCCATGGGAGAAACAGTGAAATTAAGTAGAAATTTGGGATTCTCGCTCTACTGCGAGAGAAGATAGAAGTAAATCTCGAGGGATGAATACATCGGCGGATGTGACCGTTGTTTGTGATGAATATCATCATCAATATCATACAGCACTGCCAATAACACATTTCATCTGATCTGTTCAGCAATGTCCACGTAATTCCGTAGTTACCTATATTGCTATATTTCATGATCTAGACTGGAGAGAAGGATAGCTTCTGATGATCAACCCTTTTTCTTCAAAGAAAATCTCCAAATTCATCGGAAGAACATGTACTTCGATCAGCTGCGCTGACATGATCACTTTTAGCCTAATTGATTACTTGACATGTAGGCTATATGATCACAGCTTGCTTTTTCGGAAAATCGCTTTGATATTAGCTCCTCATTAACATGCAACATTCACCACAAGTGTTCAGAGTTTTCTAACTTTTTGGGTTCCATTTCTGTGATTCTTGGGATATGCAAAACTATGGGAGTAGACTGAAAACCGAACTCACGCCTCAATTTGGGGTAACTTTCATCGGATCTCGAGTTTCGTTGAAAAATGCTTTAAGTGCGGGGATTGAGTCGTAAAGATATTGTTGAATGAAATATTGGCACCATGACTTTGTGTTATAAGTTGACACGATTATCGATGAAGTGTTTTCCACTAATAATGTCACCGCCTCCGATCATTTTTAGTGCTATAAACTATTTGTGCAGATTTCTTTTTCCACTTCAGGATAAACAAGCTCGTACTATTACATCAAATACCGTTCAGTATGTTATTTTCACACGTGATGGTTTTTTTGACTGTCATTTCCGACGGCAACCCCTCATGTGAATCACATGACTGGTTGGAAAGACTTCCCTTTATCTGAAGTGAAGATGGTGTATCGGATTTCTGATCGACATGATCGGATTTAAAGCCGATTAGCCTGTATATTCTGACTTATCCAAGCAGAATGTTATGAATCAATACTGTACATTAAGGTTGTAAAATAAAAATGTTTTTTAATTATTATGTTCTTTATATTTTTACGTTTTTTTAATGCCGACGCCTGCTCAACTTCAAATGTTCACTTAAACATAACATTTGAAAGAGCCACCATTCAACTGCACATGCACCCTTCTCCGACCGGGTATCATCGCCATCTTCAAAACCTTTCGTTAGCTCCTCCGGAAGACTTCTCTCTGGATTCCTATGGCCTCCACGCCCTCCGACAACGTTTACGTGGACGCCGCACCTCAAATCGCCTGGTACCACCCGGCCACCAGGCATCTCATCAGCATCAAGTGCACGAGTTCATGGCATTCTGCAAGTACTTTTTACTTTTATACCTTCTACTTGAACTTTCGCATTCATGCGCGTTTGTAGGCCCTACTCGTTTTTATAAGCCTCTTTTTTTAGCCTTCCCGGGTGTGCCACATCTGTCATACCGGTGCGATGGTCGTCTCTATTGGCTAACGCTCATTGGTTAAGGTTTTCATGTATAAACTCTTATTTTCATCTCCGCGGCACACCCGGCGCGTTGTAGAGCACGTGAGGCACGTATATGTTGTACTGTCGTATTTACTAATAAAGGAATTATTTTCGATGGCTGCAAGTCTCTTCCTTCAACAGCTCCACTTAGGGGGAAGATGGTAGTGGAATTCTTAAACGTCTGTACAGTTCAGCAACAGATGGAAATAGCGAAGAAATCTGGAGCATCGGGAGTAATGATAATCATCAAATACGTGAAGGGTGCACTTTATCCGTTCAAGTTGAAGCTCAACAAACCTGCATATGAGAGTTTTCCAATCCTTGTATTGACGAAGATGATGTATCTAAGGTTTTTGGTGAGTATTAAGGATGTACATCACATCTGCGCTAAAGTGGCGCATATTCGTTGCAAATTAATTTAGCAAGAATTCTCCTTGCAATCACGTGTTTTGGATTCTGCCCGACCAACCATCTGGGATAATGAAAGAGCCAATCATCTTAGAGCACTGAAAAGGGAAATACAATGAAAATGCTTTATGGCATTTTTCTTTGTGGAGTTATTAAAACTTTTCTTTCTTGCTGATGTTTTTCTATAATTCTTCGAGAAAATATGAACTCTTGTTTTTCTAAAACACTGAAATTAGAAAACATTTATTGATTAAAAACACTGCTTTTATAAATAAAGAAATAACGTGTTTTTTAAACAACCTTACTGTACATGCAAGGTCAGATCGATGCGTGCATCACTCATTTCTGAAGAAAAATGTATTGAAAGACATGTTGAACACGTTACGTCGCTGGGATTTCTGCGGTGATTTTCCACCACCTCAATACTAACAGGTCAGGAAACATATGCTGCAACGAAGTAATTAGGATTCACATTATTATTTCTAGAATTGGACATTGTTCTTGACAAGGTTTAAATTGTCCTCATTTGGGCTGTCTGGTTGTTTCAATTGTGAATGATTATAGACGAATTCAGCGGGACTCTAATAAAGCATTAACAGCAGCTGAATATCCTCTTGTTCTATATTAGGTACCCAGTTTGCAAACTACCTCATTTCAGGACGATGCACTGCTTTTTTTGAAAATCGGAGTTATGTTAGAATACAATCCATCATTTATATTTCAGCTACTTTTGGAGCATTTAGAGTGTTTAGTTGCTCGGCACGAACGATCATTACGAATGACAGTGGTGAAGCGACAGATCTCCAATTCCGCTGGTGTGAGTTCAGAGGTTGAAGTGTTAAAGGCTCTGAAGTCATTATTTGAGCATCACAAAGCTCTGGATGAGAAGGTCAGGGAGCGCCTCAGGACGGCAGTGGAACGCAGCAATTTACTTGAAACACAATTAGGTTCTGCGAATGAGGAACTACATCGGTGAGTTTCACATTAGCGAGTTTTCAGATAATCTGAGCTAACGTGAGCAGTCAGTGATGAACTCTCGCTCTTACACATTTTTCAGGGATGGAAAGAAGTACATATTTCAAGTATTTTAGGATATTATATCAAAGTCATCAACCCCTCAAATCAATTGAGTGGCTTTAGCAAAACTCAAAGCTTAACTTATTTCACGAAGATTTCATAGCAATTCTACTTTGTGTTATTTAAGACATGCTTGTTGAATAACCAATTTCACAACAGCATTGTAAGGGAGGCTATAATTAATTCCATTTTTGATGTGTTTTGTGTTTGAAGAAACCTTATCATTGGTTACCATTTACTGATGCTGGTTTATGATTTGATCGGAAAGTTGAAATCTCAATTGAAGTAAATTCGTTTATGTAAGATAAGACAATGTAAGAATCCCTGCCAGATACAATGTCGATTGTTTTTTTTTTATTTGAAAAATTGTCCCTTGAAATTAATAATTGAAATCAACTTATTGTGAGTCTAGTATGAGAAATAGACATATGTTAAAATAAATCGTTTGTGAATAAAGCAATAATCAGATCACATCAAATTGAAGCATTGATCGATCCAGTCTGCGAAACCGAGTTAGTGATATTCAAATACAATTTTATTCAGCTATTCTTGATGTTGCATGTACATTTAAATGTTAAGTTCAGTCAATTATTCTTTATGCACAGGTGGCGGAAGGGGGAGCCTCCGCAAACCGGTTTACTTCCCGTTGAACCTCCACGAACCACCACGACTGCCACACAAGCTACATCAGCTGCTTCCAATACTCCTCTTTTATCTACAACTCCTGGTTCAGGGAACACTAGCTCTGTTGATGGCTCAGGTGTTCGCGTTCCCAATGGTAGTGCTTTACCTAGTGCTGATGCAGCTCGAGTTGTTAGTCTGACTGAGTCTCTCGACAGACAAGCCCTGGATTTGGCCTCAACGCGGCGTCAAATAACAGAAACTCAGCGTCGAGTCAGAGAACTAGAGGACTTACTAGCCATGAGCAAAAAAGATTGTGAGCAAAATCAGGTACGTAAATTAGTCTGCAGCATTTAATTAGACATGTTATTGTAAAACCATGTTAGTAGTTTGTTGATGATTCATTGAGTTTATTCAGGTCTATGTAATCGTAAGGAGTCTTGATTGTTTCAGATCAATCAAACTTGAATCAAGTTTGAATGTGTGAGTGCAAAAATTGAAATGATGCAAGTGCTATTCATTCCTCACTCGTACTAAACTAACCAAAATATGACTCTATGGCAGCATTTGGTCATCATGCGTTGATCTTTGCATTTAAACCATGATGTCGTTTTCATTCACTTCATAACTAGGCAGTTTAAGCGGGATAGTAGTAGCAAATACATTCATATTGAGAGACTTGATATATAGGCCTACAGATATCAGTCTTCAGAAAAAAGAACTTATATTCAGACAAATTATATGTAGGAACAAGCATGCGTAAGCATTTTTAATCAGAAGGTGATTATCGCAGTTACAAATGTACAGTTGTGCATGTATCTTACTAACTTGCGGTGAAGAAACTTCTCTCGGCGGATGCGTGACTAGACATCCGTAAGAATTTGTTTTATGTAGATGAAATAATATATTGGCATTGCTCTGTTAGTCTGTGTCTGATGCTAGCTAATGCAGGTTTAGTGATTTTTTCCAATGATTAAGCAATTTGCACTGTACTTGTATTTCGAAAAGCGCGTTCATTATTTTGTTCACAGGATTTTGTATACAAATTCAATAGAATGTTTTTAAAATTGAAGTGTGCTTTATCCCCTATGCAGTCGTATAAACAGATTTTAGTCAGCATAGTCAGCAGCAGTTTCATGAAATCCGCCTCCTTAAACTTGAAGAGTTTACAATAGATGCCGGTATATAATATTAATTAGACGTTTTAGTTATGCTTCTTTTCTTCTTCACACGTGCGTGGGTGTCATTCAAAATACATAAAGTTTTGCCTGCAGTTCTGGACCTATGTTATCATAATATTGTTAGTTGTTAAGAAACGTTATTTCTCCCTATTTGGAAGACGTGTAACCTCACAAGAACACTTCGGAATGTTATCCAGTTACGAAATTCATTACATATCCATTGGATTACTACTGAAAAACGGTTGTCATCTGATTAACTCCTGATGTTCTTACAACCTTTTCAAAGTGAAGCAATCTTTCAACTGGTGATGCTTAGCGAATAACATGAACAGAAATTTTGATAAGGGATTCATTATCATGCTTGTCTCCATTTTCTGATTCAAAAGCACATATAAATATATTGATCAGGAGCGCCATGGCAGAGAGGTGCAATTACCACATACAAGGATTGAATAGTGATGATAAATGCTCAGCTAGATGTGCAGAGGCATCTGCATTTTTTTCATGTTCTTGATTTTATTAACTTGAAATATTCAAATTTATATTAATGAACAAAATGATAGATGTAACATAAGTAACATATAAATTATCAAACATTTTCTCCATGGAGGTAATATTTTCAATATGGGAACGAACTGTCTCAATGAGTGTTATCGGTAGAACTTATCTGAAAAAGCTACGATTCATGATATCATATTACGTGATTGGTAGCGTTATCTTATCAACATCGGTGATCACGTAAAGTCAGTGATCTTGAATAGATGTTGGATATTTCAAGCACTACATGTTTAACACTTTCATTTTAGGATCAAGCAGAACGTCTTCAACGCGACCTACGTGAATCAGCGGCTCAACGCGATGATCAAGAAGAACGCATCGCAACATTGGAGAAACGTTATCTGAACGCACAACGTGAATCTACGTCATTACACGATTTGAATGACAGGCTCGAGGCTGATTTAGCACAGAAGGAGTCGCAAATAAAGCAGAGCGAAACAAAGCAAAAACATCTGCAGGTCAGTTACTTTGAGCTTATTGCGAAATATAAACATACCTGCGCTGATATTTTGAGATTTGATGACAAATGCCTGTTTTAGCTGGTTAGGACATTCAGTTGGCATCATATTCATGGGCACAGTCTTTGAGCCCTAATGCTTGATTTTTTACCGACCATTTCCTTGACATAGTTCAAGGGATTTTTTAGAATAAATATTAACACGTTACGCAACCTGTCGCTTGCGGCCATGGTGATTGATGAAACTGAAAAAGCTTGCGGTTAAAAGTTCAGCACATTCTGGAAATTCGTTGCTGGTAGGTTGATGTACATTTTTCACTAGATAAATGTTTCAAATGCACTGTTACCTTCTAGTTGTGCTCCAATTATCTATTTTGAAGATGTCTTGCGATTCCTATTAATGAGATGGATGTGTTTTGGGAGTGTTTTATTCAATTTTAGGAGGAACTGAAAATGTTACAACAACGTCTGCTGGCTGCAAATCGTGAAACATCATCCAATTCAGCTTCTGGTGGTGGTACGACAGGTAGTTCCGAGTCTTTACGGCAAAGAGCTAGTGAAGAGCAAGCCACTTTAGAAGAGCGTGTGAGGGAGCTGGAAGCTGCGTTAGAGGAGACTCGCGGTGAATTAGGGCGATCCAGACAGCGTGAGAAACTCAACGAGGAGCATAATACACGATTGTCAGCAACTGTTGATAAAATCTTGCTGGAGTCTAATGAACCTTTGCAGGTAAGGTCTGAAGCAACAGCTGCATCGAAGTAATGATGTCTATAAAAAAAGATGATGATGTGCAGCTATATTCTAGCATTGTTGGTGTGGTTGTGGAAGTATTAACATTTAAAGCATAATCTCATAGCCCCATGCTCCTAGGGGCACTTCTGCCTTATAGTTAACGAAAGATCTTATTCTTGGCCACTCATCTACATGCAGACGAACGCTTTTTAGTCCTATGAAATAATATGTGCAGTATGTCATCCGATTTCATGTATTTATACATTAATATAGAACAATGACACCTGAACGTAATATCAGTCTTCAAACGCATTCTCTGCACAGGACTGGCACATCTGCTAGTAATTATTGGAGTTCTTTATGTGCAATTCGCTTGGAGATTAAACAGAGTCTTTAAGCCTAAGTTAGTTCTCTGACGCTATAAGCACGGGGGAAATCGTCCCCGATTTCCTTGCTCCTGTGATATTGAGATTTGCAATAATTCAAGAGATATTCGTGATTGTTTCAAGTCCGGAGAAATTCCACTACAACGCCCTGATACCCAGTTATTTAGTCGAGGGATAACACAAGACTTGATCAGGAAATGGGCGAGTCATTTTTGTTCTCAACGTTGTAATCTGCCACTGGGTCGATTGCCATCATTGGCAATATTCATGAGAATCACTGTATCTGCTGCTGTCACGTTAATGAATTGTTGTTGTCATTTGTTAATTGTCAGAAGAAATTGTTATCAGTCCATCTACATGTTCTGCGAAATTTTCGTAATATTCTGATCGAAGTTGTCGATAGAGCCTTTTGACGCATTGTCCGACGATTTGACATTAGACTTTCTATCATATGTGTGTTGTTGTAGTTATACTAAGCAACTTTCATGCTTGGTAAAGGTGAGAAATGTCTGTGACATCGTAAGTACTCAATATTAAAATGCCATTCATTCTAAGTGAGTGACTATTTCAAGAACAATACAGCAACATCGCGGACAACATCTGGTAAAATCAATTAGACAGCATAGAGACTCAGACATTGGTATTCTAAAAAGACGAGGTTTAGTCGAAAGGAAAAAAACTTTTCAAAGTATGGGTAGCAAAAAAAGACAGCTTTTGCAATGCAAGGATTAAACCGATGCACCTAGTGAAGTTATGGCTACTAAGCTTTATACGAGTATGATATATGCACTTATACTAATCTATTTAATTGCACTGAGTTTTCAACTTCAAATTCTTTTGAATTTTTAAACTGTTGTCAGATAGAATATCAGTCACAACGATCGGAAACTTTTACATCCACATTCAATGTCAGTGGTCCAAATGCATATACCACGATTCAGGTAACGAAAATTGAAGGTAAAACTATATGGCTGTTACTGTGGCTTGTTTGATGCTTCCCAACTAAATTAGTAATTATGGCTTTACACAGACTTTAACGCATTTTGATTTCATGTAAATGTAGGTTTCCCCATGCAAGTTAATAGCCAAAAAATGAAATTGAACAACTTCATTATTGTCAGACCAAGTAAATTTGCACGTCTTGGTGAGATTACTGCCTTTTTGGCTAATAACCAAGTTCCTTTACTATTCTACATTACACTGTTTGCGTCTTTTTTTCTACTGGAGGTAATGTCGGGAATTTTAAAGAAAAATGTTGCTTCAATATGAATTTGACTTTGGGAGTGAAATTCTTTTCTCAAATCACTACTAAATGTTAAGTTAACTTGCATTGACCTGAAAAACGAAATGAAAGAAAGCATGCATCTATCTCGCAGGCAAAATGATTGTAGCTCGACATTATCTCAGTGGCTCCACTGTCTTGTTAAATAATTGAAAACACTCATCCATTTAATTGACAGTTTCGTCCAATTGCAAGGCGAACAATCCACATTTGAGCATGAACTGAAAATCACAAAATCTGCGCACATTTTATCAGAGTATCATTCATGATGCGGAGAAGAGATGTGCCAATGTCTGTTCTAATATTGTAATTTGCAACATCATTCAATGAAGTTGGCATCTGCATATCAACCATACATGTACGATATTTGGTAGCGATAGTGCTTTTTATGCCAATCTCTTCTTGTTTATGGTTTATGCTAATGGCATTCAAAAAGTTAATTATTTGTTTTTACATTGTCGAATACACAATATAAGTGTGACAATTCAGTGAAAGTCAGGCTTCAAGAATTGCAGTCACATACCCCCTCTGGATGTCCATGAGGATCCTCTGCCTTCACCGTGTGACTTCTCTTGGATAATTTGTGGCAGATGTTATACACCTTCCAGGATTGGTGATGAACATGAACCATGATGCTGAAGGTCCCACTGCCCCAATACATTTAATGGTCAATTCAATAGCTACTGCACATGCATAATTGCTAGTCAAAACCAATCCCTGTGCCGATCTTGTGATTTAGACAGAAGTGTTGTTATTTTTTCTATCAGTGAGGTCACAATTTTTTGAAAGATATCGGTGTCCAGATGAGTTAAGTTCGAAGGCTACGTACCGGAAAGCATGAATATTTCTGCAAGCAAGTCAGTGATTTCAGTTTCATCAAAATAGTTAATTTTGCAACTATTGATGCATTTCGGGTTTGAAAGTCTTGGAGCTATGTGATCTGTTGCTGTCGTAGACTAACGATCCTTGAATTCTCAAAGGATATACTCATTTTCATTGAAGGCTCGAAGCGAGTTCACTACTTGAGTCGCCTCATTTAGACAGAACCTTGACTAAAACAGACCAAAAGAGAATAACTCATATTTGAATGAAAGAAAGATTTTCGGTTTACAAATTGCAACCATTCTCTCGACATCCTCATGGTCTCACAGTTCGATAAAGAATAGCACTATTGCAAACAAAGTGAATATAGCTTTGAGTTGGATCTATGCAACTTTATATTTTGATTTATTTCAAAGGAAGACCTCGCTGTTATTCATTTTGTTCTTACCAAAAGTACGGAAAGGTATGTAAGGCTTACTTTCCTTGGAAAATGTCGTGGTTAAACCATCTATCTATACTTGCAACCATTGTTTGTTTTACTTGTGAAATGAACTAGTCTTGAGTGCTTGACGCGACTTCAAATATTGCTGCCAGAATACTCGACTCACTCAACTTGGCTAAGGTTGAAAAAGTACAAGTACAAGCTACAAAGTACATTATGTACAAAAGGTCATACAGAGAAGACTGCCAATAAAACCTACCACAGAGACTAGATGATTTAGAATTTGAATGCTTCTGATGCGTTCATTTTACTTGTCTAACTGCTACGTGTACAATAGACTTCATTTTCTCCCTAGGACCTGTAGTTATTTACGTTCCACATTCAGAATTCCGAATAATGACCACGTAGTTTCGGTCGTTTCGACTCGACACTGGTACTTAAGTTTATTTGTGGGTCTTGCCGATTCTATTAAATTCTATTGAGATAAGCTCATGACTACCAGGGATTCTTTTAAGGCCAATCATAAATATATAAAGCTCAATTAAAATTGCATCATAAATATGACCTTAGCTAATTAAGAAATAATCTGTCCTGATTTTCCATCGTGTGCATCATTGCTGATAACGAAATTGAAAATTGAAATGTGAATGGATTTGTACTTCATAATGACGATCTAGCTTGCCACTGATATTTCAATTGTCAGAAATTGCACGTACCTTGTAGATCACTTTCAATTTTGCCTCTACTAAATGCCTGAAATCCTTTACTCCGAATAGCGAATGAATGATTTGACAACAAAATCCATGAAATGATGGTCTTGCTGTGCGTTGGAGATTTTTGACAATTTAAGTAAAGCTCATTCAAATCCGGATTGAAAATTTGTTAATTATAATTTCCAGGCCCACTTGCGAGAGAAGATGTCCACCCTAGAAGAGAAGAATAGTCTTAATGCTGAACTTGATCGTATTCGACGCTTACTGGATGAAACACGATCAGAGAAGACCTCGTTATCTCAAGATAATGAACGATTACGGAAACAGGTAAGATGACAATCCATTAGATTTATAGCAAATATTCGGTACTTAATTTGTCTTCAAAATTTTAAAAATTGTGCTTGAAGCATAATTTGTCTCACAGTTAGTCTCATAGCGATGACTTTGATTAGATTTAACGTTTAAGGGAGGCTACAAAATGTAAGTTTTCGCTATTTTGATGATATAAAGGAGGATCTCTCATCAACTTATTTCCAATGCATTTCATGGCCCTTGCAATATTGTGGTTGTAAATAAGGATTATACAAAAGTGTAATTGTATATAACACGTAGGCAAAGGTTTTTCAATCCGAACTTAGGTTGTAATTTTTCTCTCAGAATCAGCAACTCAAGAGTAGCGCGGAATTAAGAAGTGCTCCGTATTGTCCTTTATCAATCCTAAACTGTCAATTTCAATGTCAAACAGGATTTCTAATTTGAAGATGCTTGTAATTGAGTTATTTCTGTTATTAATTCAATACTTAATTTCTCTGTTAATTTGTTTAATTTAATTAAATTTCTCACTTTTACATTAAAACCTATTTATTGCATTTGCCTTTCAAACTTTGTATTTTAGACAAGATTTGGCATTGCCAATTTTGAAGTACGAATAACCGATATATACATTTATCAAGTTCAACAAATCGTGAGCGCTTGGATTCATTCAGTTCGCGTATCCAGTCTGTCGAGTATTTTCTGAGTAATTCGTAATTGTTTTCCTCAGATTCGACAAAGTTTATCAGTTTGAGAAACAATGATGCGCTGATTGACATAAAAATAACTCAGATATGAACGCAGTGGCCGCTGTGGAGGAATATTAACTAAGTTCCGATGGATTTTCTATGAATCTATATGGGGCCCAATTAAGGACAAATCGTAATGTGATAATATTAATAAATTGCGTTATAACGCTGAATTTGTTGTCTTTTATCTCTTTTCAATTGGTAGAGTTTTCTACATCTCTGCTATTGCAGTCGCTTGTTGAATAATAAGAAGTTATGGCTTCACGAAGCTAACTAGACGTGACGTGCGGTCAACAAGCTGATACATGATACAGCACGCCCCTTCTGAACTGGATTCACTTACGTAATAGTAATGCAGCAGTATCACTTCAAAATAAATCAGCAGCTACATCAGCATGTAACTGAAATTGTAGACTTCATGTTCACCTGCTACAACAGTCTCCTTGATAGAAAATTGCTGGCTGCTGGCGATTTTCGGATCAAGCTTGATTTTAATTCATAAAAAAATACGTATTTCGCAAAAGTGTATTTCGGCTTCGCACTGCTGGATATTTTTGACAAGCTACAAAGAAATGGAGAGGAGTGAGAAATATGCAGCGTCATCATGTTGATAACCTAAGACAGTCTTGATTTTTTATTAGTCTTGCATGCGCTGCCTCAATCTCTGTGAAGCTTCGCTTTTATATGCTGATCACAGGCATTTCTCGGAGTTCCTTGCGGTTATTTCATATTTGTTAGGTATTGTGAAATTCGACCATTAAGCTTCACTTTATTTTGTAAAATTCGAATTAAATGAAGTTGACTTTAACAGTTTAATTAATTCATTGACTTTATGGGTGTGCAGTGATCGATGTATGCCATTTCTTTGACTGAAACCTACCGTGACTTATCGTATTAAGTTAATATAGGAATATCATTTGGTTTTTGAGATGCAGTATATTAGCTTTTTAAACGTCCATAGGAGCTGATTTTAAGTGTTCATCAATGTGAAATAAATTCCTCATCAGGTATCTGACTTGACGACAGCTCTACATCAAGCACGAGCTTCAGCACAAACTGGTACTGTAGACTCCGCCACATATCTTCGAGCACAATCCCAAATGCGCACCGCGACTGCAGCTAGTCACTCCGGTGTCGGCACAGTGACTCCTCATGCCGTTCTTACTCCCGTAGCAGCTCCTCTACACGATTGGCATCATCCCTCCCCTGGAGGTAAGGAGTACTTCTGCTCTATTCATTAACAAAATGCATGCTGTATATAATGAGTTGTATGAATTTCTCCCACAGCATCTAACGTCCCTCCGTATGGCATTCCCTCCGGTTCAACGGTTGCCACCTGCGGTCCTTCCATGATGCTGCCAGTGTCGGGTATTCCAGGTCCTAATGACCCATCCACTGGTGGCTCCACCGAAGAGTCCGGCACCTCAGGAGCCCTCCTCAGTCCATCCGGACAGACGGATGCCCAAACGTTGGCCTTGATGATTCAAGAGCAGCTGGACGCAATCAACAACGAAATCCGCCTCATTCAGGAAGAGAAAGAAACAACTGAACAGCGTGCCGAAGAGCTTGAATCGAGAGTTGGCTCTTCGGGTCATCTAGCACCAGGTTCGGGTCCGGGTGGTGATGTCGCCGCCTGGTCTCCGGCCGATAGCGGACACTCCACACCTCAACCACCTGGACCAAATCAGGACGAGAGATACGGAGGCGTCAATAGTGGAAGGGAAGGCCCGGTAAGTTATCCTAAATCCACATCTATTTGAAGTGAAGGCCAGTATCAAACTGTATGTTCCTTGTCATTTCGACCAATGTAAGTGCTCTGGGAGATCTCTTCATGTCGTTGTGAACATGTCCACACATCGAATGCTCTAGGATGATTTGATTATCACTCGTCAAAATGACGTTCGGTCTTCCATTCAATTCAGTCGAAGCAATGCGATAAGATGACTGTTTAGATGACGTGCATTTTCAACAGACCTTCTGTTTAATAAAGGTTATTCTGCAGTTTTTGGAAGTATATTCTAAACAATCAGATTTCTATTTCGAAAAGAAAAATTCTATTATATAGAATTCATTTTATTCAGAAACTGTGAATTCTCTTTCCTACAAATGAATGCAACTTAAACATTCTTACACGCGAAGCAGACATCCTGTATTCGAAAGAACTCATATTTTCTCAATCTATTTGATCTACCTTAAAATATCTGGGATTGATAGTGGCTGTTGGTGACAGATTAGTTAAACCAATTGCTTAAAATCTCAGCGAGAGGCACTTTCTGTACACGATACTTGTTTGATTTCTTCTTGACGCCATCATGATTGTCAGGAGATAAAAAAATACAACACTGTTGTGATCGGATTATTGAAGCTGGCTTTTTGTTCCGTTTCACTATGCAGCGCTGCTCATGGACAGTGCCCTCTAACGAGGCAATCTATCTTGCAATTGTCCAACCCATCAGTAAATTTAAAAAATGAAATAAGCAATGCTGGTAATGTCATAATATGTCACATAAGATCATCTTCAAGAGTTCGGGATAGTGCTATTATCCAAAATGACGGGACTTGCTCCCTCTGCGGCAAAACTTAATCGATGAGGCCATGATTGAAATGGTGAACTGATTGCTTCTTTATTTTCACACCATAAGAGTATTTTTAACTTACATGAAAGAAAGGTTTACCTAAGAACATCGACTCTGCGACAAACTGACAGCAACTTTCTTCAGTATTCAAGACGATGCTACATTCATACAAATAAGGCTTATTATATCTGTAATATCTGATTGATTTGTTTGCTAATTTTCATTGGAATCAGTATAAACAATTACTTCATGAGTATGTAGGTGTAAAATTCTTTTTTCAATCACTCTGTACATCATCATTGGAGGTATGATTGTTAAGATGCATAATTGAATTAATCTATATTAGAAGTTTCTTTAGGTCAATATATTTGTTTATTTAATTCAGCTAGCATACGAGATAGATTTCACCTGCCGGATGTCACCTGACTATGGAAAGGTCGTCAGGCTATCGTTGTTATGATTCGCGACTCCGATCAGCGTGTGTCCACTCGGGTCGTTGCTTTTGGTTCAATTGTTGACTTCTGACACAGTTTATGTTTGCCGCAATGATCCAGTAGGTCTCATGCTAAGGATTCGTTAAAGGGCACTTTATAGTTGTTACTGTGTGTTTCATGTTCAGTATTAAGAATTTCATTATGAAAATGTTCTGTTAAAAATTAGTCTATGATAGATTTTCATCATACTGTTGTAGATACTTATGACTGTAGTGATGTTTAAAATGCATGAAATCTAAGAAGTTGGAGACATGACAATGAAACTAGCTTAGGTGGAATAGTGGAGTCTGGTGAGGTACTTCAAAATGGTTCACAAATCACAACACAACCATTTAAGCAGGTAAAGAAGACGGTGATCGGTTACTTCTACTTGAAATTCAAACTGCGTAAAATTCCTGTTGCAAATAATTCAAATGGCATTTTTAGTGCGTATACGTTAGTGTCTCGATGTACGTTTGCAGGAAATTTGATTCATGATAAGGTTGCCTTCTCGAAATAGCATCATCGAAGTATATATAAAACAACAATTCTTTCCGTCAGGTTATCATTCCGTCTGCCATTATCGATGACATTTATTTCAATGCTGCATGATCTGTTGTAATGAATGATAATAATATCTTAAAAATTTATAGATGACGACCCACGTCTGCATTCCAATTCGCGTTTGTATCAATAGCACTGCCTAACATCGATTCTCCGGAGGAAATGTTTTAACTATTCACTCAGAAGTCATTGTGAATGTTCCCGAACCCGTGATGAGGAGACCTGTAGTTTACTATTTTTTAAATTCCTCTAATGTTGATCATTATGATGTAAGAGGTATTTGACTTTCAAGTCGAGAAATATGTCATATCTTCCCACGAGAATATTTGCCCAGCATATATTTGATCTGAAAATATATTCATTTGTATCAATACTGATGAGCAATACTTTGACCTTGCAGTCCACGAGAAACGCCGTGTGTGCTGTAAAATTTATCTTCGAGCGATAATTTTTCAATGGTGTTTCGTTGTACTGCTGTATATATCCTCTCGGCTTTTGTTTTTTGATTTTGTTCGCTTATCTTTAGAACTCTTCTTTGTACGCAAATATTTGTGATTTGTAAATTTATAGGATATGAGGGTATAGTGAAGGATAGTGTTTGTTCAATTAAAATGTTCATTAATGCGACTTCCGTAATTGTATACATTGTTTAATGCTTACTCGCTTTAATTCTTTCATTGACTCTCCTCCTGTGTTTGGTGATGCGAATATCTATAGAAACAAGAAAATCAGTTGGAATTAGGGGCTATCAGCAACAGTGGCGTACCGAAGGGGGGGGATGCAGGGGATGCATCCCCCCCCGAAATTCGAAACTCTAAGTGGCATGAAAAAGGGAGAAACTTAGGCATACTGAGCATGTGAAAATATCGAGTGTCGGCTTTCGTAAAAATTAATAAATCACCCTTTATTTTGAAATAAAAATACTCAATTTCAGACCAATAATACTTGATTTAACACTTGAATATATACCTTGTAAAATTCTATAAGTTTCTATCAATTTTGACTGTTGATCAAATTTCCTCTTTCATCCTTCACGATACACGGGTATGGGTATGAGGCAGGTGATTATGTCATCGACAAATATGTGAAAGTCGTTAATCCTATTCCCCTCCAAGTTCCTAGGTCGGAATTTAAAATATCTTTGTTGATATTTCTTGAAAGTGGGCGAAGAGTTTTGCTTTTATTGTCGGTAAATGAAATATTCAACACCTTTGTTTATCATGATAAAGAGGCGATTCAGCGAGAATCGTTGCGACTTCCTGTTGTGATAACACATTTGGAGATATTAGGATGCAATTTCCAGCGGCTGTTTAATCCATTAACTGAAGAAATGAGGTGAGTTTGATCCGTGCGTACATGTTTTGTTTATCACCACATTTCCAATCAACATGCCTAGGCCAAGTTTCTCGCGTTTCATTTGTTCATAGAAGCATGGCTTGACTTATAAGTAATTTAGTCGTAGCTACAGACAGATTCAGTTTATCACATTGACTTGCTGCAGTCTATATAGTGAACATTTCTATTTGTCAAATTATATTTTAACTGAAGAGTAAGTACATGCATGCTTATGAGTGATTTGCATTTTCAATGCAATAAAATGATGAAATCTCAATCAAGGTCGGTGATGCAATATACGGTACGGAGTAACCTCCACAGCGGCAACAGAGCCCTGCCGCTGCGTCGCTTCTGGTAGCAGATTCGACTTACTTCGACGTGACAACCCTCGGCCCCGGGAATCATTCCTGGGCGGTTGTCTTTGGCGGGAATGTGTTAGAGTAACGCTAACGAAGCAGTCGGAGGAAGAAAAACTCATGGGCTTAGATTCATCACCGACTAGGCCAATAGCAGTAGGATGTCCCCTAGTTAAGTTGGCCACCTTAATAAATTAGTCTGACTTTTCCGCCCCTACCTTGATCGGATGACCTGTCTGGGGGTAGTGCTGAATGCAGCGACTTCGACAGTCAGTGAATCTAACAGGTACCCTGATCGAATCAACCATTCGAGAAGGACCGACCTGATGGATGAGACGGAAGTTTAATGCTGCACTCAATTCGCCAGCAGCTCCGATCGTGAGAGGGTGGTTCCTTCTCACCTTGAGGGTAGTTAGGTTAGGAATTAAGGACCAAAATATACTTGCAAAATACACAAAAGAATCATGATCCGTTATCTAAAATGTATGAGTTAGTAAACGTATGATAATTTATCTGAACAGTACCTGTAATAGGTTTATCTGATGTCTGTAGCCAAGGCGTAACCCACTCTGAGGAAATGTCATTGACGGAAGAGTCGATTGCTGATTAGATAGGCCTACTAAGGAACGGTTGGATCAGATTACGTCAAAGAACCGTCAAAAGATCTTATAGAGAGAAGTGAAACAAGACGAAATGTGTTTGATTATTGTAATTCCTAGGTTTGTTAAGGTTACATAGATTTATCCTAAGATTTTGATGATTCAACGAAGCATGGAAATAATTCAAATAGGTTGATGAACTAAACATTTTGAGGAAAAAAGTCAATCACTTGAATCTGCTGGCCTACGTGATTATCAGCCATCATTATTGGCATTAATACGATTACACGTTAGTAATACTTATAGCTCTTTTGTATTTTTTGTTTGTCGGCACTTGAATAAATTTTGTCGGCAAGCGATGCCCCCAAACTAATTTCCAATGCATAGTTGTACCACTGATTCGGTCATGATAAATGTGTAAGATGTCGGCAGAGTTTGAACGCTGGCAAGACTTTTGGCGACAACAGCCATCGTCCAACCGATTGGAGCTCAGCTTGACGGAGGCGCTGAGAGAGTGTGATAAGGATCTCTATCCAAATGTACATAAACTCCTAACCATTTTTTTGGTCACCCCAGTGACAACATGTACAGTTGAGAGATCTTTCAGCCTGCTTCGCTTACTTAAAACCCATCATAGGGCAATGATGGGCCAAAGGCGTCTAAACGGACTCGCACTTCTGGCCGTTCACAAGGACATTAAGTTGTGTTACGATTCCGTTGTACAGGAATATGCGAGAATATTTGATTCTCGATTGCGATTGATAGAATAAATTTGCATCATATTATTATCCGTTTCATTCATCCATTTTTATAATATCTATTGAATACATATAGGCTAATGAATGCATGAGAGATATGCATGTACTGGTACTATTATATGTATTTACATTCTTTTAATATATTTTGAACGCAGTTTTACAGATTTTGTATTGTTTGAGCGCAAGTGTATATGATATTTGATTTGGCTTGATTCAACAGGTAAATCACATGCAGCTAAATCGACTAGGTCTATTCATACAAGTTCTAAAATTTTTGAGGTCAGTATTCAAATATCATCCCCCCCCCAAACGAAAATCCTGGGTACGCGCCTGATCAGCAACGGTTCACTTACACGGTTGATCAGCCCAAAAAGTTTGCATCGAATTGCTCTACTTTCTAAGAATTGGACAGAGCGTGTTGGGAAACTGTTATAGATTGAACTGAGCGTCTACAGCGTTTGTGGTTACTCTGACGTGATCTGATTGGAGGAATGTCATGGGTTCTGTAGGTGTAAATGAGGGGTAGGTGATACTGCGTGTATAAATTTAATGCAATGATACAGCAATTCACGCAAATGATGCTCTCTCTAGTCAGCACACCAGCAGAATCAGGGCTGCCACTCTTCCGGTTTTAACCGGATTTCCGGTTTTTTTTACAATAAACTAGAAGAATAAACTGGTGAGAAAATGTTTTGCCAAGGAACAAATAAGTTGGATTTTGAACTATTTTAGATTTTGAAAGGGGCCCTTAAAGATTGTGAAATGGACTTTTAAGATCATGAGGGACCTTTTTGAGATTGTGCAGTGGCACTTCAAGATCGTAAGGGGGCCCATCTGAGACTGTGAAGGGGCCTTTTGAGATACAGCGAAGGGGCCCCTCTAAGATCGTGAGGGGGCCTTATGAGACTGCGAAGAGGCCCCTTAAAGATCATGAGGGGGCCCTTTTTAGATTGTGAGGGTGCCCTTATGAGACTGCGAAGGAGGCCCTTATGAGACTGCGAAGGAGGCCCTTTTGAGACAGCGAAGGGGCCCCTTTGAGATCGTGAGGGGGTCCTTCTTTAGATTGTGCAGTGGCACTTTAAGATCGTGAGGGGCCCTTTTGAGATTGTGAAGGGCCCTTATGAGACTGTGAAGGGGCCCTTTCAAGATCGTGAGGGGGGCTTTTGAGATTGTGAAGGACCCTTTTTCAGACTGCAAAGGGCCCTTTTAACTCTTTCGCTACCAATTTTTTTGACGTGTTTGTACCAATTTTTTCCGATGAATGGCTTAGAACAACCTCAGCCCTTATCCCTTTGCTTTTAATCAAATATGTAAATCTAATTTTGGTTTAGATGTCAGGATTACATTTCATGAAATACGAAAATAACATGAAATTGTTTGAACAATTCCGTTTATTAGATTTCAAAACACCATTTCGGTTTACTTTTTTTGAAGAATGGTATGCAGAAAAACAGTCTTTTGGGTGGAGATGAGGCTGGCTGCTGCATCCAGAACAAACAAAATTGGTTCGTCTCCGATTGCCGGGTGTACTGCAGAATGCGCAGTTTCTATCATGTTGAACAAGATGCTTGTTCCCTTGCAATCTTTCTGAAATGCTTGGCCGTCCTCTGGGTTTCCTGGCCTCCGATGATGTGGAAGCTTCAGAAGCTGCGTCCTCAAGCAGGAGAATCAAGTTATGTTTAAACTTTCGCAGACTTTGCTTAGGAGAATTGTCTTGGCGTGTGAGGCAGAAAAGGATGTATGCATTTGTTTGACAGATTTCTAGTAACCAGAAAAATATGCGTTTCCACCATTTCATAGTTTTTCTCTGGAAATGTCCATAATACGCCAAACTTTGATCCACTCGATCGCAGCCGTTCATTGACATATTGTAGTCGTGAACAACAGTTGGAATTGATATTTGTTGACCACGTTTCCTTGTGACGGTCTTCATCTCAACTGAGGCTTTCGTTGACACAAGGACAACAGGTTTTCTGGCTTTCTTGTCTTTCCACGCTAAGCAGAGGATATCGTCACCCTCAGATCGGAACCACTTACATTCCTCGTGTTCAAGGCGTAGAGATTTCAGCTCAACAGGAAAGTCTTTTCTGTTGATAGTGTGCCTGTGTAATAAGTTTCTTTGCGGTTCAAATACGAGATCAGTTTTTTGGATGTATAATATCTGTCGGCAAAAACGTGATGTCCTTTGCCCAAAGGTCTTAGTAAATATTCAAACACTTTTTCAGCTTGACCACTGCTTGGATCGAGATCTGGATCGTAGGAAGTTGATGCGCCGAAATAAACGAGAATATTGCAAATATATCCTATAATGCTTTCACACAGTCCAAAAGTCTTTATATGATGTTTCTTTGGTTTTGCTGCATTGAATTGTTTGTATTTCCACCGACCTTTCCAACCGATCACCATCTCGTCAATAGATACATTTTCTGATGGGTAGTAGGCCATCTGGAATTTTTGGACGAGCCTATTCAAAAAGGGCTCGATCTTATCTTTAGACTGCGAATCAATCTCCGAAGCACGTAACATAGTGTGGTATATGCTTTCAAATCTTGTCCTGGAAAACATCTGACCGTACCAAGGCGTGTGCTGAGGAGCGAATTCTGACCAGTAGTCTTTTACAGATGGACGCTTGTCTAATCCCATTGCGATCAAAACAGCAAGAAATTTCAGGACTTCACTTTGGGTGATAGGTGTCCATCTTGCATACAGGGAATGTTTTGTTGGGGGATTGTTCAAACCCTTTTTGTGCTCACCTTCCTCGTTTATAAAGTTTAGTAAATCGTCCAATATATCCAGTGATAGAAGTTGAAACAAGCAGTCCAATTCATTTGAATTTTCATTCAAGTTGTTTGAAATTCCTGGCGAGCTCAGGGGCTCAAATGGGAATGTCAGACTTGGACAATCATTCTGATCAAAAGTCACATCACGCCAACAGACGTTGGGGTCAGATGTGCGAACAGTCTGTCGATTACCAGGGCCATCATGAACAAAACGTCCACGGTTTCCTCGTTCACGTTGTCCCCTATTCGAAGCTGCGGTAGGTTCATCCTCACCGGAAGAGCTGTTATCCGCACTGTCACTTTCGGAAACACTATCTTCGTCATCGTCATCCGAATGCCATTGCGAAATCCTATCATACATTTGCGCAGCTGTAAGCGTATGAGTCCTGCGAGAATGATTCGACGAGGCGGAAGACATGACTGCAGTCAATATCTCCAGACGGCGCTTTTCCTCAGCGGCCTGCGCAGCTAAGAAATGATTCGGAAACAATGGCTGTGTCATCAACCGATTTAGCTTTCCAGGGTGTTCAAGTCATGAATAGCAATGTCATGATTGGCTAATGTATCAGAGAACGAAAGCCAATGGTTTCCCAAACAGTAAGCATAGCTTTGAGGGATCTGCATGCGTGAGCCGCACAAACCAACATACGTATTTCGTGACCCGCTGTGAGCGGCTCGTGGTAGCGAAAGAGTTAAGATCGGTTGAGATTGTGAACAGGTCCTATTGAGAATTTGAACAGAGCCCCTATAAGATCGTGGAGGGGCCATGTTTAGATTTTGAAAAGAACCTACATGATTTTGTGAAGCAGCCCTTTTGAGATTGGTTACGGCAACTGTTTTAGTTTTTGAAGAGCTTTTTTTTAGATGCGAATAGACCTCTTAAAATTGTAAAGGGTCTATAGTATTGAGACCGGCACACTTAAAGATAAGAGCATGTGGTGCCTTTTTAGATTATGTAAGGCTCTTTAAAATTGTGAACGCGGCTATGCAGATTGTTAGGGTACCTTAAAGATACTGCAATTTTTAAGGGTGACCCTATTCAAAGCAGATGCTTTCTAAAACTCCGCTTGACTCTTGAGCAGAAGATTCTTCTACAAGGAAGTCAGTCCTAAGAAACTGGACGAAGCGCAAGTAATCAAGGTTTTGAAATAAGAAATAAATTAAGATGGGAATGCTTGACGAAAAAGTTGTAATGCGTAGTTATAGAGTATTATGAATTGAGTTCTGATCGCTTTGATGCTCTCCAAAACGTGTCTTTCAAGAAGCGGCTGCCTGAAAAATATGAAAGAAAAATCTAAAAAGTTTCGGGAACACAAGGGAATGACGAAGGAATATTTTGTATGATCACTTGTTGCAAAAGCGGCTAAATTTCGGCGAGGACACCACCGAGAATTGAAATATCGCAAACAACTGCAGAAGTGATAAGGATTTCTTTTCGTGTTGACTTTGCGTTTACTTATGCCATGACGGCTCAACCTTCATCAATAGCTGTCATAATCTTGTTTGAAAGCCAAAAGTTCTTCTTAGATGTAATTGTTTTTTATTTCGTTTGAAGTACAAGAGATGAGCGCAAGGTTTGATTTGAATCATTGCCGGAGCTACAAGTACTGATGAAGTTTCTTCAAGCTCAACTTCAAGCGTTTTTGACTTTTTAGCCGCCATCAATACAATAAATCAGCAACTCATTCCACAGACCATCGATAGGTGAATGTGCTTGGAAATCCGGCAGCTCACCTTCGTGCATGAAGTGCAAACACGAATTAGCTGTTTGCAAATTTCAAATTTTGGAAACGAACTATACAGAATAAGATTCGAACTGCATGTATTTCGTTAATTGTAGATGTCTGCATTTCGGATGATGATTCGTTTGCATGTGAGTAACTGATTCTTTACAGGTATACTGCACTGATGACGCCTAAAAAACAGAAACGTTAGTATTTCCCGTAATGGATTGTATCAAATATTGCTCTCATCTCATTTCAGATTAAATATTATATTAAGTTGCATGGCTTCTGCGATGTGTAATCACAGAATTAGATTCATCTGCGCGCGCTTCGAAGCAGATAAACAAAATACTTAATTCTGTATGTGCAATATTTGGACACAATATAGAACGACGTTTTCTCATATTGAGCAAATGCGATAGTTTTTAGTCGTCAATTTATTCTGTGTGACATTGATTAAAAATTTTTTGTTTAACGAATGTGGCTGATTCTCAGTGATCATTTCAAAGTTGTTGATACAATAGCAATTAGCGGCTCAATGATTAATTTCTGTAGGTTAATTATGACTCAAAGAAAAACAGTTACTGACACGAGTACCACTACAACATTTATTTTCTACTTGCTCACCATTTGCCCGAACGCAATCCAATTCTTCGATTAACAGCGCAAGAGCGTATCTCTACGCAATCGCTCGTCGTTCTGCAGAAAATGGTGCAAAGCTTTGTTTTCCAGTTCATCCAAATGCATAGGATGACTCTAATGCACCATTTCATAAACGTGCTTTAAAGAAAAAAGTCAGAAGGAATTGTATCTGGTGCTATCGGAAGTCATTCCAAAGGTTCCCATGATGGTCAATCCAAGATTTAGGAAAATTGCTGTTCAAATAATTTACGATGGGTCTGTAGCAGTGCGCTGGCATTCCATCCTGCATGAAGATATTCCTATCCGTCATGACATTCGGTATATTTTATATAGCATAGAAAGGAAGATTTTGTCACACATTCTCGATTTCTCGAAAGAATAATGGCTCTCCCAAAGAGGATGGCTTATAGAAATACCTGCCCAAGAATTTAGACTGCGCTGACCATGGATTTTGTATGAAGATATTTGCTGTGACCAAACCGCTCTGCTGAAGCAGCCTTCAAAACGTCGAACAGCTGGACAGCAACTTCCTAGTGGTTTCATGAAAATTCTTCACAATAAAGACGGGATCTTGCACCGTGTGACGTCATGGCACGATTAATAGAAAATGACAAAGCTGCACGAGAATAGTGCATTATAAATTTGAATAAAAAATTTTTGAACGAAATGAAGAAAGTTGTCTTTGAGACAGTTTAGTAAAATCATCCATAGGCCTATGTGTAGATTATTCGATAATATGCAGTCTTTATATCGAGCTGAAATCGTCAAGCGTTCCATAACTTCATGCTGATTTTGCATTGAGGGCATGTAGAGGGGTCTTCGTAGTACACTTTGTCTAACCTTCGAAAACGGTTCTCCTGAAAATAGTAGCTGTTCGAGTCATGTATTCTAGTGCACCTTGTTGAAACTGATGATTGAATAAGCATCAGTAGTAATTTTATACATTTTCTTGCTAAATGTGAGGATTCAGAAGCATCTTTATTAGAAAAGAGCCAACTTCTGCTTGAACGCTTTCAAAACTTACCGGGTTGTGTGATATCCAATGATCGCAAGTTTCTTTCTTTGAGGGGGCCCACGACTACGTAATTTAGAGGGCCCATCACGATTTGACGTTCCGGTTTTTATTTTTGATAAGAGTGGCAGCCCTGAGAATGAATTAGCGTAAAACTGAGAAATTAAAAAATGCGAAAATGCCTGCTGCGTGCTATACGCGACCACTTAATGCAGGTCTTACATTGTCACGTAGCCTACAGATTTGGTAACTATGCGGGTCGGATGATCTTGGTTATTATTAGCAAAATCAATGATCATTGTTTATGATTGGAGGCACATCAGGCAGCACGCCTCTCATACATGTGGCCGAGCTCTGTTTATCCCACTCAGTATTTCGTGCTTAGTGCTAAGCTAGAGTGTAGAGTGAACCTAGTATAAAAGTTCTAGGTTTGAACCCTCCTCTCCCGGACACTGACCGAGCAACTTGGTAATTACAACATCCTAACCGTGTGCTTTCAATTTTGCGGAAGAACGGATCTTCGGCCAAATCCTTTTCTCTTGCAGTGTCAATAAAGCGAGTCTACAGAATACTCTACGCATGCGAAAACCTGTCAGCAACTAGCAAAATTTAGAATCACAAGAGATGATAAAACAAAACTAGAGCGAATTGGTGCTGCGGGCTTTATTAATTAAATCACGTGTTTTGTTAGATGTGGATATCTCAAGAATGAGCTAAGGAAAAGGAAAAAATCTGAATTGGGAGGCCATGAGTTAGCTAACTTCGTTCGCGACTCGAGTTTCATTTGCTTTTTCATGTTTGCGCGGTTCTCGTTCACATTTTGAAAACTGATCCACGTACAGTTGATATTTCATTAGTCTCTAAGGAAACAGTACTGGGTGTTTTAGTTCTATTGTAATTTGATTTTGACGATTTCTTTTCACTATAATGCATTATTTCTTTCATAAGAATATCTTAAGCTGTTGCTAACTGTTGCTAAATTTAATTTGGTTTATTATTTGTTTCAAGAGAGTATGTAATTCTTACATTGTATTCAAAGGAAAAATCGTATGTTGCGAAGCTCTGAGTGATGTATAATTGTAATATCAGCGCTGTGGCCTTGTGGTAGAGTGTTCGCTCTGCGTCCGGGAGACCTTGGTTCAAATCTTGGTCGGGCATTCTTGGGGGTTGGCATTCTTGCTAAACACTCAGCACGAAAAAGAATGAGAGTGGTAAATGACAACTCGGCCACATGGAAGAAAGGCTCCGTGCCTAATGTGCTTCCGAGTATAAACAACGCTCATTTATTTTTAATATATCCGCACAACGATTAATAGTGATGAACATATTCACAATATAAAAAGTGACAAATGCATCATTGCTAGGTATAAATTTCTTTCCAAACAAAACGAAATTTTTTTTTTTGGATGAATACAATTCACATTATTATAGGGAAGACGAATCTCATATTGCAATTAGATTTTTTTCAGTTAGTATCAAAAACGTGATCTTCCCAATAAATACATCATGGAAAATCCAGAAATGGTTAATTTATATAAGTACCATGAGGTAATGGAAGTACCTATTTCAAAGACTAAATAGCAGATGTAGATAGAATGAAGGACAGCTATAGGACATTAAATTAAAATTTTCCTGTTATTCCTTTCTAGATTTATCAAATAGACACATGTATTAGAAAGATTTAAGCTAAAGACTAATGCGAAAAATTGTTGGCATTCTCTGTGAACTTAAGAATCAAAATGACACATTCGCAAGTTGTTGAACAGTCCTTCCACTGGCTTTCATCGAGTAGCAGATGTGTTTTTTATATTTGATGTCCCTATACTTGCTTTCTTCGCTAAATTTCGCCATCATTGTATTTCCCATAGTAATTACATGTAGCTATGTTATCGCTTATCTCATCCTTTATAGAAACATTCCAAAAACCTGAGAATGTGTATAGAAGTAAAATTAAACAAGTATAATGATACTTCTACACAATTTCATTTAAAAATTTTGCTGAGCTCGGCTTTAGCTAAGCTTGGCGTTCTCTACAAAGACTCCATATCCACACATGAACTAAAATCTTTGTAAACAGGCATGCAGTGGAGACAGCAATATTTCTGCTCACAGATGCTAGCATCTCTTATCACAAGGCAGTAACTGTTACTGAATTCTTGTTTGATTTGAACCAATTGCAGTGTTTGATTTACTTATCATGTGCTAAACTACTAAGAAATTTCAAAATTATTTGAAACTATCTTAACGTGTACATATCGCTGAACTTTATTGCTATAATAGAGTGCAACAGTGCAAGTATTGAGCGTTAACAAACGAAGACGATTGATGCCAGAGTATTGCTGGCGTCCCTCCAAAAGGCTATAGGAGAACAACAGTAGCAGCAGTTCAAGAGTAATAGCGAGGTAATATGTGGCAGTAATTGCATGATTTTATATTTGTTCCTATATGTGATTGAAAATCGCTGCTACTGTTGGATGTAAAGAAGGAGAACATCCTATGTTCGACTCAGTGGAAAAATGTTGAAGTTTGCCTTCATTTTTGAGTAATTCTGACTTTGTCTTCTACGATAAAGATCAAATTATCACATCAGAAGTCACAAGTGTTGCTGCAGTAGAGTTCTCGATAGATTGATTTCGCAATATGTTGATTGCTGTTTAGCTAACGGACGAAACAAGACCTGATGAATCTTCTTGCGTAATGCAGATTGTCTGCCTTGTTTGAGTTACTCTTAAGCTCTAAGGGTGAATGAAATTCGAGCAACTTTATAGCAAATACCAAATTTGCGATGGCAACGACTCAAACAATTAAAATTTAGTGTGCATCTTTCCGTCAATTTCCCATAGAATTCTGAATAGGTGCCTTTTGCAAATTTATCAAACTACCGCAAAGGGACCTTGTTTCAGTAGTTCCTGTACAACACATCAAATTTGAAAAAAGATTTTCATTATTGTCCATATTCCTTGATCAGTAGACGAAGATAAAGCACATGCAGCATGAATCTTGCAACAGTGGCGACCTGTAGATAATTCTTAGCCACGGCAACGGGCGGGTACAGAGTTTCAGTTAGTGTTGTAGCGGCAACAGGAATCCGATATGCAGCCGGATAACCTCCCGTCCGGTATCCGGCACAGCAGTTTCTACGGATACTGTATATCTACAATTAAATCAACTATTGCATAATGTTTGTAACTGCATTCAAACTAGTATTATTAAAATCGTCGTCAGTTTTTAGGACTTCATGACTAAAGTACAGAGTACTATTCAGTTCTTGATATCAACTAAACTGAATTATTTGATGTAAACGTGTATTAGTTTTTATGCAATTCAGTATCATGCTATTAATTGAAATTTTACTATTTTATACCTTTTTTTAAATATTTATTTACTATTAATACATGGAATAGGAATCTTTTTTCTTAATAGTGCAAACCAATTTATCCATGCATTCCTTTACGCACTTAATATTCCATGGTAATGCAATAATCACTCGGATGTTTAAAAGCACTGAAATTTCGAGAAATTGTTTGAATTTTATTAACTGATCAACAACAACGAGCTATTTGAGGGAGTGATGCCACCAGATTCTCGAGGTTCGTGCAGGGCTCGCTGTGTTTCTTAACACAGGCATAGGTCATATTATTTTACTGCTATGCATATGTTTTTTTACCACTGAATATCGTTTATCCGATATCTAGTCTTCTTTATCCGGCACAATGCCAGATATCTGCAAATTATCTGAATCAAGGCAGGCCTACATGTTAGAATATTCAAAAATCAATCGGTTTCGGCTTACTTATCACTACTGTGAGCATTAAATACCATCATTGCTGTCTCCTGTCATCAATTTATCACATACATGTATCCACATATCTCCTACTGCACAATTACAAAGTGACGTGTAGGTGGTTTTATACATATTTATAGCTTAGAGTCAACTGAAATGTTCACTAGTGAACGATATATCAACATTTGTTTCATTGACAAGCATCCAAAAGATGAAGATTGCGTGCTATCGTCTCAAGTCACAGTCGAACGGCGAAGATGTAGGAGGCGGGGATATCTATTAAGACGAAGACCCGCAGGACGAACTGACGCTACTTGAAATTATCAATTGACATTAGGGACGTAGAATTCAATCAAAGTTAGAAGAAGCTCTCACACCTCGGAGGTGGCTAACGCAGCTCTGGTAATCTAGACGTCTTCATCTTAAGAACGGTCTGTTTCTGTTCTGACGAACTAACTGTGACTCTTAAAGGGGGAAACTTCACATGTAGAGCTTCTTATGTACCATCCCATGTGAATATCAAATGAAAATGAGGCTTAAGTTCATTGGGTAGCATGAATGGAAAAATTGCAACTTTTTTCCGTTTTGTTCTTACTGCTGGTAACTTGGACGGCACGCGGTGGGTCACAGTGGTCTGTGTTGATTTCTGGAACGCAATCAGGGATGTACATTGCACATGCATGTAGTTGACGCAGGACAGTGACTGTTTTCATGATGTCTATAGGCATACAAAACTAGGAAGTATGCAAAATTGAAAAATTAATATACCTACAAAGCTTATGCAACACGTCTGCATTAATTTTGTATTTCTTTCGACATCCTGTTTAATGTTAACCTGCTATTTTTCCGCTGAAACTTTGAATAGGAATCTGCAATTTGAGACAAGGCGGACTGACTGAATTCATTGTTTTTATGGCGGTAATTAAGCTGCATAAGAAGACAGCAATTCACACGCCATCTGATTAATTCGCGACCACTTCCGCCATAATAGAATTGTCTGTTTTTCTTATTTGTGTGCAGCATGATATTGATGTCAAATTTCTAGCTAGGATGAGTTAATTAAATATTATCTCCTGACAATCAACATATCAGCGCTGCACTATTTCTCAATGTACTTAGTGTCTGAAAAGTGTGCAGTTTATCTCTCAGTGCGGTTTGGCTCAGTGTTGTCGAGCTAAATTTACACGCAATTAGCCACTTTTGATGTAGAAGACTTGCAATTTTTAGGATTACATCAGCAAGCTGTCTTGCTACGTCATTTCGTGTAGCAATTGTCTCGGACGAATTGCCACTAATTCCCGGCTTTTATGACTTCTACAACATACAATTCGACGATTTTAAAATATGCAACCTGTTTAAATAAGGTGACCTGTTTAAACTGGTGGGTTTTATCTGTTTCCACACCTGTTTAAACAGGGCTACGACAGGGTGTTTAAACCATATACCATCCCGGCTTATAGGTTCCTGATTTGAAGATATTTGATGTTTAAGAGCTCGCCTACAACTGCAAACTCAGGTAGATAGAACAACTTGTTAACGGACGGTTGAAGCTTGGAAGCAGAGAAAGAATAATAACACTTGAGATAAATCCCCGGTGTAAATGTTCTAATCATTGACTTTCTGCATACGCAGATTCACCCGTTTTGTTGACAATCTCAATTGCTATCTTAAGCAGGAACTTTGATTGCGCAAATCCCACCAATTTCTAATTATCCTTCCGGTCATTTGCATAAACAACAGGACAGAGGTTAGGTGCAACTCCAAGAGTTTAGGGAGAGCGATGCGAAATTTTTTAGTTTAACTGCAGAAACAGTTTTAGCGACATCTGTGATTAGCCACATTCAAGTGTACATGCCATGTCTGAGAATGTGTGCGCTGTTTATCATTGATCAGTTGTGTACAAAATGGAGCATAGTCCCAAAAAGCGAAGTTCAACTATGTATGTCATTCTGTCATTAGAAGGATCAAGGTGTTCATCATATACGTTGACAGGCGCCGAATTTCTTTCAGATCTGAGTTAGTGCTTCACTAACAGTTGTACACATAGAATGAATTATTGATGACATCAGGCAAATAGGGTCAAAATCACGACGTTTGTGTCAGACACACTGTGAGTCAGAATCTGAGTAATTGTTGTGAAATAGCCGATTACTTTTACCTTAGCGACTGAGCAATCAGCTCGAAGTCTGAAATGTTGCGTGACTAGGTGTACAATAAAAACAACCCACATTGCGATCATACATTTATGTCATTCACATATTCAACGTTTATACAGATAATGAAAGTTGAAAAATGCTAGAATACATTTCACCTATCCAACCGCTTTGGCTAATTATACAGCATTGTTATCGTATAGTCCCATAGCAATCGTGCACAAAGTTTCTGAAATTGGCGACATTTTGTATGCAAATGCTGAAGTGAGAGCAGGGCTCGAAATTTTCCGACTTTTTTATGGTCATAATCATTGGGTCTCGAGACTGGAAAAATATGCAATAAAATCATGGGGATAAAGGGGCAGGGGCATGCATTGTCAATCGTCACTTGAGAAAATTTTATAGATTTTAATAAAGCCGAACAATAAATTGCAAAACTCATCATTTTTCTTCTGAAATTTGACTCATTCTTTGAAGATGAATTTTTGAGTCGTCGTTGACGCATTTTCACATGTTTCGTATGACTTTTTTTAAGGACCAGAACTTGCAATTTTACGTACTTTATTGAAATAAACCTACAATGATTTTCTCTCATTAAATGCATAAATTCACATGAAACGTACAAAAGAAGAGGAAAGTCAAATAGAGAGGAGTCTGACGAAGCTAGTTTCACATATCACAATCAACACAAAACAGGTCACTTCCCATACCAATTACATGGCAATGCAGCACATGGTCACTCGTTTGTGGATCATCACACCAGGAATCATTCGATGATATCCTGATCCGATACATGAATGCTGCAAATGTGTCCAGAAGTCCTATGTCCAGATCGTAGGCGATTTCAACAGTACCAATTGGCGTCACGGTAGGTCACAGCCTGGACGATGATGTTTTGGCTAGTTGATGCAACGGCGCAGTGAGTAGGCTGAGACCACTTCATTCCCCATTTGTCAGCGGTCCAAGCGTTGAGAAGAGGAACAGATCCATTGTTTCTTGATGATGGATTCCGAGATTTTAGTCTTCTGTAGGACGTGCGCCATTTCCAGCCAGGTTCTCGTGTGGCAGATGATCTTTGCACGAGATTTGATGTGATCGTATTGGCAGCCACTCACGCCTGATATCAGGAGCTTCAATGACACTCAGGACAAGCAGAATGTCTATCGGAGTAATATGGATGCAACCGGTGATGAGGCGTATAGTATCATTCAATACTTTGTCAATATTCTTAGTGTAGGCGCTGTGAGTACAGATTGATGCATAACATTCGGCACTACAGTAGCATAGAGCAAGGGCAGAAGAGTGGAATTCAGCGCCCCAGCGGCTTTCAGCTAAACTTCGCATATTTGTTTATCCTTTACAGGGGACTTAAAAGTTTATTGATAATTAGAAAGACAAGGTACCTGTCACTAATGGTCATAACATGCTGCAATTCCATTTAATTTTTGTCGCTAACAGTGATCATTCATCTACATCGAGTGTTTTTCGAAGTAATGGTGAAATTGTGGTGTATACTTCAGGCTGAGGTCACACTCAAAATATTATATTATGACGCACCAGATTTAGAGAAACATTAAGAACGATTTGGGGGGAATTTTCTGTCAAAATCTGTCAGATTATATCGCATATATGTATTCGCAGAATCTCACGAACGAACAAATTCTTTAGCTACATGTCACTGACCAATCCCTCGTATTAACTTAAGCATAATGGAAACGACTTGAAGTTGAGTTCTCAGTTCTTTGTTCAATCCTCAAATCTTAGTTCAGTTCAGTTCAATGGTAATTGCTAGAAAACCAGCTCAACTCACTCTTTCTTGCATGAGTGGCCCGAAACCTCGCTCGCTCTCTTCGATTGGCTAGCGCTGGAGCTCTCATTTGCTCGAGTTTGTTTGAAAATCGAAAACACAACTCACTTTAGTTGGATATTTATGATTTAATAAATTTTCTGTCTTTAAAAAGAATCTACAGTTTAAGCGAGTGATCTCCGTGGCACAGTGGTTAAGTGCTTGGCCCATCGATCTTTCGGTCCAGAGGTCGAGGCCTGAGTGTCAAAAGTCAAAACGTTTATTTCTAACTTGGAAAACGTAATACAAATATACATAACATTGATGTGATGAGTGATAAAATGATAAAAATGTCCATATACAATGAATGATGGATGGAGGATGAAATGTGCAAGCAAGTGAAATGATGATACGGATTGGAAGAAAAGGCCGTGTGTAAATCATTACTTGCATTAGAAGTCATGTCAAAATGGATCATGAATAATCTGCAAATTGAAAAACATGTATGTTCAATGATATCAACATTATCTCACGTCTTAGTATTATTATGAATGAATAAATCTTAGTTGTGATTTTGCATCTTTTCTGGATTGATTTCTTGTTTATATAATAATCACAATTTATTAATAAGTTTTGTAGAGCCGGTCAATATATAATGCAAGGACAGATATACAGTAGCAACCATTTAATCAGATAAAAATGAAGTTAACAAGTAACTCACCTGTAATCAAATTGACAATGATTGAGAAGTATTTAGTTTTCTATAGAAATGACCGGCTCTCCTTGTATTTCATCCATTAGTTATGCATTGACTGGGTAGAGACTTGGTTTGCAATCTACTCGTGCTCGTATCGTGCTCGTATCAATTGGCATGAATACTCTTAACATCGAATCGATTTTGCTTGTTTTTGTAGGTACTTTCATTGTTAGAAGATAGGGACAGGCTTATAAGTTTCATAGATATTCTCAGTAGTGTTTAATCCTGTTCAGCATAGAAATCAAACAATAAAAATCATGAAATATCAAGGCATACCTTGATTTTTCATAGAAATCGATACGACTGCTTGGGCATAGAATCAAGCTATTAATTTAAATGAGATTGGTGTCATTGGAAGTCGGCAGGGAGGGCATCCGGACTAAAAGTACTACAACGCCTCAGAGAAGTCTGACTATGTCAGCAGCGTCCAAGCCCCCCCCCCAAGGATGGGGTGGTAGTGACCTTAAAGCTTCGTGTCTGACCCCATTCATCGTGGACAAGGACCAAAAAAGGAGAAGTAGGTTAGCAAAGCTCCAAAATTGCATCATCTGTCAGACGAAATGATGTATCACTTCTTCCGCAGCTCATTTCTGCGACCATCTACTTTGGTGTGAAGTACTTTCGTCTTTGCACGAATAAGAGTTGTTCTTTTCACTGTAGATATTTTACAGTAATCACTAAGAGCTAACTTGAGGCACTTAAGGAATTAAAGCTTAAAGCACTCGAATGCTTTCTATTTGGTGGCCAAGCACTTCCGCGAAAAATTGCCTCTTAGCATGCCAAGTACTGTTGGTTTTTGAACATTGAAACCAGACTCAGAAAAAATGAAGAAATAAATTTGTCTAACTTTTCCTTCACGGAAACGAAATAAGTCGTGCCATAGTTGAAATTAAACGATTCTTGAGCAATATTACTTCGTTCAACTCTTCTGAGGATGAAGAAGGAAGAAGCGATATCTATTGACATCAAGTTCTGGGAATGAAAACGCCTACTAGAGAAATGAAGTACCCAAACCTTCGAAAAGTAATTATTGTTGCATTGACATGCTTTGTCGGTTCACATATCGAAAGTTGTTTCTCAATCATGAATGCAACGTCGACATCGGTTAGATCAGATCCAGTTTGTCAGTAAAAGCATCATCTTCTACTAAAGATCCTTGAACCGTGAAAGTCCTATCGAGCAATTCAGTGCGAATATGTAGGCTACCGTCCAATCTACGAAAATCCAAATTGCAAAGTTCTTACATGAATTATTTTTCTAAAACATTATTCATGTTTACAGAGTAAATGTGATTACTTATGGAAAATGTATACAAAGCTCCTATTTATAATTGATTAGCTTACCTGTCACATGTGGGGACGCAAAATCTGTGAACAGTTAGTCACGATCCGCATGGGCTCTATGTAGACACCTTTTCTTATATTTTGCTGATCCCTTTTTTTATCTTTTGTTAATCTTATCATTCTTAGTAATAATTTTGATCATATAAGATATATCTAAATCTGCATTTTTCATTCCACATTTGTCAACATGTACTGTTACATCGAATGGAAAATACGGTCGCAAGATTGGTTTAATAGTCGCATATCACGCACACACTTGAATAGATTTAAGTTTATTGTAGTGCTCCACATTTCTATTACAACAAGGCATATGAATTCGAGCAGACTTGCTGGAATGAAAAGCGTTTGCGGATCTCTCAGCCATAGATATACTCTGTATATCGGGGTATGTTGTCGTATACACGATCTGAACTTCGAAAATTTGTACCGATAGTCGTAATCATTAATGAGAAAGTCTACATTATTATCGGCCTATGCGCGCACATTCAGCTCAACCTTTTGAGTGCCAAATATGCCTAGCTGCAGTGTGTGCGTCATCATTTAAAGCTATGTATCTGTAGCTGTAGGTCTGAGCCAATCCACAGAACAATCTGATTATAGAAAACATAAGATAAGTTTGATGCATGAGTGTTGCATGTGAATCCATAATGTGTTTTGTTTACTTTGTTGGACATTAGAAGGTAAAATTCCAGACTTTTGGGTTAGGTCAAAGTTTCCGACTTTTTGACATTTATCAGTATATATATTCGTATGAAAACATATACTGATGAATGTCAAAAATTCCAGCTTCGATCCCTAGTGAGAACGATGAAGTCGACAATTTTCCCCCAATTGGTAAAGTGAATCACTAGATATTTGTTCTGCGGCAGATGTTCACTGAGGATGGTGCAGTAAATTAGTTCACTTATCTAAGGAAATAGTTATCTGTGGTCAACTTTTATGCACTTCACTTTATCATATTAGCATGTATTGCGCACCTTACCTTAATTCTCTTCAGAATCACAGTTAGCATTTCTTGGATTGTTCACAACTTTGGAAACCATAATTGGAAAAATTCGTTTGTTTATCAGCAGATAGCGCGATCCGCACCAATTGTTCATCAATAGTCGTATCAAGTACTTATTAAAACTTCTGTGGGTCACATGAAAGCTTGCCGCCATCACTTATGTGATCAGTCGTACTAGTAAGTTAATTAGTTCTCAAGTGAACCATCTGTGGATTTACGCGTACATATCAGTTTCCGGCATCTATTTATAAATGAACATGAAGCGACACAAACTCATTGAAAGCTCACTAATGGTTAACAGGAAACAAGGAAACATAGCGCATTTGCTTCAGAAATTTATAGGAATTTGGTTTTCGCCGAAATTTTCGAACGATCAACAAAATCGTGTTGATTGCTTCAATTCCCATACCTTACTCGGTCTTGACGCGTCTTCAAGATGAAATCTGAAATGAAAATTGCTGTGACAATTCCTCTCACAATAAATTATCCATCGGCACAGTAATAATTGAGAACAGCAAGAGAAGAGAAATGTCTCCGTATGTACACTGAAAATAGCCACAATCAAAAACAAATGAGAACAAGTGCAGTAAAGGCAGCAATATGATGTCCGATCCACAGGCAAAAGCTAACCCCACCAAGACGTCCTAACTACAGACGCTCAAAAGTCCCCTTCCTCCCTAAAGAAGGACTTAAAGAAAGTCATGGCGCACATCCTTTAACAAGAGAAATTTACTTTTCCCGACATAGCTTCTCATCTCTTGCACCGAATTGTCAAGAGCTTGATGACCAAGGGAACCGTCCAAGGTGCGATCATAACTTGCACTTTGAATAAAGTTGAGGACAAGAAAGAAGTGAAGTCTAAGGAGCCTTAAGACAAGAAGACTGCGCCAAAGAAGCCCAGAGCTGAAAAGAAGGCTGCCACCACCAACAATAAGGCTGCAGCTAAGCCCAAGGGCTGAGGCACCAACCAAGAAGTCTGCCGCCACATCAGTCAAGAAGCCACAAATCCTAAAAAGAAAGCAGCACCCAAAAAGAAATGAATTAATCGTGCTAAGTCTGTGAACACGGAGCGCATCCTATTTCTCCCTAAGTCATTTCCGTCCGAACATTCTATAATAATTGATATGTTAATTTCAGCAAATAATCAGCATAATTGCGTAGTTAAAGTATTGCTTAAAATTTGCGTTTTCATTAATCCAATCCGAACGACGGATGGGATACTTTTTGCTACCTTTTTCATAAATTTGCATGACTTTCAAAGAGGCACATCGATTTTAAGGTCAATTGATCCCTTGTGGAGGAGCAGTGTGTGATTTATTTTGAATTATTGAGCAAATACAATTCACCGTCAAGTATGAGTAACCCTTTCACGCCCTCAGACATCTCTGTCACTGCGTTTTATAAATTGAATTGATTTTGTAATTAGGCGATATACATGTATATTGATAGCGCAATAATGTAATAAGCAGCATAATTGTTCGAAATTGTGCTCATAGAATTTTCTCAACAGAAGATGTTTCGAGTATACCGATTATTTAATTTCATCTATTTACTCACATTCATAAGGTATTTGCGAGACTTGACTTAATCTGCTTTTATCGTCAGCTATGTTTTTGTATTCAGTGTCAATTGTTTAAGTGTGGGGACATCTTTCTATCCTATGCCCCAGTCGAAGTGGTGCGCCTTCTGCAACCTCCGATATTTATGAACAATTCAGTGGCTCTAATTTTACAATTTTTGTGACATGAATTTTTTTATATGCGATCGAGAAAAAATTTTTTGTATTTTTCTTATGTACTGATAATGCTGGAAAATGCAAATTAGCGTGCATAGGTAAGCCTGGACAAACATCACTCAAAAAAGCAATGCATTTATATTGTTTTTTAGATGTTATCCTCGGGTTACTCCCCGTCAGCCGAAGTCTGTGAAGCTGATCAAGAGGTTGAGGCTGCAGGCTCTGCTGCCGGCATGCCTGGCATGGTCAATAGTGGACCTGGTGCGGAACCTCGTCAAATCAGGTGTGAATCCAGCCCTCCTAATACTCCATCAGCCACTATGGTGCTTGTCCAGCATCCTCAACATTCCCAACAGCCACAGCATCCTGCAGTGGCTTCGGGTCGACAAATGGCCCAGCAACCACACATGTTCGGGTAAGACGAATATTTAGCATCCACAAGCGCTTTGAGAGAAAAATCTTGGGATGCGCTTAGGAGAGGGTAGATGCACAAAACATGGGTTGAGGTGTCTCCATATACCTATTATGTTAACATGATTCATCAATGTATTTATTATGAGACGAACTCAAAACCGACCAGCAATTGTAATATTACGTAGATGTCTTCAAAATTAGCCTGTAGAGAAGATGATGTTCCATTCAGTGACAAATACACTGCATAATGCCATATACTTTCAGAAAAGTGTTTCATTTCATCTATGATTTCTACACGAAAAAGCTCCTTATGTGAAGGTCGGTTTTACGGAATTAGGATCTCTTCGAATTGATGTTGCATTCACAAGACGTTCCTTGTAAAAATACTGATCATTCCAATGTTTGAATTGTCAACAACATATTGTTTAAAGTTGTTCTGGAGAAATAGGACTGCAGTTGACCCAAAGAAATTTTGAAGTTGGAGCATCAAACTTCAAATTCTTTTCTGATATTAGACATTCGTTAGCTACTTCTTGTGCTACAGCATTGGTCTTGAATATGCGATTTAGAACCTTAATGACGATTAAAGTTTGGCGAATTCAAAGCATTTCCACATTGGTTTGGATGTAAGATAGCACAAATGTTTTGTTGCTATATATATGTCTGGTTTCTTTTAGTATTTCTACAAAATTAAATTTTCTGCGACTGTGGCTTTATGTTCCCAGTTCCCACTAATTCGGTGAACTGAACCATAATCAATGGATTCAGAAAAAAGAGAAATTGTGTTGAATATCATTGAGAAATTAAGCTAACCAATAAATAGTTACGAACGAAATGCAACCTAGAGCTGACGGTTCATAAGAAATCCAGTGCCGACAGAAACGACTGAACTGCTGAAACGACTTGTAAAGGATTTTGACAATCAGCAAAACTCTTTGACTAAGATAACCTTTAACCTTTTAATGAAGAAATCTTATCCAAACCCGCGAGGAAATAAGTGGGTATGAATCATACTCTTATTTGAGTATGAATTTTTCATGCGTATGAAAAATGAATTTTTTATGCTAAAATCATACTAAAATCATAGTATGAAAATTTCATAGTATGATTTTACTGAATTTTTTCATACTCAAATCACAGTATGAAAATTTCATTCTATTGCTAAAAATTTAGGTTTTTACACTTTTTGCTTACAGAGTTATTTTTTACTGTTTACTTGTTAGAGAACAATCGTACAATCGCTGCCGTGGGCCGCATCCCAAGACATGTGAATCAAGAAACACAGATGATATGAACAGACAAACGATGAAGACGAAGAGACTGTTGTGAATGACCATGCTGATTCATCAGCTAAAGAAACTCTTCCATTATTTGACGATCGAACTGAAGTCATTTTTCTTGTAGATGGTTTACTGTGAAGGCTGTACGGATTATATTTAGCAGTTTTTGTAGACTAAGAATAGTGAAGAAGTTTTGGAAATGCATACCATTCTAATTCTTACAATAATTAGACATGAACCATCACAATGCATGATCTTATTAATTTTGAACGAAAATTTGATATGCAGCGGTTCTCATTTGTAGCATACATCAATGCCCCTTATATTTAAATTTGAAGATTGACAGATTGACCTCAGATTTTAACAGCTGAAACACTGTTTCCTTTGCAGCCGCAAACATTGAGTTTCGCCTTCAAGAGCCCATCAGTACGGTTGGAAATGGTTCAAACTAGCATATGATATCGAAATGGTTGAGCAACATAAAGAACGGCGGAACAGATTGATCTGCGTTTATTTATCATTGTTTTGCCGTGCGGCTGATTAATGAGATATCAGTGTCAATGCTTTTGGCCAGGGGCATAATGGGGGAGATTTGAAAAATTAAGCTCTGAATAACTTGAGTAACCGGCACTGCTTTCTCCCAAAGTATTCCAGATCTTGATTTTTGTCAAGTATATGCACAGTCTCCCCTATCTATATGCACAGCCAGGATCATTGACACTGATCTTTCAGTTATCAGCCGCACGTCAAGGACAGGATAAATAAACGTAGATCAAACTGTTCGACTACCTGGATATCACACGCTATTTTGGGCCATTCAATCTATACTGATGAGCTCTTGTTGGGCGAAAAACGGTGTCTACGCCTGCTAAGGAAGCAGGTGTTTCAGCTGTTTAAGGATGTGGTTATTCTTCTATTCTACATGACCAGGCAAAGTGGCACTCAGCTGTCAATCAATCGAAGCATAAAGTTAAATGAAATTGTTCACCATGCCAGCATTAAGTATATCCCTAAGTCAACTGCGGAAGTTATCAAGTTTCTACCACAGAAGTCGGTACTGTACTTACTAACCCTCCATGACGAACGATGGATAAACGTTAACGAGTCAACAGCGATTTCTTTTAGTCAATCGTCATACCTTTATATTGCAAAAAATTTCCTCTAATTTCTTTTGCTATCGAAAGCCTTCAAAGTATTTTGATTACTAGCATTATTCTCTGGACTTGATGAATGTACAGATTTATACTATGTAATTTTGGGAAACATGAACTATGAATGTCAAACGTATTTTCATTTTAAATGTTATTCCTGGAATAATAGATTAAATTGTCATTTGAAGATCAGGATAGTATCCTTGGAAGAAGATCTGTTGGAGCAGATCAACTGATTTGTTGTATAGCCAGCATTGATGGTTATTCAGTGGGAGAAGTGTCATTAGTGAGAAGTTTGGATTCAGAAGTAAACTGTTGAAGGTCTGATTTTATGCATTTAACGTGCAAACTTAGAAATTATTTCTTAGAAATTAAAATTCCTGAAATAAAGAATGTATTATTATTATTATATACTCTATCTCTTCGTAATCATAAACGTAAAGATTCCAATGTTCATCATAGGAAGAAAGGATAAACACTGTAGAATGATTTAATGAGATATGATTGCACTGCGAAAATTCGCGCAGAATTTAGGCATGGAACGAACCCATGCGCGGATGACAAATAGCAGTATGAAATTTTCATAGTATGATTTGCGTATGAAATTTTCATACTATTAACTGCGTATGAAATCTTCATACTATGATTCGTGTACAAAAAATGTTTCACTTTCATACTATGATCACAGCATGAAACATGCGTATGAATCATACGTATGATCATGCCCACTTATTTCTTCGCGGGAACAACTTTGTCGTCTGAGCATCACTCGTACCCCATTGAATGGAAAAAGTGTGCAAAATGTAAAACATGTGCAGGTCCAATTGTCTGTCAAGAGCAGAAATATTAGAGATCGCAACTTATATAATTCTGTACCGAAGCTTGAAGAAGCCCGGAGCCGGAATCGGAATTTCAAAATTTCTGTAATCCATGAAGCTCAAAAAGTAAGCCTGCATGTCCGGAACTGGAGCTCCATTGCATCCCATCCCTATTCAATGCCTTGCTTCACAGAATTTTTCTATGCAGAGAACTATTTTAAGTGGTGGTAAAATTTTTCAAGATATGCTTACATCGCTACCACCGATGGGCTCCAACATGTTTTCTGAGGCCTTCCTAAGCCGGCGTAAATCTACTAATACACCGAAATACACATGAATTCTGTTTTCGAACTTGTGCGGCCACCCTGCGAAATATTGGGAATGTAAAACTACTCGTATTTCATAACTCTTGGAATACCTGTGATAACCTTCGTTTTTATGTTATCTGATTTTCCAGTTATTCCTCGAAAAATCATCAGGGATTCCCTATGCCAAACTTTCCTATGCCCCAGCAATCGCCAACTCAACCTATTCGACTGAATCATTATCATTTCAATCATGTAAATCAAGAGGCGCAGAGTCCTGCGTCAGTAAAAAGGTAGACTTGTAGTTATAGTTTAGCTCAGTTTGAGAAGTTCATTGTTATCTCTCCCATGAATGACTTTCTTTACCTTCATATGCATTGTTTGAACTGTTATTTGATGCATGTTTGCAGTGATTATAAGCAATGCTGTGTGCGATAGACTGATTAATCGATGTAGCCTAAAATGCTTAGTCGGACGATTATTGATGACACGACAAACATGGCAATCATGCAGCTTTACAATATGGAAGTCAAAAATGGACGATTAAATGATTCACATGATCGAGGCTTTTTAATTGAAGCTTCAGGATTCAATGATAATTATTCGAGAACATTTTTGTGGAACTGTTATTTTAAATTACGTGTGATTTACAATAGTCACTTTTGAGATTGATGATTGATTCCCTTGTGTGTTGATGTCATTTCAATACTCATTTACTGATCTTACAATCAATGTTTACGTAACCTTATTCCTTCTTGCTCGAAAAATGAAAATTTTGTGAATAATTTTATTGTAGAAATGATCATAACATAAGGGTTCGTTCAAGGCATCAGAGGAGATGCATTTTTTAAAGTACAAAATGCGATGATATGATTAGAATGTTATAAGAAAGGATTTTCTTGAAAATGTACGTTTTTGTGCAATTGTAAACTCCTAAGCATGTTGTTTGCGGCGAAACCACTACTTACAATTGTAAGTGTGCAATGTGTTTTGGATCTGTGTCTGGAGATAGTGTCTGGATTGTGTGTGGTATCATAGTTACTATGCAGCGTTGGTCCGAGAAGATATGGTGGACCTTCTGCGTCAACATTATATCCAGCAAAAATCAGCAGAACTCCTTATCAAGGGTAGCATCAAGTTCGTAAAAAAAGATATGGTTGTCATTTTAGTTGTCAAATGATAATGAAAAAACGAATTGCTATCTTGACGCACGAATACTTTTTCTGTTTATACGAACACTCGCAATTCAACTGGCCACTTAACTGGTGGATGATAAAACATCAATGCAGCTAATAATACATTTGATTATACGGAAATATTATTGACGGATACTTCTTCCCCACCTTGCATGTTGATATATGCTATGGACAAGAAAGGAAAGTAATCCGCGCGTTGCAAGATAATTTTATTTATTGCCCACTAACTTGCCAGAGTTCAGATTTGCCAGCGACCTAAGAAATTGAAGTCTGTCATCTTAAAATTTCCACCGCTCATGTTCAGTTTATTGCGATATTGCGATCGGCATTAAGGCTTTGTTGGCACGAAATCAAACAAGTGACTACTTTTCAAGCACTGCGATATCTTGGACTTTCAGGAATATTTGTCAACAGCACGACTTTTCACTAACGCCAGGTTCGCATCAAAAATGCTTTGCTAGCTAAAAAAAAGAATTTGCCTTTTAAAGCATAACAGGATTTACAAACCATAAAAAACGAGAAGATTTTCCTATATTCATGATTGAGTTAATGGCATTAATTGCATGCGCCGTCTACTTCCCGTGCATGCATTTTGAAAAGCAGCAAATCGTAATTTTGAAATAAGGTAAAATGTATATAATGTGAAAATGAAATTATGTCTATTCATTGTATAGAATAGATTTTTTTTAAAAAAAAGAAAGAATGACACGGTCAATAAAATAAGATCTTCATGCTGGACTGTATACTCGAATGTCTCCTTTATGAGTCCGATGTTACAATGGAAGGTGTAGTTGTTCAATCTCTGTCAAAATTTTGACTTTCAAATTTTCAAATTTTTGACATCTGCACCTTCCTGCTACTTTCTTACAAGTCGTCAATGGAGTACCTTACTCACCCTGTACGAGTATGTATATCTTACGTCCATCGTGTTGATGCTCACGTGCAGCTTCGATGGCGAATGCAATATTGGTAGCGAACATCAGAAGTTCATTGGAGACATTGAAGTGTGTCTCTTAAGCAATTTATTTTTTGTAAAGAATCGTTTTTTGCCTATATTAGAAAACATCCAGGAAGTCTGTTTTAAATTGATGTAAAAGTTATTATGAATCAAGACGATGCTAATAAATATTAGAAAATTCTCACGCAGTACGCAGACCCCAAAAGAAATGTGATAGTTCACTTCTTCAGTCGACGTATTCAAGCATACATGCAGCTGTATAACAACCCGAAATACAGGGTTGTGCAGCAAAAATGCCTACTACTCCTGATCATTTTACAAAAAATACAGTTTTCAAGAGGTTACTACATGCGCTTTTAGTTTTGTTTCTTTTTACATTTTTCTGACCATTTTTACGAAACAGATGTCTGTTCACTATTATTTTGTATGATAAATGTGTAATGAAGTATAATCATACTTTTTTACAAATTTGATGGGGTGGTGCTAATTTTACTGCACAGCACTGTCATATTGCTTCTTCAATATATTTTCTGATAGTGTCTGTGATAACTCTATGGCTAGAGGTGTGGAATAGGATGTTAATGCTATGACACAACGTATTAACAGTATCATCACTGAGATATGGATTGGATGTGGGAAGTCGGCGGATCTGTTAACATTGATCAGAGCTGGTATTTCAAATCAGCTTATCCTACACTGATTCAGCGTTCGTGAAGCCAACTACCTCCATTAATGCTGATGAGGATGCATGTCATCATCTGAATTAATGATTATGATTTAGGTTTAGAAAGTATGACGAGATGAGATTTTAGCAGTTGCAACATGCTCGTATCGAAGCAACAACTATCACATAATCAGCCTTGCGATGGAACCTTCACATTGACATTTTCTTAATTCAATAAAGTAAAATATTTAGAGAAAAATCGTAAATTTCCAGAAGGACCACGGAAACACATTATTGTCATAAAATCATCAGCTGTCAGACAGGCAACTCATTCTGCAGTACAGGTTTCAATCGTGTGAACTGCTTTATCTGTGGTTTTGATTAGTGATAAATGATGAATTGACCACCATGTCCCCATGATGCTCCAAGCAAAAACGTAGGCGGTTGCTTGCTTACTGGGCTGCGGTTGTCGCTTCGAAATGAAGTTACCTAGTCAGATGACAACAATAATGCAGACATGATTGACAGTCTGTGGCCGGAAACATGCCGGCAGAGTCAATCAAACTTCAAATATCGATGATATTTTTTTTGTAAAAAATGCAATGCATTGCACCTACAACAAACTAACTGAAATTTCGAACGAAATTTCATCCCTTACTTAATTTATGAATAAACAAAAACACAAAATTCATTAATGAGAACTTTCGTCCGCTCTATTTCATGTTGAACACGGAACTAAGTGACAGATATGCGACATGGTGTTAGCACAAAAGATGAAGTCACCATTAAGGCAGGTTTAAAGTGAACAAGATATCTTTCTGAACACTAAGGTCAGGTGCAAACCGTTTAATACACAATTCCTCGGAGATGGACAATAGCTGGAAAGCAATCTTAAAGCGATGCAGTGCGTCATCAACATTACAAGAACATAATTTAAGATGACGAGTGATGGCCTTGGATTTTATAACACCAATCTTCAATAATAACAGCGGCTCTTTTTCATTATTTCACATTTAACCTATACCAAATGCATTCGTCATTATGATCTCACCTTGTTGGAAAATTTATGTTAATCATCTGCTAAGCATTTCTTCCATATTAAGGAAACAATCACAGAAAATCTATTTCGATTAGTTGTTTCATACTAATCTGTAATATGTGCCATTGTGCCTGTGTTCTTAGTGTGGGTGTGTCATGGATACATGTACATTGTACATGTATATAAATAATGGCGCTAACTTTCACCCGTTTCATTATGACAAGGACTCATGAAAAAGGAGTGGACTTTGAGTAACGATGAATAAAGTAAAGTTGACAAAGTGACAAATCAGTTCTCAATTAAAAAAGTGTGAAATGCTTTTTTGTTGAATGCACGGGCATAATACAGACAAGAAAACTTCTCAAAAGTTGATCATATATTATTTGATGCATGCTATTGGGGTTTGATTTCAAACTGTGGTTGACAGCTCAATCGATATTTCATGATGTTTTTGTAATTTATATATTAATCAATGCGATTCCAAGTGCATCAGGTACACGACTCTTTCGTCGCCGCTCTTACTTCAATATTAATTTCCAACTGCACTTTTACTTCGGTATGATTTGAGAATTCGTGTTAATACCATAAATTATGATGAGCATGAGTGATTCATCAAGTGCAGTTGCTGTCGACCTTTCGCTTCGAGAACATTTGTGTACACTGAGTTAATGCCTCGTAGGTGATTTGGTTGCGATTTGTATTGCTCACCTGGTCTACAACTTTGCTAACACATTTCAGGCGTGTGAGTTGTTTCTCGTGTGTTTATATTGTATGATGAGGTTTCGCACTGATTGACCTCTGTCTGCCTACTTGTGATGTCTTTGGCATTCCATCTAATCCTCATATCATTGTAACAATCAGGAAAATTTTTTTATAAAATTATTTGTTAAGAAATTGCATGATCACGTACTTGTGGTCAGAAATAAACAATCCGTTCAATGGCAAGATAATATAACTTCATATTATTTTTTATCATGGATTTTTCTAGGAATCGCGGATCAATAGTTTGATCATGAACTGCACTGACTTGAAAAGAGTTAGATGTAGTTCACACGACATTGATAGCACACCTGTGACCATTGCCTTCCTTTCATGTTCACATGTATCAAGTCATGCGAACCGCTCTTGATGGATTTCAAGCCATCATTTTCAATCAAAGGAATAAATCATTTATAGATTTTTTGGAAGGAACAGTGTTGCATCGGAAGGTTGCATAACTACTGAAGGTCTGATATTAACTAAAGGGCAAACCTGTGTAAAAGGTAGAATTGTATGCACTAATTTTGGACCAACTCTCAGTTAGCACACTTGGGACGGAATTTGCTGTCTTGGAATTTCAATTTATTAAAAAATCCACGCTGCTCACTACGTAGTAACTATCTTGAAAACAATCCCCACTCAATTGTTATCAAGATCAAGTATTATTGTCTGATGTTATTGAATTAATCTTAACACTTAAACAATCTTTTTTCATAAAAAAAAAAATCAGCGAGAGCGTTTTAGAGCGTGCTTGCCGGTACTATGTTTGAGCTCATCCTTGCATGGCATTACATCAGGTGACAAGAATATTTGTGATCAATTGCAACTGTTTGATATATTATCTATTGAGGATTCAAACTTGTAGCTGGATATTATTAGTGTGCCCCTTAATGTTTTATAGTGTAACGAAAGGCATTAAACAGATAAGGAAGAAGCAAAATTTATGAACTAGGTAATTTTAGACTAAACTGCCAGCGTGCCTGATACAGTGATATTAAAACTGCTGAAAGTAGTGCACTAGCATGTCAATTGATAAACTACTAAGCATGTATTATCAAAATATTAATTGAATCTAGGAATTTGCATTGTTCATCCGAAAGTTTCTCAAATGATTAATGTCACATAATGTATAACTCACTTTCACATTATTCCTCGATATAAGTCAGCTCAATGTGCTGCACTCTAAGTCCAGAAAATAACGGGTTGCCTGTCACTATCTGCCTTCAGTTATGAAATGTGTCTCATCAGAAATTTAACCAGAGGTGCAACCTCGACATCGCAGACCTCGATGGTCTAACGTCGACCTCGATGAAGCAGATTTTAATCGAGGTCGGAGTGGTAATAGGAAGATAATTACATAAATTTTTCACCATTTCATGATTTTTTATTCCTTCGTTTTTCATACTGATTTGCTCCTTCACCCCTATTTATCGCACACTTTGGACATAAGAATCTTGAATAAACACAAAATTTGAATGATCGTAGCAAATATTGTGGAAACATAGAAATATACTCCGAGTTCCTTTGATTTATATATAGTCAAGATCAAAGAAAATGCCGCTAATTGAAGGAAAATTGTTTCGACTAAAATATCAGTTTGGTGTGTTTACTCCGACTATGCGAGATCAATTAACTCTAGCGCAATGGATTTTGGGAAGATATATCTTCAGGGCATGAAGTTATGTAGCCATATACCTTAAGACCTGCAAAAACAAAACATATTTGGATTCAGCAAGAATCTCAATAAGGTTAACAAAAAAATTGATCAAATTTTAGCTCAAATCTTGAGCATCTAACCGCACTCTTGCAAATATCGCACATTGAAGTTTTGTCTAGTACCAGATAGAAAGTGATAGAAAACGATATCAATTATGTAGCTAGAGTTAATAGATCTCGTATAGTCGGAGTAAACACACCAAGTTAATATTGGTCGAAAACTTCAATTAACATGTCTTTTACTTTAATATTGTTTGTAGATCAAAGGAAGTCGATGGAACTCGGAGGGTGCGCATTTTTGCATTTGTCATAGGGTGTAGAACATTCTGTGAAAGTCTCATCTTCGGTCTCGTTCCATGCAGAAGCTCTTCCTGGTGGCAGGACTACAAGTCTATTTTGATGCTTCCATAGCATTTGTTGCAATCATTCAAATTTTATGTATATATCTACATTTGTATTTAAGATCCTTGTGTCCAAAGTAGGCACCTGTTGAGATTGGTCTTAAGGTCTCATATGTCATTAGATAAATTCAATGAATTTTGTGATTCTTTTTATTTACAAAAAAAAATTTTGTATCAATTGGATATCACATATTGAGTAATGCTTTTACAATTATAATTTTTTATCCGCAATTGTTAGTATAAGGCATTTTTCAAACACAAACATAAAGCACATTATGATGTAGTAATTCACTAATTAAAACTACCGTAGATTACATTCAGATTTTCTGTGTGTTGATACAAAGTAATTAACCCTTTGGCTGCGGTGCTTATTTCATATACCTACCGAATTTCACTGAGCCCGCGTTAACTCGTATAGAGACAGCAAGACAATATCACTGAGCCAATTTAGATAATTCTCTGTGTCTCTGAAGGGTTTTCGGTTAAAATTGAATTATCCACTGCTTTTGAGATGATGAATTTTGTGCATAATATGCATTCTCTGTGAGAAATTTAATTAAAATATTTAATTCTAGACATCATGTTTACAAAGCACTGACCATAACTTTGCTCAGTTCTCTGCAATATAGTTCTGCTTAAATCGAGATATATAATGAGCGAATCAGATCCATGCGAAAAAGTATGTGGAATCAGAGGAGTTATCTAAATCTTTCTCATGGTCTCGAATCGTATGGAGTTGACAGAAGCACATCGTAACAGAAGCAAGGACATCGCATTCTGCCCAATAGTGGCCTACAATGAATGCAGTCAGGTTTGCAGATCATGCTGCGTTCGATTGATAGACATTACGTTCTCCTAAGCGTCGCTTTGAAGAATATCTTTGAACATTAACCAACGTTACAGGTGGGCTGTTACTGCATTCGAAAATATTTCAACAACTTCTATTCATTCTCAACAGGCAATCATGCCAATTACTAAATAGATTTTCAGTGTAGTATGTATGATAGTGAAAACGGATTTACATTAATTATAAACATTGGAAAAACATCGAAAGTGGGGCATTAAGTCGCTCCATGCTAAAAACAAGTTAACTCGGCATTCGTGAACAGTGGAACGGAAAAATTTATCTGTCAGTGATCGTTGCCTGCCCTCCCGATGCGAGTTAACTCGGGGTCAGTTTCCAGCTGTACTCCATTGTTGTCATCACCAGTCATCTGCTGATAACGCTCGATACGAGTTAACTCGGGATCAGCCGTTTTAGGGTTAATGACATGATACATGCAAATATATATGTTTGTTTTCCTTTGATGCAGGTGCCCGTTAACGAAGTCAGTCAATATAATAACTTATTTCGGGGCCGACCTTGACCTCGACCTCCACCTTGATTGAAATAACCGGCCTCGACCTCTATTAAAGCAGCCGATCTCGACCTCGGCCTCGATTAAAATCTAATCGAGGTTGCATCACTGAATTTAACTGCCCTTCTTCTCCAAGCCAAGTCAAATTGTGCGTACGTGATTTCATTACAATAGTCATAGTATTGTTCCGATATTTTCTGTAAAATTTGTAGATGTACATGTACATAACCGAGTAATAGACAACATCGACTAGGATACCGTCCTAAAGATAAGAGATATTGTCATACGTTGTCTTTCAGACATAAATTTTCACTTCTTATAGCACGCACACCACAAGTACGTTTGTTACTACGTTAAAACAACATAAAGAAATTGACGCAATTCGAACATTAATCTGACTTTACAGTCAGATGACCGCTTTGCGGAAGCAATGTTAGTGATAGTGAATGACTCACAGCATTAAGTGCATGATTAAATGAAAGTAGATATCCCTTGCTTGACCTTACCTCCACGAGAGGTTGCATATCGCTCAGATAAACCGCTTAAACTAATTGGTGCGATACATCAGAAGAAGAAATTGAAGGGCATTTGATGCGCATGTAAGGATAAATTTGATAGTATCCTCTGCATGTGATACTGAAGTTGTTTACGAAAATAGAAGCACAAATATTGATATCGTTGGCTGGTGTTCGGTTAATCATGAGTTGTTTTTCTGTTATGAAATGACTATTATATTTTGCAGATTCTACAGCGCATGTGTGAATACAGTAGTACCACATCATATATTGATAATAAGATTAGAAATGGAACTAGATTTCGCCTCACGCTTGTTCCTCATCTATGGAAATATGGGACAACAATCAATGATGTAAAATGTTTTTTCATCGAAAATGTTTTTAATGTCAATATAGTATCTGGAAATAGAAATCGACCCTTTAATGTCGACTTCAAATCCCTGATTCTAATTATTTTTTTCAATATTGGCTTGTAGTCTAATTATCACATATCACCAGGGAAATTCGGAATGTAATACTTGAAGAATTTCCTCTTATGATCTGATGGGATGAAATGTTGCTTTATATACTATTCCTATTCAAGGCTGAGTCGGTATTACTATCCTAAACACCGCTGTGCGAAATTCCTATAAGTGCACTTCCAAATTTTTGTATCGATGGCATCCTAAGCAAAAATTATTCGATTTATTTTCGTTCACGAATTAACAAGATCATGATAAAATGTTATAGCTTATTGTCCGTGAGTAATCCTGGATAATTCATTTATGCACTTTCATTCTGACAGCTCGACTCGAAATCAGACCTGAAAACTCAAAATTAACCTTAAAATAAGAATCTTCGACCTTACAGTGAAAATCAGATGTGGGGCAATGCCTAGAAACCAAAAAGTATTCAGATATTGAACCTTCGTGACAGACAGGCAATACAATTTCTCTGCTGAATTTGAGGTCATAATCCTTAAATCATGAATATGGTGCTACAGTAATGCGATTACAATAATTAGGAGTTGTCGGATCAGCAAGTCTTATTCGTTCCCCCATGAATTGATAATATTCTCTCGATGACTTAGCGTTTGTGTTTTGATGCAACTAATTTTCTCACATTGAGCTATCTCATTCATAATAATATGATGCTTTTAGACGAAGAGACGGCAAGATGACAAGTCCTACTTTAAGGGATGACGATATTTCTTGCAGTCAGTCGAAAATCAATCATTTCCTCTTTCGTTATTAAGGTGTTGATATTCGAAGGTAATAAAAAGTTGATTTGACCATGTTGTGATCACTGTAAAGGTTGGATGAATCGTTTAACGGTTGTCCTATATCATGGGTATGAGATACGCATTGCAACTTTCCGTAAGTTTGATTCTACCTATAGAATAATTGAATAGCCTGAACTCTCCGTGAGAATTATTTATATATTCAAGTATATCTTTTAGTGATCAAGTTATATATTCTAACTTTTTAGTTTTTGGCCCACCTGTTGATCATGCTTTATCTATGTAATGGGTATACCATACCCATTACTGAAAACAATGGCATAATACTTCTTTTTTTAGAAAATCCCGAGTTATGAAATCATAAGTGGATATATGTAATTTTAACAGACGGAAAATAGCTGCGCGTCTTGGTGGATATGAACCACCGACCTCTGGCACGCGTAGGTAATTCAACGGGGACTTAGTCCACACAAGTATTCAAAGAAAGCTGCAATGATAATTTTAACAGACGGAAAATAGCTGCGCGTCTTGGTGGATCAGTAAGTCAGACGGTGGATATTCGTCTAATTTTACAATAGTTTGTTCAGTTATCAGAATACATGTAGGTTACATGTGCCACAAGCCATGTGTGGAACTTCGTACCTGCAGATACCCAACTCGAAAAAGCCAACTCGAAGATGGTTTGATCAACTTATATTCATCAACACGTTTGAATTCTACGCATCTCTGCAGTGTAATAAAAATCAATAAAATAGGATTTCATCTTATTATTGACCTGGTTTAATTATTTCTTAGCAGCATATATTGCCAAACAATTGACGTATTCGGCTATTGTGCTGTGACTCAGCTGACAACCTGTCGTCAGAGCGGCAATATCTTCCCATTTCTATCGATGATAGAATTGTTAGATATCGTTGGTATGGGTTAAACTCGTCAATTTGATTGGCTGTTATTTATGAAGTGGAATCGTAAAAGATCAATGAATAATGTGCTTTAGTGCTAGCTGTGACCTGACTGAGACTTTCGGATCTTCGCGCTGTGGTGTTATGGCGACCCGACCAAAACGACAATGCAAGACTGTTGCAATCTCTCTCATGAATAACTGTAATTACGAGTCAGAGGACGAGGATATGATTTTTAACGACCAAGTTGATAACCAGATCAATAATGACATGGCTACGACAAGTGACAGCGGCGATATCGAAGCTGATTCACCCGAGCTCGAAAACGATAGTGACGACGTGCTTGATGAATCATACCTTGTTGACGCTGAAATGGAATATTACAGGAGTGATGATGATGATATTGATGGTGGACCAAGTGTTCTGGACAAACAAACATAGTTCGTTTTCACAGTGGTCGGAAACCAGGCCTCAATCCACGAACCGAGCGAGAATCCGTTATCATGTTTCTTGATTGCATCATCGACGATATTTTGTTATATTCTAATCTGCATCGCCGTCGTATTATTCAGAAATGGAATCTATCTCATGGAAAAAGAAACAATGGAAGTCTATAGATCGTGTTGAATTCGAAGCCTTCCTTGGACTATTGATCGTCACTGGTGCATTTCGTGCTAAGTACCGTGATGTTGAAGAGTTGTGGTCTCTGAGAGACGGCTTCGCGATCTGCCGATCAACAATGACTATGGAGCGCTTTCTGCAGATCAAATCAGCACTCCGGTTTGACGATCCTCGCCGAAGAGACAGAAGTGACGCTCTTGCTCCTATCAGGCACATAAGTGAGATATTCAACAAAAATCTTCGAAATATTTACACCCCTGGACCCTGGCTTACAATTGATGAGCAATTACTCGAATACCACGGAAAAGTAAGGTTCAAACAATATATTTCGTCTAAGCCTGGTAAATTTGGCATGAAGCTTATATGGCTTTGCGATGGAGAAACATTTTACGCCGTCAATTGTGTAATTCACATTAGTGTGGATACAATCATACCAGGATTTGGTGTTACCTCAAAATCTGTGACACTGCATTTGCTCGAGCCTTATTTTGGATCCGGACGTCACCTAACTGGAGATAATTGGTTTTCTTCCATTGACCTTGTTACTGAGTTGAAAGAGCGAAATATTTCATACATTGGTACTATCCGAAAAAATAGAAAAGGTGTTCCACAAATAGCTACCTCCACAGATGGACGTATTCGAAAGGATACTCGGATCTTCTATGATAACAACGGTACTACGCTGGTTTCATTTTGGGATAAGGATGCATCACCAGTCGTGCTAATTGATTCTCTAAATAAGATTGTGCTGAGACCTGAATTCTAAACCGGTAACTGTTCTGCAGTACAATGCCACAAAATCTGGTGTTGATATTTTCGACAAACGCGTACGTGGATTTTCCTGCAAAAGAAAATGTAGGCGGTGGCCATACGCAATCTTCTCAAATATGATTGATATATCCACCAACAATGCCTGCATTATATTTGACCAAGAAAGAGAATGAAGTCGTAAACAGGAACAGCATTACAATTTTCTCAAAACTGTCGGGTACCAATTGGTGCATGAGCATGTCTTGCGTCGACTTTCTACTGATACATTGAGTGAATCAACCAAGATATCCTTGAAATGCATCGGATATAATACAATCCCACAAGTTGATATCACACCAATCCGCTTCGAAAAGCCAAAGCGTTGCTATTTTTGTGATTGGCGGAAGGATAAAAAAATTACTGGGCATGCCCCAAATGTAATCATCCACGATGTCAAGATCATCGATCAGATTTGTGCAAACAATGCCAAATTTAGGCAGCGTGTTTTGGTAATTAGTTATACATCGTATATCCTTGCGGCATTGTGAACCGAACCATTGTGTAAAATTGTAATTCAAGCGTAGGCCTACTTATGTCATACCAATATATCTATCCGCATCGTTGTTATATATGTGTATTTGTTATATAAAACAAAATCGATCATCAAAGCCAACTTGGTTACTGAATTGAATAAACTCGCAATTTCTGAAAATATTATACATGTACTTTAATCGACAAAATTGATCATTTCACCTTCACAGTTGCCGTGTACATGTACATGTAGGCCCCTTAGAACAATGCATATTCTTGGAATATAAAATGTTTGGGATTTTTGTGACACCTTAAGTCGGCATTCCATAATAAAAAGATAATATTCTGACAGATGAATTTTTTTTTATCTGGGTGTGTCATACCCATTACATAGATGAAGCCAAATCTAATTTGACATAGGACAACCGTTAATCACAAACAGTGACAGCAATTTTTCCTTAAATTTCAACATAGGTGTGGTTTTTCGTTAAAATATTGAATTTTTATCAAATCAAATTTGAAATCATGCTTGTTGAACTCTACACGGTTCAGAAGATATGAAATTGACTTTTGTCATTAATGTATGATTGATAGTAAATACCAAAGAACTTTTTCTTAGAACTTGAAATTTATAGATATATTTATTTATTGACAGCGTTGACACTCGTATTTTTTTCGAAGTACATACTTAATGTACTTATTTTTTGAATTTTGAAGGTTTGTACTTATAATTTATATAAGTACCCAATTCTTAGACTCTTTTGAAAACTTAAGTAACAAAATTGAATTAATTCTACTTCATTTATGAATCAGTGCTTCATAGTTACGGTTAGGTCTGAATATGTTGAATAAGTTTGATTGACAAGTTGTTTCCAGGAGTCAGCAATTCTGTGACTTATAAGACTTTTATTCTTTTCAACTCAGACTGGGGAATGATATGATTCCGCGATACTCAGACCCACAGTACATAAAGTTATATATTCTGAAGTTATGAAAGGATATGCATGCAGGTGCCAAGCAAACAAGCCCTATTATGAATAACTGGATCAAAAGGGCTGACACATTTTTAAACGTAATTTTCGTTTGTTTAGGTGTGGCATGAATAAAAAGCTTGACCGACCGTATTGAAACCGGTTCAACGCAGCGTTTTGCATATACTGGTACAGGATGAATTTTACTAAAAGAAAGCTGAAGTTTTCAAGTCCGAGAAAACGTAAATATTTTTATCAAAATCGGCCCATGCTCAATCCTTGGTGAATCTGTTATTTTCTTTATTTTGAAATTCTTCCCATCCTCAAGATGAGTCATTGCTCCTCGCTCGCTTATTTTGATGTCGTCCTTAGATTCAAAATGTGCCGATCAGTCACGCACATACGCACACCAAAGACGTTTTGTCGCCAAGCCGATTAAACACTGTTTGCATGGCGTCATTTCATTTTAGCCTCTGTCCAATAAATGGATCGTGTAGTCGTGAATGAGATGAAGTCTGACCAATTTCAGTAAACATCTGACTTTCATTAAATAAGGAAGTTCATTGCTCTTTAAATTTAAAGTTTCTATAAATCAACAGCACGTATTTACGTCTTCAGTTTATCATGCTATCAGATTTGATTAGAATATGGATTGGGTTAAAATATATATCCAAAACAAAATAGAAATTAGATGTTGTGAGGCGGACTACATATTCCACTCTGTGCAAGAACTTCGGATTCCGAAAGCAATTTGCTTGTTTATTGCTTTCATGCTTCAACAAATCGACCTTCAACATTTCCTGGCTCATGTCCATTATTCTCCAAGCGTAAGTAAGACCAGCAAAGCTTTCTGTGTCGAAAAATTGTTTGGGCAGGTATGATTGTTTATAATTGGGCGTAGGCTATACATTAAGAATTTGTCGTCTTTTACAAGTTTTATTATCACTTCATTATTTGATGAAGTGTTCAACCCAAGAAGACCCCATGGCAAGCGCGATTTTTGTAGGAGGTTGACAGAAGACCTTCAAGCTTCTGATTTGAAATCCGGTGTCATATTTAGTTGGTCTTGATAAAGCTGTCTCAGGAGAAAGCCCTAAATAGAATTTGAATAGTAGATAACAGCATCTAAAACTTAGACTAGTAGAGATTTCATGAAAATTATTCCCGAAAATCAATTGCACTTCCTGTTTGAATGTAGGTCTATTTACGCCCACATGCACGAACTCTGAGAGACACATTTTTGAGAAGAAAAATTTTTGTTTTCATCACAAACAAATTTCAAGACCATTTTGACTAGGAACTTTGTACGCTGATAAAGCGTTCTTCATTTCGAAGATTCTGAACGATTATTTCGTGTTACAAGTTTTAATTGCGATATATTGTGCATCAAGACACTAGCAATCTCGTAATTGCATGTTCCTTGTGGTTAGTATCTTAGGACATAGTAAAGGAAATCGACAAATTTCTAGTTGACACATTATCTCACATTTTCATTCAAAATCCCTTCCTATTTCTACACCTCAATCACTGCAGGCAAATGAGATGGAAGGAGATCCTTGTTGCATATCAACTTCATTGCACATTGCTTCTTGTGGAAGATTTCATATAAGCTTTGACAAAATGGAAATTGAAGACAGGAGAATGAGAGAGTGGTCGTGAAACATGAAAATGAAAGTCAATTCTAACAATTTATGTGACACTGTTAAAAGTTGGAAACTTTTTCCGTAATAACCAAAAATACTTTTAGATTACCACGATTTCTCGAAAGCAGCAGTGAATATAATTATTTTATCGGCAATTAATTTTATTAGCAGCAATTAGATGTGACAATCTAGAGCGAAGATAGGATCAGATGTCGGTGACAACTAAATGGATACACGATAATGTGAACACAAGACGTTATGCAGCTAGACATGCTTTGTAGCAAGGAGAGTGCACCATCTCAACGAAGTCGCGGAAATGCACAAAGTAATAAATAATATTTTATTAACATCCAATATTTTGCAAGTTGGCGAATATATGAATATATACAGAAAATCTCATATTTTTCATGAAAGTTTATTGTTCCTTTGCAATTGAATAATCCATTTCGTGCTTGTCAAAAAAATTCATGATTGCACTGACGCGTATATGCGAAACAAATCGTGCTCACAAGAAAACAAAGACACCGCTTTCAATATTGGAAGATCTCAAGTGTTAGCATTTTTTTTGAAATTTGATTAATGAAAATTTCAAAAAATATGCATCCAATTATCTGCAGTGGACAGTAGCACAAAATTTATAATGACGAAAGTTTTGATATCTAGACTTGGTGTTCACCCGACGGTCCCCAGTTTCAGACAAAAGCTTTTAAATACAAGCTTGAATGTATGTAAGGTGTGAATTATTGTAGACTATTAGTAATAGTGTGGAAGTTTCAAAATATTTCGGGTATATGCAGTTTGGACATTTTCGAATTTTTGCAGCTCGTAGGCCCTATTTATTTTCAGTTGTCTTTGTGCCTGCCACTCATGAAAAACAAGTTGACATATTCTTATAAGAGCACCTATGATTATCAACCGATGTAAAAGATCACAGAAATACATGAAATTGAGTTTTTGATTATCACATAATCGCGTAAAGCAAGAAACCCGTTTGAAGCAAGAACTTATTTATATTTTAGTCCTCCTTTTAACCATTTCATAATTCGGCTATGCAGATAAAATTCAAGCAAAGTTGAACGATGCTTAATTCAATATAGATATTGTCAATGATGTCTTTTTCAAAGATCTTGTTAAATTATTTTGACTTTACAAAACACAAGCAGCCGAAGAGCATTATAGACATTCAAATGGACAAAGAAGTCGTAGATTTATTATAATGTACTAGGTACATAATTTGTCAATGTCAATTTTCATCAGCGGATGACATATTTTTCCGTTGCAAAATGCCGTTGCAAGGATAGACTTTTCTTCTAAATCAATGTACGAATTTAACAAACTTTTTTGTCTGCTTTAGCTTCCTTTTGAATTTAGCTTAGAAGTCCAGATAATATTCTATTAATCAAATGTTTAAGAGACAATGTGCAATCGGCAATAGTAGGCAAATGTTATAAGCATTATAAATATTATGAACTAAAATCAGCTAAATCCTATGAGCTTGTGAGTGTTGTGCGCTGTATAACAAATTATAAGTTCGTCTTGTCATTGGAACACATCCATTTCTTATATAATCTGCTTCTGGCTCACTTATTGCTTCTACGTTGAAATCCAATTTTAATCTATTTCGAGATATTGAATATTTTAACGAAATATTCACTAAAAGGATACAAAGTGCAAAATAGATGACTTTTTCATGTGGAGCTGGTCTTGGCATACATGCCACATACAAGGATTCCACATTTTTTTCTGATGCTGTAGATCAGTCAACTCATAAATAGGAAAAAATTTTGAATTTATATATTTGGATGCTTGATCATCATGTACAAAGCAAAAGTTATCAGAGACATTGACATACAATGCAACAATGAAATTTTTGTGCATTGTCATTTGATGTATGGCCATGATTTTGACCATGATTGCTTACAACCTTGAGAACAGCATGATCATGACATTATTTCCGAAATATTCTTCACAATGAAGTGGCAAAAAGTATATTCCAAAAATGCATTACATTGTTATACCGAATGTATGTGAATAGAACATTGTTAATTTCAGTCGTTTGACAGTATAGTGACCATTTTATCCTGAATAATGCAGTTATGCATTGATTCCAAGCAAAATATTAATTCCGATGGTGAGTGCATTCATTCCGTGCACATTCATATCTTCATTTCAGAAATTCGCTGGACAGTCCTCAGAGTTCACCCAGCTCTGGCAGTCAGGACTCGTTACATCGACAACATCAGTCGGGTGGTGCAGGCACTTATCCTGGCAGCGGTAGTGCGGCAGCTGCGGCTGCGGCGAAGAAGAAATCTCGATTCGGTACACTCGGTCGTATATTCAAGAAAGGCGAACGAGGACCTCCTGGCGGCAAGCTTTGTCAGCCTGGCATGGTGATGCAAACTTATCCACGATTCCATTGTCCTTCTCCAATTCCTGCGCAGGGTAAGTCAGACAACAGGATAGCAATGAAGCCGAGTATTCCTCAGGTCACGCAAAAATGTCATGACAATTATTCATTTAGCCCATAATTAGCCCGGTAACAGTTTTTGTCATAGTTTTTGGTAGGTAAAACTTCATATTTTTTCTTGCATTCACTTCAATAATTTTAACTTCCTAAGTAAGTTTAACAAGCGCATGATTTTGCACAATGCACAACATTTGCATTTGAGCATCCAGAGGATTTTTTGACTTAAAAAATCTCTTCTGTTTCCATATAATTTAGTCCATGATATTGCATAGCATCGTAAAATGATGTTGTTTTATTAACGTGTCGTTCGCTGCGATGTCTGATATAAAATCGTGGGGAAGTAATATTGGTAATGTTTTTCTATCCGAATTGTTTTCGGCTGACACATCAAATTCGAATAGGTCAACGTGATAATGTTGACAGTATTTCTGATATTGTAATGGAGCAACACACGTTCACAGTGTGACCAACCTCCAACAGTAGATAGTGCTGTTGTTGATTTCTAAGACTGTAGAACTAAATGATTGAAAGACGAGTTATTCTGCTAATTGTACTCTGTTTTCCGTGTAATTTTCAGCGTGAAATATTTAGTGTAGCAAAAGATTGCGCTGGAGAGCTAGAAGCTTTGAAACCTGGACGCTACTTAGGTCCATTGCACTCACAGTTACGTGAGTTTTGAAAGCATTAAGGTATAAGTCCTGGAATAATATCTGGTAAGCAACTTTATACTGTTAATTCGTTAGTCTCTAATTCTGTTTTGGTGTTCATGAATTTTCTTCAACCCCCATTTTCCTTCAGTTCTTAAGTTTTTTTGTTATCATCTTGGCTCAAGCTCATCTGAATGTTTTCTCGCAATGCCTTCTATTTCACACATTCATGATGAATTTTCCTTTTCAATGATAAAGTTTTTGTGTAAGAGTTATTTTATTTTCTGTTTTATCAACCATCCTTTCACATTATTTCACTGCTGATAGCAACTAATCTCACTGTTGTTTACTCATTGCAGAAATGTATCCCGGGGATACAATGGTCGGCAGTCCTCCTGGGGGTGAAAATTTCGGACCGATACCGCTGGGGAAACAAAGTGAAGATCGACGGCGGAAAAAGAAGTAAGAATATTTATTTTTTCGGAACCTGAGGAAGTTTTCATCGCTACAATTTCTCCTTTAATTTATAAAAAGAATTGACTCCCGTTTTCTAAATTTCTAATTGTTTCTTTTTAGCATCATCTCTACGATTTGATTTGTTATCATTAATATGCCATACCTAGAATTACTGAAATTCTTTTTACAGAGAGGAGCTGTTAGAAGAGGCCGTTAAAGCTGGAACTCCTTTTGCCTTATGGAATGGCCCCACTATTGTAGCGTGGTTAGAGGTAAGATGGTGGAATTTTCGATTGTCAGTGAAGTGTTGTTTACTGCTGAAGTTCACCTAATATTGTCCTCCTGAAATGCAAAACTTCTAAATATAAGATTGCGAGCATGCTTGAAATACGTTATTATTTCATCATTTTCTTCACGACGACTTGAATTGAACTCGTCAAATAAACATAGCAAATTATGGGTGAAGTCCAGTTCATCGACACACCCATTTCGTCGACAGTTTTAAGCACTGATTTATTGATCCATTAACATAGACGTGTTTCAGTTAAGAAAGAGGAAAATATCCCTATAATCCTGTGGATAAAAAATGAACATGAACCCAAGATAACTTTGAAGACTTCGTTCGGCGGAATAAGTTAAAACATCTATGATTTTTGTTCTGAATGAGCCATACCTCTTCATGTCTCTGTAGCGCCTCTAATCTCTCTGTTAATACGCTACGTTACTGCAATAGTCGTCAAGACGAACTGTCGCCGACATTAGCGCTTTGATCAAAATGTCGTGCTGACGAGATTCATGTGTCGACCATATCCAGAATGATTGTAGGAAATAATATCCTATTTCTTGTCTCAATCGCGACTTTCGCAATTTGGTTTTCCTAAGCTTTATATTAAAAAAGAAGTGTAGAAGTTATGACCAAACAACTGAAATGATTCTGTCCTTGAAATACTTAGAGAGTAATTTTGATGAAAAAATTAGAAGATGATTCTCAGTTCTTTCCAGGCACTTCAAGTCACTTTGTTCCATCTTGATTAGTTGATAATTCAAAAATAAGTGTTCCAATTATGCAGACCAAGACTTGTATCAATCAATCTTGAAATGTAATTGATTACAACTACAAATTACTCAGTTTTTCTTCAATTACATTTCAATTACTTTCGATAACTCCCAATTATCAATTTAGATTTTGACAATAAGTTTAGTCACAAATTTCTCTAAAAAAGTTGCCTGTAATTATACCCCTGGCACACATTTAAAGATGTAGTTCGGTCAATTTCAGAAACGAATTTTTTTTCTGAATAAGTATTCAATCACTACCACGATTTCCTATCACTGTCACACTCATCTGCTCGTTTGTCTGCAAATTCATGTCAAGGATTCACGATGACGTCACAGCTCTGCCGTGAAAAGGTAAAAAGAGACGTATGTCCATTTTTGACGATTTTGAGTTTTTATCATGGTTATACTAATTCGACTGTTCTGCGTCTTGTGGTGCTACAGAAGAAGTCGTATCTCCACGGAAAAGTCGATTTTCCGAGACGTACGTCCAAAGTTTACAATGATTAGCAAGGCAGTCGGACGCATGTCCAACCTTAATGAGGCAAAGAGACGCAAGTCCGTAGTTACGTCTCTTTTCCTGAAAATAATCAGCTAATAAATGGACTTACGTCCATTTGATAAAATTATCACAATAAGTTCGCACTATATTGATTTCTATAATGAGAATTCTTAAACATATTCTATAACATAGAACGATAATATATATATATATATATATCTTTCTATAAAATGAAAGCCATTCTAACTACGAAATTCGGAATAATGTGGACATGCGTCTTTATCGATGTAAAAATAATCGCTGGACCCTTTTCAGGCAAAGAGACGGATAGTCATTTAAACCCATATAACTCACATGAGCATTAACGTGTGACCTTTTTGATAATGCATAAAGTTAAATTACCCGGTTCTTAATACCTGAAATCATTTTCAAGTCAGTACAACTAATTTGTGCCGTTTAGCACGGTTAAACGCGTTTTAGTCTCTACTGAAAATTTTTCAAAATGGACACGTCTTTCTTCCTTTTCACGGCAGAGCTGCCAATTCCTGCTTACTGAGAAGCAGAGCGCCGTGCACTAGACAGGAGGTTCGCGTGGTTGGCTGATAGAGGAACCCTGTCGTATGCAAGCAAGCAAATCTCCGAATGCACCTATTCTTGAATGAGATGGGATGTATCCGATGGTAACAAAATGAAGCACATGTGGCTGATCACGATTCAACACACACCTACGAGAGGCAAATTGCGTGAAATAATTGATGAGATATTTAAAACTTTTTGGAAAAGTCAAGTTTCTGGTGGTAGGTCTGAAATAACTTCTTTTTTTATCTTACAATATACATCTTTTTTTCAACCTTATGTCCTTTCTAACCTTATTTCAACCTTAGAAATATATCGGAAGATGAAAAAAATAGAAGTTATTTCAGACCTACCACCAGAAATTTGACTTTCCCAAAAATTTTTAAATGTCTCATCAAATGTCGAGCCAAGACATATTTTCACAACGACAAATCATCGCTCGCTGTATATTTGCTGTCGGATTCTGAAATGCACATTTGCTGCATCAGAAATATAGGTTGACTGCAAGAAATATGCTGGTACTGCAAATCAACACAAAAAGTAATTATCTGGAACATCAAACGTTAGACGAACTGGAGCAGCTTGACTCTCGTCACTTTCTGAAGAGTCATCCATCAAATCGTGACTATCGAAATCCATATCCGTTTAATCAGAAGAAATCTGAAGTTCGTCTCTAGAATTAGGTGATAGCAACATATCAAATTTGGCCCGACTTTCATTCAGTTTTTGTAGAACATGTACGTCTTTTAGCGAGAAAATTTTAATTAATTTGCATCACATTTTCAGGCATGATACAGCCTCCTTACTCAAGTGGAGCAAAACCTGTCTGATTTTGCAATATTCCTTCAATATCACACTTTGTATATCTTAGATCTTTTATTTTATCATTTTATTTGAAGCGTTCAGAATATGCAACATTGTGCCTCGTCGGTTTGATATGAGCTCGTGCAATGCTACTACACATCCATTTTTTCTGTCTTTCGGGATGTTTTAGAAGGCAAGTTTCTTAGGATCTTCCGTTTTCTTTGTGCACATGTATGTGCAGTATTGTGCCATCTTAAACATTTTGCATGTGTTCAGGAACATAAACAAGTGACTTTCTGTCTATGACTTGAGATGTCGCATTTCCTATAGTTCATTTTCTCCCTGTGCGCTGATCCTCTTGTGCCTAGCTGATTCGTCACCTAGCATGCTAACATTGGCGTATCAGATCACTGGCACGTGTGACGTCATTTCGTCTCCTAAAGTTTATGATTACGGCTAATTGAGGAATCAAAAGCGGGTCTAAGTTCGCTAGATTGACTTTTATGCAAAGAAGAAGCCACTGTGACAATTTTGAAAATTTGACCGAACTACATCTTGAAGTATAAAAATACAATGTCGTCTTATTAGAAGTTATAGTAATTTATTATTGACGAGGAGATAAAGTAATTCATATTGCATGTTGAACGAATATTCAACAGTCTGACTTCAGAGCATTTGCAATTACTTCTCAATTACATAACTAAAATTGTAATTCATTACAATTACAAATTACTCATCAAAATGTAATTGATTACAATTACAACATAGTGTGTGTAGACCTATGTTTCTTTGAAGGCTTCATTGAATGACATCATTGACTCGTAGTGTCATACTTCATCTTGTTTCAATTTCAGTTGTGGGTTGGCATGCCAGCTTGGTATGTGGCAGCTTGCCGAGCGAATGTGAAGTCCGGGGCCATTATGTCCGCCTTATCTGACCAAGAGATCGCCCGAGAAATTGGCATCAGTAATCCTCTCCATCGACTTAAACTTCGTCTTGCTATTCAGGAAATGGTGGCACTAACATCTCCCACTCCAGGACCGAAACCGGCGCCTACCAGTGTTGCATTCGGTGATATGGGTCATGAGTGGGTCGGCAATGTGTGGCTGCCTAGTCTGGGCTTGCCTCAATATCGACCGGCGTTTATGGAATGTTTAGTAGATGCGCGAATGTTGGACCATCTGACACAGAAAGACTTAAGGACACATTTAAAAATGGTAGACCAATTCCATCGAGGAGGCCTTCAATGTGGAATTGCTCTGTTAAAAAAGATGAATTATAATCGAGTTGAATTAGAACAAAGGCGAGAAGAAGACGATGATGGTAAGACAAAATTGGCATATTAATTTCAAGGTTTCAATTTTTGGACAAATTACCTTTTATATACCATTTTTCTATTAAGTAAGTTCTAAAACCGTTTTAAGAACATTGGTTGCTGCTGCTATGTTTTGAGCAGTTAGACTGACGGATTTGATAATGTCATTGCCTTAAGAGAAAAGTCTTCAGACTCATGGCTATAAGCTCCATATGAAAGAAGATTCATTATTTAGAATAAAACAGTTTTTGAAAACAATTGATCATGCAGGCAAGCTCCACATGCAAATTTATGCCGATGTTATGGAAAAGCATGAATACTAATTAGCTTAGTATCGGGAACTTTTCAGTCCTATCTGGGAGGAGAGATTCCAGGTCGATTACTTTTCGGTGTCCCGATGAGGACCAATAATGGTACTTAAACGCTGTTGAGCCGACTAGGACTATAGGGAAGAAAGAGACTCTGGAGTAGAGTGCTGTTCGTGGCCTACACCGGTAAAAGATTAGTACTATTGGATTTGTTCATGTGGAGCTCTCATCACGCTACAAGTCTGAAAAATGAGATATCAGACTGTGGAAAGCTAACGTTGACATTGCAAACTCCTTCACCCCGAAAACGTTATTAAAGAATCGAAACAGTTGACATGGAGCACTATGCCCATTTATGTTCTCTTCTGGGCGACAACCCGTCAGCGATTCGTTCTCTAAGAGAAATAGTTTTTACTTCCACCCGAAGTATTTTCATAAATGTGTGAATAAATCCAGAAATTGGCAAAGAAAAATGTATGCATTTTCTATCGAACAAAATTTTTAGAAGGACCTGAGTAAGCATTTTTTTACAAATCAGAGTACCCTACTGAATAAAATGGAAGGCTGTTTGTGTCGCAAACCAATAAAGCCAGCAAAAGTAGCTAGAACATCAAATGTCATCTAAAATTGACCCGACACATGAAAGACTAACTTACCACGATGTCTTCTGTGCTGGGTGGGATCCAAATGTATCAAACGGTACAAGCGTTGCGGTACTGGTAATAATGATGCACCGAACAGCGCTTAATGAGATAATTGTTATACGTACACTTATTTTTCAAACTGGCATAGGGCATGCATGTAGTACTGACTCTTCTACACCTCTTTAGCAGGACAATTTATAGATTCATCTACCCTTTGGTACGAAAAACTAATTTAGAATTATTTTAAACTAACAGCAGAAGTTAGTTATATATGGAAACAGCGAGTACATGTTGTTTCCTTGTATGTTTCGTACGATAGTTCCGCACCATATATCAACTATCAATCTAAATTATTCACTTAAATTCTTACTTGCCAAATTGTTGGATAGTTCCGGTCGTCCATCATGCACAATAATCGAAAATTAAATGAACAAAATTTGGCAGTCGTATGATGGAACCGGATGCATTGAAAATTGTCAATTCATTGTCGATGTTGATTGTCTAATGAAATGAAAAGTTCTGTCTTTGATTTCTCTATAAACCGTGTCTGTATTTGCTAATCAGTCGCTGATTAAAAAACATTAAGTTGAAAAAGCATCAGATGAATTAAATATGAAAATGTTGCATTTAACTTATTTTCTCCATTAGATGTTGTTAGATGTTGAGGGATACAATATACATCACGCTGAAGGATGATTTCTGCCGATGATTTCTTCATACTTGAGGTGTGAGCTTCAGTCAAACGCATTTTAACAAGGAAAAAATCTAGAGAATTTTCTCTTGAATTTTTTTTCTCCTTTCGGGGTCTCGGGATTTGATTAGATTTCATCTCTCAGTGGTCAAATTGGTTAGTTGCCGGCTTTCTATGCACATCCACCTACCAATGGTTTGTGAATAGAACGCAAGCACGAAATAGCTATTTGCATTCGTGCTTGCTAGTTCAAATTTTTGAACCGGAGCTCTGAGAATGAGAGTTGAATTATTTCATTACTTGTCTGGAGGTCGGATGACGATTTATCGGCATCTGATTTACTGATTCTCTACAATAGGGTATACTGCACTGATGACGGCAAATAAGCCAGAAACGTTTGAGTTCCCGTGATGATTTAAGACAGATCTCATTCTCTTGATTTTTTTCCTTTCGGGGTCTCGGCATTTGATTATATATATTTTTTTGAGGAAAAAGAAGACGAGGTCAATAAAAACATACATTGGAAAGCTTTTGACAAAAGTCTTTTTCAATCCAAAAATATAACAACAGTCTTGAACCAAGCAAAAGGGAGAGCTTTCCGTTTACTTCACAATGCGACAATTAATGAAAAAGTACATGGCGAAGATGGCTTATTCGAAGTCATTACACCTATTATACGTTGATCTTGAAACAGCATTCGACAAAATCCCAAGTAAAGCGATCGAATGGGCTCTGCGGAAAAAAGGATGGATGGAATGGATGAGAGCAATCATGGAAATGTGCGAGTGAGTAACATCAACCATCAAACTAGAAAGGGTCAAAATGCCTTGTTGACGAAGTGACGAAAGAAGCAAGAAGTGACAACCTGATGGAAATATTGACCTGATGCAGATGATCTAGTCCTCATTGGAGTAACCGAAAGTCAAGTAGAGGAGCGCTACGCCAAGTGAAGAAGTCTTGAATTGCATAGGGGTTTAGAATCAACATCAAGAAAACGAAGATTATGACACTGACAAGCACATCAGAAGGCAAAAAGTTTCATGAGCATGAGATATCTAAATATGCGAGCTATATGTATATAACTATTGTATCAGTTGCTAAGAGAAAAGCTTCATCAAGTGAAATATTTGTAAAAGAATTGCCTTTCAACTAATATGTGCTTTAAATAGTATGGTTAAGAATTCTTCAATCTACTGTATATCAGGCATGCGATTTGTAATTCTTTGACCTTTTTGCTTCTTCATGAGGGAGGATGTGCGGAGCTGAAGAGGAACACAGTTATAAATTACTTAAGTCATTTTTTTCGATTGTAGATGAATTTTCGTGATCGAGAATTTAAGTCGCACGAATATAGGGATTCGTGAGCTACCTACATTACATTCCGAACAAGTAATATTTGTGGCATTTCAAAATTCGCAAGTCAAGTGTGCATAATCTCGTAACACACTTTCATTCATTTGAAGGTGGCAAAGCACATGATTGGCGGATGGTTCAACTTATCCCTCATGCATGAAGTACTGCCTTAACCAATGTGAAGTAAATGACATTTTATTCGTAACGCCAATAGTCTTAAATGGTTTTTGTAATGAAATGAAATATGTAGAGAAGTGGCATTGAAAATGGACATTGTCGTTCGTGCAATATCGATAAAAAATAATCACCTGAGTTGAGAACGATAATAAATTTATTCTCGTTTCCAATACTGCCTCTACAGTAAATAAAATGCCATTTGTTTCCGGATACATTCATGAAATCGAATTCATGGTTGATGAATTGTGAAAGTGCATTGTTAAGAGATTTTGATGTTCGATTTGTCACCTGTCCTTTCAAAAGGTCAGAATCGTCCGATAGCTATGTCGAATCCAGTCATTTCTTTTCACGTCCATCTGGCAACATTTGGTGTCAGGCAGGAGTGCATGGAAATAGAGGAATATAAAATTTTGCGCGGGCTAGATTTTCCTATCTCATAAGCTGGCCGCGTGCCCTAAACAAATTTTATCTGAAGTTACTGGTTCGCCGCGTACGGTGTGAAATGTATTTTCTCTGTCGGAAAAATTGACATCGTGGAAATACTTAGTTCTAATTACAAATTTTTAGGCGTTTTATAAACAGCTATTGATAAAATTGATAGATAAATATCTGTCGTCTGATGCTTGGGTATAAAACGAGTTCTGCTTTCGTTGAGCATTGCAAGAAATATGGATGAAGTAAAAACCGTATGTGGTAATTATATCTTGTACTTTAATTTGTTTTTACACTTGTTAGTCCAAAAAAGAGCTCGCATACTACTTACTTCTGACGCATGTTAATAGTATGTAATTCCATATTCTGCAAAACAGTGATTTAATTTTCTTTATTTCTTGTAGATGTGTTCCTGTGGACAAACGAGCGAGTGATAGTTTGGTTAAACTCCATTGGTTTGCGAGAATACTCGGGACATTTGAAGGAGTCAGGAGTTCATGGTGCATTGATGGTACTGGACGAGGGCTTTGATCATACGACCCTCGCACTGCTCTTACAAATTCCCAACAACAGTATCACCGCCCGACAGACCCTTGAGCGCGAGCTTCGAGGCCTCCTATATCCTCGGGCTACTCAAGGCATGCCTGGGTTGGGAAGTGGACCGGGAGTGCCAGGTCCCGGTGTTACTGCCGCTGCCGTTGCTGCTAATATGGTAAGTCAAGTTGTATTTCTTGACCTCATTATGTTTTCATTTTATTTACTTTTCGAGATGTCATGAGAATATCAAGGCATTAATTATTGATCATCAACTGAATAGTCAATTGTCTCTCTAAAATGTCATCTTATTGGTTACTAGTTATTTTATTTTTAATCAATTCCAATAAATCATTGGTAATCTATCGTCGCGACTTCGTATTTTTCGAAAATACGATAATTTTCAATCACTTTAAAGGCGGTGTGTGCTATAAGTTGTTCATGATTTCTATAGTAATCAGGGCCCCATGTCACCAATAGATTGGTTGTCATTCATTTACAATGCTTATCGTTGTGTTATGAAATTAAATGTATATTTTTGCGTATTATGTAAATGATCAATGAACCAGACGACCGTTCGATTGACGACCACTCTTGCGCAGGAATATGTAAAAAATTGGATTGTCTTTTTATTCGATCATATGCATTGGTTACATGAAACTAGTAAGACAATGGAATGCTGTTGAATTATCACGATGATTGAAGAGAATTTCTGATATACCGTAAAAGAAGTAGCATTGAGTTGACGAAAATGCTACTCAAACTAAGCAGCTATATTTATACATTTACAATTGTCATAGCCCGGCAAGATTATTTTACATAAAGTCACTTAATTGGAAAGAGATAGCGCAGGATTTTTTTAGAATCCTCCACCAGTACTTCATGATAAGCAGGTGATGAACACTCATTGATATCTTAAGCTTATAATAATAACTGAGGATTATTGATACTATGAATCGTCTGGATTTGTTACGATTGTTTTCAAATAATTGAATTTTTGCTAAGTTATCACGAAATGCCACTTTTTTAATTTCACGATTCATTCAAGAAGTTTCTGATGGACATAGCCTGATAGCATTTCTATGTCTAGTGAAAACAAATTGAAGGTCTAAAATAAAGGTTTAAATCTCAAGCTATCCAGTTCAACAATACGCTGTAATTCTTGCTTGAATAGTCACCTACGATTTTCGAAGTGATTTTAATGATACACGAATGCGCTTTAGGATTGGCTACTCCACTTTCAAACAAAAATGAACCTGATGTACGATGGTAAGACGAAAAGGTGAACATTAAGGTAAGATAGCATTGTAAATTGTAACTCATACATGTGGTGAAAGAGAGAACTCAAATAAATTAATATTGTACGTATAACTGACATGCTTGGATAACTGTCATTCAAATGAAGGTGATTTGTCCGTCATCCTGGTGTTTCTGCACAGAGACTTAAGCTTGTTGTTTTCTTGAGCATCTATTGTCATAGCATCATCATGTTTTATGATGGCTCACAGGTAGTGCAATTTTCAGTAAGCATTTCGCTTTGACATGAAAGTGCAGAGGAACTACGTGATGACTGGAATTATGTTAGACATTAACACATTGAAATTTTGCCGGAGCTTATAGAGCCTTTGTTGAACATGATATTTAGGCTTTCAATTACATTATTCATATGGTAAATTTATTTTCGCTATCGCCTTTCGATTATCGATAACAGTAGGGGACTATTTAATTCGCCTACTTAATGCTTATAAACAACTATTACTGAATTTTTAAAGGATGTGAAACATTGCGACTGGAAGTTTCAGAAGAATAATATTGTTAATTGGAATGCTTGATTTGACAGTGCATCCTGTGCTCGACTCCTGAGTGAACTTTCATTTATGTAATTGTATATGGTCAGCAAGCCATTTATCCATTTCATAGCATTATTCTAATCCCATGACAGCACAGTTACTGCTTTTGGTATTGACGTGAAGGTCTTCGACCGAAGACCAATGCGGTAAGTTTTTTTTATTTCAAAATGCATGACACGAGAATTTTCTAGTGGATTTGGGATGTCAGACGTTGTGCAAACCATTCAAGATTGAAATCTAAGCCTATTCCGCTAAGCAGCGAAATAAGAAATGATCTGCGTATCTGGATGGATGTGTGATGCTTCATTTCTGTACAATTTATGATCGGTTGTAATTGAGAGAATACGAAATAAGTTGTAGAAAATCCCCGATGCTACCTTTCGGTACGATAAGAAGGCTCATATGGATTAATCATGATGCGATGTTGCTTAATAGGTTTTGCCGATGATGAATAAAGTTAAGATATCCATTTTGCTCAAAATAATCACCGTTATGATTGCGCGAAAAGCTTGATTTTTACACCTGAAGTTTTGATGAAATGGCGATGAATGATGGGAGAACGGAGTAAACTCCTTAGTTTGTTATCTTGCTTAATTAGGAGACCATAATGATGAGTAAAGCTCCCGCTCATTTCGGTCTCCGAATGTTCATAAAAGTCGATAAATACTTCGTCGAAGACAGCTCAGATTATTTGACTACATAAAACCTAACTTCTTTTAATTCTGGAGAAGTCTAGGAATCTGTTCGACATCTCATTCATCGCTAATCGATCATTCCGAACTGTCTTCACAGATCCAGCTGAAATCTTTGTCCTGCTGGGAATCTCACGCTGGTTGAACTACTGATGCCAATAAAGATTTTTCTACTTCCGTGGAAATGTTCGCATCCTCCTTGGATAATCTTAGTTAATCACAAATATGATCGACGTATTATGACACCGGACAAGTACGTGGCAGTGTTTGTGAATTTCAAGGTCTTTAGATTCCTGTCTAGTACTTTTATTGAAACCCATCGAAGGAACTGGGAAGCTATGCATGATGTCAATTGTAAGTCGGTTTAATTCTTAAATGATGAGTTAAACCTAGATACTTCATACACGTGCGAAACCTAGAATTATATTAACTGAAGTCAATCCAGTCCTAGGTCATTACTCGGTGCAGTTCTCTTATGCGAAGCAACCTAGAGCTCATGTTTTTTAAACCACAAATTATGTAATTTACATGTGCAATATGCATGCATGCATACTAAGGTTTTCTACAAGCATTTAACGTTTTTCAATCTTAATACGAAATCATTATGTTTTCTAGTAGATTTATTACTAAACGAGTTTTCAACTTTGCAACGTCAACTGTGTTATTTCAACATATTGTTGTCATCTTTGGACCGGCGCTCCATAGGCATATCTTAAACTCTATAAACGGATTGACGAACGTGTCAAGAATCTTGTGTGAAATGGTAGCTAACGAGTTGCAGCCGCTCTCCGTCAGACGGGATGTCGCTTCACTTAGTCTCTTCTGTTTCGGTAGAAGCAGCTCTTAAGTAAATGATTGCGTAGCCAAACACAAGATCTTCAGAGGCACAGGCAGAGCTGATGCACCCACATGCAGTCATGTGAGCTTAGAGCGCACACGTACTGTGAGTCCCCTGAAAAGCTATTTTGTTCCCAGACCACTTTCTCTGGAATTTTTAAGAGCAGTGCGAACAGTTTCTGATGGGGACAACTTAATAAGCTTAGAAGATTTGTTATTTTGATTTTACTTGTTTGAAATACGAAGCTCTCTACTCTAAAATTTAATAGTCTATGACAAGTGCTTCATGAACGACCATAGGATTTCCTCCATGACTTGTGACTGCATGTCAAATGCAAAATTTGATGCATATTTTAGTGTAATCTTCTCAATTTTATTATTGTGAAATTGGCCTTTTAATGAAGATTCCACTGTTTAATCAATACTTTAGAAAAGGATCATAGCATAATTATTTGTAATTCAATATCTAATTTTACAAAATAGACCATTGTTATCTGAGACATATTCAAGCAGATTTGACTAATTTTTCTATTGTGCTCATTTGTGTGCACATGTTATTATGTACAATAATATCATATTTTCGTTAGCAATTACTCGTTAGCCTATTTTAATTATTTTATCATCTTGATTTCCATGTTAGTGTGATTTCAATGAATTAGGATGTAAAGCTCTAAACGTACAATCCAGTCATATTACAATAATAAACTTATGGGTGCTGCGGCTACTTGCTTGCTGGTGGTCTTAATTTTGTCAAATATCAACTATCAGGAGGTGTATTGTATTGCAGGTAACAATATACTGGACGATGCACTGTGATGTGATAATTTCTTAATTTTTGGCTGAGAAGATCTGTAACGGTACAAACTAAAGAATAAATATTAGTGGACAAATACAAATATAAATTCACAAAGTCTTCTCTGTCTACTCATTGTGACTTAAATGCAAATAATAACAAGATGTTATAATAGTTTGAAATAATGAAGTTTGATGACATTATATACATCCTTGTGCAAATTAATTGAAACAAAGTCTTAATTTAATAATAACACGTTTTTCCGATCATTGAATTGCTATATTTAAGAACAAATCATACCTAATACTTAGTATGTCCCCCCCCTGTTCTTCAAGACCATGGAAATACGCTCTGGCATGGAGTCTACAAGTTTTTCACAATCAGATACAATTTTTGAATCGTTGTACTAAACCTGAATAACAGCTTGATGAAGCTTACTTTTTGTTGAGCAGTCCATCTTTCGAAGGCGGCTTTTGCAAATTGACCAGAGGTTTTCTATCGGATTTAGATCCGGCGAATTTCCTGGCCATCGAGCACTGTAACCTGGTTTTGTTGAAGAAATCCTTTAACTTTGGCGGACGTGTGACACGGAGCCATGTCATGCTGGAAAATTCCAGTTCCACTCCGAAATCTCCGCGACAGCTCAGGTATTGCCAGCCGTCTTAAAACATCGACATATTGACTTGAACGCATCATGCCTTCAACTGGATGCAGAACCCCAACACCGAAGTAGCTGAAGCAACCCCAAAACATTGTTTTCTGTGGATGCTTAACCGTTTGATTGATATGGGAATCTCGTATCACCTCACCATCTGATCTCCGAACATGTTGACTGCGCTGCCCTTGGACAAACATATGGCTTTCATCACTAAAGAGAACGTTCCTCCAATTCTCTTTTGTCCAATGTCGATACTTTCTGGCCCAGTTAAGACGTTTCTGCTTCATTCTTCTTGTCAGAAGCTGCTTTCGGACAGGACGACGCGCTTTTCGACCAGCCGCTAACAACCGTCGCCTTACAGTAGAGGAGCTGATTTTAATTCCTTTGCTCTGTAAGTCTCTGTTGAGGTCATCACTCGACTTCCGTGGATCCTTTACACTTTCACGCAATAGATAAGCATCATCTCTGGACGTAGTTTTCCGTTTACGGCCACAGCGACCCGCCCGTTTTGGTGAGATTGGACCAGTCTTGCAATGAAGACGGATGATGCGACTGACAGAAGAAAGACTCACGCCAACAACTGAAGCAATCTGTCGGTACGTTTTTGATGTGTGCTCTTTTAAAGTAATGATCTTAATACGTTTCGCTGGTGAAACATCCATAACGTCGACAGAAAATGGTTCAGAAAAGATTTCGGTTTGTAAAGAATCAACGTAAGAGAAACCTCTCTACACAACCAAATATAGTCAATATGACAATTTCTATGAAAATTTGAATTTAAATTCAAATGGTGTAAGCACTTACAATGTGATGAAGGATTGAATGATTACTTGAAAATGAAAGATATCTACACTATTCAATCTCATGAAAGTGAAAGTGGAGTATTGATACTTATTCGAATAAGTCGAGATGTATGAAAGAAGAAAGATATGGATATAGCTTAATGTAGTGTTGTTTCAATTAATTTGCACAAGGATGTATGTTGACTAAATCTTCCAACAGCTATAATACAAGTGGCATTATAGCATTACATTTGATTTCTGTTTTTTATGAACTTACATTGTAATGGATATGTACTCGTCCTACTAGATGTGAAACTTTTGACTCATGAGGCAAATGCGATCCGCTTTTTTAACTTGGCTGATGGATTGAAAGAAGCAAACTCAATATTTGTTTCACGTTAATTGTAAGATAAAAAGTAACTGGTCATAACACCGATAATTTCAAAGTTGGAAAGAGTCGGGTTTTTATGGTTTGCAATCAGTTATTCACACACCCGAACCTCACTATGCTCTAGATAACGCTTCCATGCAATGCCAAATGTCAAAAATTCGTCAAGCGGTTTTTGACTGTGGTAGATTCTTTATTTTGTGATTTTTTTGACAATATCTAAGGGATTACAGATTTATCCTTCTCATTAGAGATGAACATTTTTGTGTTTCTCTTGTCGAGAACATTATAAATGGTAGTAAGTCTATTATTATACGCAACAAATGTGTCGCATAGATTTCATGAGAATGCATCGTCAGATGAAAGTTGGAAAATGTTTCAGTGAAAAATTAAATACTTATTCCTATCGCACAATGTACATTTTAGAGCTATAATGTATGATAAAAATTTAGGAAGTGATTCAGCAGCATTTTTGTCGATTGCACTATGAAATTGTAGCCCACGAAGCTCATTGGGCGCGCTTACGATGTAGTCCGTGGCGAGAAAACTCCTGTTATAGTGTAAGAGAAGAGATTTTCAGTTCTAGAATAAAAACTTTACTAAAGAATTACCGTAGTATTTGGCATATTTTTGAATGTTTGGCATCTATAACCTTGCTCTATTGTCGTCAAATAATTTCGATTATTCTCCATATCCAACATGCATTTATGTATTTACTAATGAAACAATGGATCGCAGCTTTTAGTGATGGTTAGAAACAGAAATCAAGATGGGAAATTTTTAATTAATGAGCCATCTTCTGGCGGAATTTTAGTGCCGCATTTTTCCGTGTCACAAATTTGCACTGTATTAATATTACAGAAAATAAAGTTCAAAATTTTTTCAGTAAGTTTAGAACTATTTCACAGCTCTACTTGCGAATATGCAAATCAGTTGCCTTATGAGAATAAAATTTTTTGATTATGATGCTTGTTAGCTTTCTTAAACTATTTGTTGAATGTTTTTCGACATTCGAAGTTCACTACACATGAACATGATGTGCAGACAATCATTGAATATTTGACGCAACAGCTGATCTTTCAATATTGAAAGTAGAAGAAACAGCAAAACGAATATTCCATAGTCAGACAATCTTTTTTAGTAGAAAAATCCTAATATTTTGTTATAAGAAATGACGTATGATTTAAGTCCGGTTGTTTGTTGTAATTGATGTCACAACTTCACAAATATAATACCTGAACTTTGGGTAGAACTCCTCTGATATAAGCAACGCCTTTAACAACGATGGTGTCTCTAATATAAGCAATACCTCAACATGTGATTTTTTGGCTAATAGAATAAGAACAGATATCGAGGAAAATGAAAATAAAGTGGATCTTTCCATTGATTTCTACATGTCCTATTAGTCATTCTATATGCAACGCTCCTTAACAAGATCGAATATTAAGTGAAATTTTACCAAAATGGAGGTGCTTATGTTAGAGGAAATCTGGTTTCGTTTACATGTGAATAGTATTTTAGGAGTTACATATTTGGTTTCGATTTCGCCGATTTACACAGAATGTATTAAAGATCATATTTAAAGGAATATTACATCATTTGCTGCATTGCTTAAATCAAATTTAATAGACAATCAATATGATTGGAATGTTGTCTAAGGAGCATTACTCATGTCTATTAAACATTTTTGATATGAAAATCTGATGCATGTCATTCATTTATGTATATTTTCATCGAATTTTCCTCTCAATGTGAGCAGTATTGTAATCAATGTCGAACGCCCAGGCGGGGCATTTTCCTTCCAGGTAAATCACATTGAGGGGCGGCTGCTTCCCTCCCGTTCTGCCTCCTTCCATAATCGCTCTGGCGTTGGTCCAACGCGCATTACCGAGTCATCGTCGCCGCATATTGGTCGTAATTTGTGACGTGAATTGCCGCATGGACAGTGGTCAGCGCAGCTCTAGGAACGATGATTTGAGACGTTCGGGCTGTGTATTCCAGAAAATGACTGTGAAGTTCCTAGTCAACAGACAAATCAATGCTTATGGAAACTTCTTCGATGTGAGCATTCTATTCTAAACGACTTTTTCAGTAAATAAGTCGTGCATTGTGCAATTTGGGTTCTTGTGTGCAATACCAACTGCCATGTTTGAATTTGAACATAACTGCAACATGCGTAAAGTTACCTCTAATCGGTTACAAGTGAGAATGATTATGCCTTTAAGTTTTAGATAGTTTTTCTGTCACAATATCTCTATAGAAAGCATTTACTTTCGTCCTTTTTTTAACTGCCAACGGTGTGTCATGTGTGACGTAATGAGATTAAAAATCTCTGTTCATTTCGTCATTAATAGCTGGCAGCAGACATATTTAGTATTGTATTGTGAAAATTGTTTGAGATATCTTGCATTTGCGTGAGTCATTGAGAGAAGGAGCGCGCATTTGTTTATTAAAACTGCATACTCGTTGCATAAAGAGTTGCTTGCTCTTTGTGGAGACGATTTGTTTCGTGTCTATCGCATTTCTGAGTCCAGTCTCTCACGGCTTTAGTATTTGCAGGAATAGCATATTTACAAGCCATTACCAGCATACTGTAGATTGGTTACTGTGACAACTGCTACTACCACGATGAGAGCCTACGAATCGGGAGTTGACATCGCGAATGTGATCCCCTTGTTGTGGTAATGTTCATGCATTTTATGTATAATCATCGGAAGTCATAATGGACTCGTGTTGCGAAAAGATCAATGCGTTGACCGTTCGCACGCCTTTTGGTTGCCTACGCATCTTGCTAGAGTATGGATGATTCGTGTTTGCCTGTGTGAAAACTCTGAATACAATCATCACGATTTTTCTATTTACTAAGTCCCCCAACCCGTGTAGATGTATGAAGATTATTCCCATAATTGAGATTGATATATCTTCGATTATTCATGAGATTTGTCTTTCAGTTCTGTGATAGATTGTGCAACTAGCTGACAGCAGTTATGTAACATTTCACGCGCTCACTCATGTACAGATGTTGATGTTCAATGGCGAATTACATGATATTGATCGAAATTCCATCAGACATATCGCTAATGCGTGAGGTGAAGCTCAGACAAGAACTCACGTGTACAGACGTGCCCTTCGACACATCACGATCGCACAGATCCTAATTGTGAATTCAGCGCCGTTGAACATAGGAAATCAATGACAATGATAACACACTGAACCTGTACATGTCTATGGCGTTTGTGTGTGTCAGTTTGTATAATACTTTCTCACTCGACTTTCATGTTCATTCGCCTCCGATGTATTACTCATGTAAAGATGCAAATGCATGTATTGAACTATCTCTTTTGAGATTAGAAGTTTGTTTTTTATACATTGGAGGATTATTCATTTTTCATGATGCCGTTTTGCGTGTCGTGCTTTATATATTATCGTCGATTATTTTATTTTATCTCGATTTATTATTGACTGAGTTCGTGTGTTATGATTTTACACAAATTGTTTTTGTCTTAGAGAATTATCATTGCGAGCGAACAATTTATTGTCACACCTTTTCGAAGCCATCTATGAGAGAACACTCACTTTTTTGTCGCGCTGAATGTATGTGGTTTAGTCAGATAAAATTTTATTGATTGTAAAGATTGAAACTACACATCACCGTGTTCCCCCATTCAACGAGTTAACACTTGCATTTATATTTGTAATGTTGCTGTAGATGTGAGACTATTTTATCTAGCTATCATGAGAATAATCCTCATTTTATAATTATTGATTGAGTCACTTTTCACTTTGAATTGACTTTTTTTGAAAACTGATGCGTCACAGCCGTATCATATCCATGTTGTTAAAGCTGAAGTAACCTTTTTTGATCTCTCTTGTTGTTTATTCGTCTTCAATTACTTGTTCATATTTATTGAAACGGTGCGTTGACTGTCAGCGCTGATGTATCGATTTGCTATATAACTTTTCGCGATACGAATATTCTATCACATCAACCCCCAATCTAATTGTACATTTTGTAGGACATAAGTATTAGCGGATCTCGCGACTGTGCGTGATCGTTTCAATGTGTATATGTATACTATTTGAAAGAGCAAATAGTGATATAAGATTTGAGAATAATGATCTTAGATGTTTTTACTTCGAATCAATCGCATCGGGTTATTGTAGATAGCTTTGTATCGCATAGGTCAAACTTGCTGAGATCAAGAGATGATGGATAAGCAGGCGGTATATGCTTCGGATGATCACAAATGTAAATGATATTATGCGAGTGTAATGATTATAAATTGAAGTGCTTTTATGCAAGGATGTGGGAAATATCAATATAGAACAATGCCCTTATCATTCAAGCGATTAAAATAGGAAAAATTGAAATTCGGTCAAAATTACAGACCTTGACCTAAGCAAGTTGGTTTAGACGTTGACCTGCTAAGGGTTGATAGAATTGCTCGAGTGTGTAACAACTTATACCACTGAAAAGATAACGATCAAACAATTCAGAAAATGTGTTTGAAATTTTCATAGCTTCATCTCATTTGTAAATAGATGAAGTTAAATCGAAACAAAAAAGTGGAAATTTGTCAAAGCTTTCACAAAACCAACTGTTTTCTCAATAACGTTTTATCACAAACTACAGCGCTGAGATTTGCAAAAATCACACCATCTTTTTCACAAAGCCTTCCAGATTAATGTTGCGACATGTTATTTACCTTACATGGTTCCCAAGAGGCGATTACTAGCAGTTCATGGAAAATAACTGATGATTTTTATGAGGACTAAATATGCTTGAGAGTCATCATTTAAAATTGAGGTGGAATTTTTCGCGTTGCGCAAAGAATGGACAATAACCATTCAATTGGTCTGGAATGCAAGTTACAACTTTATGAAGCATCTGGAAGACTTCGACTGAATGTACCTACATGTAGGCCATCTTAACTCTTTAACATTTTTGGCCTAGGCTGATAATCCTGAAAATATTTTGTGCTGTAATTTTAATGATCTTAAGCTAGAACTGAAATATGAGATGGAGTGATAACCTATTTAAACAAATTATCGTTTCTCTTTGCTTCCTTATCAAAATATCCTTTCTAAGATACGTTTCTCACTTATTTTAACAAGCTGATATCATTTCAAATATTCTTATCATGAAGCCTAATATCCAAATTGAACGAAATAGTTCAAATTTTAGAGGATTTTAAAAAAAGGATTTTTGGACAAATTGATATAAGCTTATAATATAATGCATGACTACTGCTGGACAATCATTCAAAATACAACTATGGATTGGGAAGCCAAAATTTTACTTAAAAGTGCTTATTAAAAATGCTGGATTCAAAAGAACAAATTTTGATTCCTTATGCTTATTCATTCATAACTTAATAAGGCAAATATTATTTTATCAACTATGTTTAGTTAGGCTAAGGCCTATACAAAAATTAACTGAAAAGACATAGGCTGCTAACAAAACGGCATTATCATTGATTCACAAGCAAGAACCAGAACATCTCTAACAAGACACGATGCTTATTCATGTAGCATACTGAAACTACATAAACAATTGTCACATTCAATCTAATTTCAATCAAATCTTATGATGGAAGCGTCTTTTCAGCAGCGATCCTTTCTGAACGTGTAGGGCCCAGCAATCACGTGTAGTCGGAGCACAGATGGGGTATGGAGCCACAGAGATCGCAGTAATAGCTGAAAATGGACATCCCTATTGCATATTAAAGGCAGAATTATTATTAGTGGGTGCATCTTAACTGGTCTTTATATTCTGCTTGGATCAGTCGCTCGTCCATGCTGGCAATAAAAGCAATTACTTTTGATGGCGCTTTCCCACGGGAGTGAATTTTTGAAGAACGCGTGGACACATGGGACATCTTGCTCGACGGAGACTCGTGGACGTGTTATTGGCCTATTTTGCTGTCGATTGAAAATCTTGGTAACTGACTATAATGCGTTTGTTAAGTCCATTTTGAACGAGCAGTGCTTCAGAGTTGGTACACGAAAGTACTGCTTCGCAAGGAAAGCATTAGAGAACAGGAAGCCGATTATACCAGCAAATTGACGATAGTGGGGACTTTTTATGTTTTCCATGAATCTTCGAGACCAACTGACCCCGTCCTGACATGGTTGTATGTCAATACCAGCTCAATAATTCAAATAATCTTCAGCAACTTTGGGTCTTGAAATGATGTCGCCGCGTTCCGTCGTCCTTGATAGCTCGGCAGTGCTTGTTGAGCATGTAGAAATAAATTGCTTTTCTTTTAAATCTTGGAACTTAACTGCAAGCAGAGCGACGTTTTCTATTGCTGACGTGGCCGACATCCATTCCCCTCTATTTAAGTTTCGATTCAAGAGTTCTCGCGGATATAAACGATGGGCAGTCTTGACTAACATAATGCTGTACAAACCATTGATCAAATATAGCTGCACGGCACTCTTCACAGAGCCGAACCACGAATCGCCAACTACGGTCCTGTAGCTTTCCAAGGACTAGTCAACCTAAGGGTGCATGCTGTAATTGATCCAAACTCTTTGACGTAGGCCCTACTCCTTATCTCCCATGATGTCCTTCCCTTCGTATAACTCGATGTGTAACACGATCTTGGAACGAGCATCACAAGTGGTTTTCAATTCATTGCCGATTGGTCGAGGTTTTCTGATGATTTTCATTTTGCCCTTTAGGTCATGGTGAAATGACTTCACCATACTCTCGTCGACGCAGAGATAATCTCCAGCTATCACTGCTTCCTTGAGACGTTTGTTCACTGTCTCCAAGAAATCAAGTATTTGTTGGTCTCTATTTTCATTTGATGAGAACTGGAGGTACTTCATGATATCTTCGAATCGCTTTCGTCTCATTAACTTACCATAATTTAATTCTTTGAATAGTCCGTTATCATCTTCTCTCCAGTACATTCGTCTTTCTGGCAGCTGATAAGACTCCATTGAGTAGAGAAATCCGAAGAAATAGAGACTCCATGGACTCCATCAGACTCCATGGAGTCTGAGAATGTCAATTCTCGAAAAGTGTTATCTGATTGTCCGGCGTGACGATTCGTGGATGGTATCATCACCTCTCTCATGTAGACTTGAGGAAGAAAGTGAAGAAAGAAGTCTAGTTCAGCGAAGTCCGAAAGGGAATCCATATTCAGTCGTGGTCCGTAAGATCGATTTCGTCCTCGTTCTCCAGGATCGATTGTCCCCTCCTCTAGTCCATTCATTATCTTGCTCAACTTCCTCTGCATTTTCACTTTCCGTTTCTTTAGAGCTTGAAGAAACGTCGGCCTCACTGTCCTCACTATGTCAGAAGAACTTAACTGCAATCCTTTCCTCCTAAGCCTTGCCTTCAGAGTGTTCAGCTACTCTTGCGGAAGAGACTGCTACTATTGACCTTCGCTATCCTTCTCTTCTTGCATGGAGGTTCTTCCTAAAAAAGAATGAAGTTGGGTTCATATGTTTAGACTAAATTCGTAAATCATTACAGCTTACACTTTTCGAATCCTCATCCAAATCAATGTCACTTCCTGCACTTTGAGCCTCATCATCAACGGAAGAATAAGTCAAAATTTTGGGACTTTCCTTGTCTGCTGATTTGAAATGGGACCAACATATCCATGAGGTGATTTCAAAAGCAAATAAAAGAATGCACATCCTTCACACGCTCAGAACTATCATGAATAGAAGTGAACTACATATTGTTTATATCACTGTAATAAGACCACTTTTGGAAAATGCGTCACAGGTTTTTGTCGGCTTAAATTCGACACTGAGGAGCAAGTTACTGCGAGTAGATCGAAGAGCCCATCGAATAATCTATTTCGATGAAATGAGATCTTGTGACTGTGATGATTCAACATTGAATGCTCGGCGACAAAGACTTAGCACTAAGCTCTTTTTGGAAGCATTTTATGATGAAAATCATGTACTAAAGAATATTATTCTTAATAAATTGTCACGCAGTGGTAAATTTAGCATTCCGTTCTGTAGAACGGAGAAGAGACAAGCAGCCTTTGTGCCATACGTATCATTACTTGTAAATGACATGACTTAAATGACATTTTATCTTCTTACCCATACTCTTTCGTTATTTTATATAACCCGAATATTTGTTTACGTCGATGATGTCGTTTCTGCATGTTTATGATTTGTACGTTTTATAATTTCCATTTTGAAGAGAAATAAACGCCTACTTGACTTGACTTGAAGATGACGTAGGAGGAATCTGCAAATTTAAATATAAACGTATAGAAAAATTTGCAACAGTCCTACTTGACCGAGTCGACAAATTATGCTGTTATATAAACATTATTAGAATAGAACCAGTAGTCTATACAATGTATGAAACATGCTGTATGCATGCATTTTTATTATGATTTAATCATATTTATATGCCGTATTGTAGGCCTGCGACTCGTTTATATGAAAGTGTATGATCAAAATCAATCAAGAAATGAAAAATCAACAAGGCATGTAGAGAGAGAAATTGCCCGTAGCCTCAATACTACAGCTTCTTAACTAATACATGTACAACTAATAGTTTGCGTGATAGGCAAATAGGTAAGCAGACGTACAGAATTGATGGAATGCGGATGAAATCTCATAAACATTTCAATATTAATAATTGTGCATCAGGTCCTCTGACTTTGATGCCACCAGGCGAATGGACTCCATCGCGTTCATCCTTATTAATAACGAAAGACAGAAATTATATAGAGTAGCAGATCGATAGTCAGCTTAAGCCACTTGCAATACTCGTATACAATAGATCAGTTAGTTGCATACGGATGCACATACAAAGTATATATGCTCGTAAGTACGGCGTATAGCATGTAGATGGAGCGCTAACTAGTATATCACAAGCTTGTGTAGTATATAGAGTAGACAGCATAAACGGTCACTTACCTGCTTGGGTATAGTAGTGAAGTGTATATATTTCATGAAAAATAAAAATCATTCAATACAAATGCTAATACAAAATAACGGAGAGTAAAGTGTGACATTTACATACAAATAAAGTTGCAGTTACTCAAGAGTTCAATCTCAGCGTTGGAAGGACATATTGAAGTCAAGACAAGCTTTTATAAAAAATGCGTTACTTCTTCTAGCGGTGCGAAAAGCGTCTAAGTGTCTTGAAAAATGTAGACGACGAGGAACAATTTCTCTCAAAGGATGAAGTGGGTTTTCACATTTCAGCAAAAAAGTAAAAATTAACTTGCTGAACAGGTCATCAATATCGCACACTATGTTGCACTTACATTTGAATCCCGCGCAGATAACATGGTGAGCACGTTTCGTAATGCGACGAATCTTAGATTGTACACTTTGAGTTCGGTGACAAAAAATGGGAGCAGCATACGTTAACACAAATGAGATAATCGCGCTATATACTTCAACAAGCTGACGTTTAGATAGATACGGTTTTAGTCGACGAATGACATAAAGTCTCTGTGAACATATTTTCGAAACTGATTTAAAATGCTCGTCCCAGCTTAAATTATCAGACCAGATGACACCAAGAATTTTTAGGACTTTCACTACCTTGATATCAGGTATAATTGGCACGGTAAAATTGAGAGAGCATTTGAAAATTATTTGCTTGATTTTCGATTTGTTGATGACCATACACTTTTCGTCCACCCAAGATTGAATAGTTGACAAATTGGAGGGCGTGGGAGACTGATAAACTCTTTCAATCAAATTTAAGTCATCTGCGTATTTCCCTATCTTTGCATTTTCTGAGGAGACTTGTAGGGATCCAAAAAAGACACCGAACAAATATGGAGCCAGGACACTTCCCTGAGGCAGCCCAGATGTTGCAAGGTAAACGGGACCAAGTAAATCATTTGACTTTACCCGTTGTTTTCTGTCAATGACATACGATAGCAACCAAATTAAGAACCCATGGTTTATTCCATTCCACGTTTGGAAAAATCGTTGATGGTATATTTTATCGAAGGCCTTGGATAGATCGATGCTAGTTAGGCGAACGGCGACGGTGGAAGGTTGGTCCATAAATCCTGTTATAACATCCTGCGTATGTACAAGAGCTGTCGAGGTTGAGCCCAGGGTTCGGAAGGCGTGCTCACTGCCGTAGAGATTCAGTAAGCTATTTTTCATTGTGCTCAAAACAATTTTTTCAAAAATCTTGCTTAGGGCAGGAAGGAGATATATTGGTCTGTAATCTGCAAGGCTTGGTTTCGTTCTCTTTGGAATAGGGCAAATTAAAGCAGTTTTCCAACAGTCTGGAAAAACTCGACTGTGGACTGAACTCTCAAAAATGTGGCGGACAACATCGCAAATCAAGTATAAGCGCTCTCTTAGCAGACGAGGGGGAAGTGGATCAGTTCCATTTGATTTTCTGTCGTTGATGCTACAGAGGTGATGAAATACATTCTCTGACGTTATCGAACAATTCCATTTTTGATCATCGAGATTCAAAGGAGTTTCGTCTGGGAGAGAGTTGAAATTTTCTTTAAAGGAATCGGAGAGAATCTGAAGACTTTCATACACTCCTGAAGAGAGGCTGTTCAAAGACGCGGGGGATCGTTGGGACATCATTGCTTTCTTTTGTGAGATCTTCTAGGGGGGGGCGTCTGAGTATTTTCCATCTATATCCCATTGAATGCGTGCTTTCCTAGTATTCCAGTAATAAAATTCAACTGTACCACATATTTTCTGATACCCATCAGAAAGGTAGCCTGAGTAAACAGAAACCCTATCACGTTTCACCAGAATTTCTTTGCTGCGCTCCTCACTCATTGTGGATAAGATTCGACGCATATGAGGACACTCACGAACTCACGAATATATGCTATGATGCCAACATTGCCATGATCGACAGAAGCGAACCACGACAACTTTGGCAGCCAATGAAATTCCGCTTGTGTCCTTAGGGTAGAGGCGACTTTAGAATACAATACAGCCTCGCGGGATCGCTTGGGACAGCCAGGTCAGATTCTGACATTGAGTCACACAACAACGCTGACTTTTTGTTTCCTAACCTTCAAGGACGCGTGTATCTTAATTTTGAGATGTGACGGAAATGTGAAATGTACCTACATGTAGGCCATTTTCCCATCGCGCCATTCCTGCCCACAAATGTATATATATGTGAAGCAATGATTGATTCAGACCACCTGATAATGTCGAACTGTAACTCATGCAAAGAATTTCGGTAGTATGTTTCTTGAAAACTTATATTTATGTGATGATTAAAAAAAATGAGTCTTGTAAGATAGAATATTTGTCTTTTTTGTTAAATTCATTATGCTTAATATAGTTTGAAGTGGGAAAGCAATTATTTTAATAACAGTAGTCGCATTATGTTCATATAAAAACAAATTTTCAAATAAATAAAAAGAGAATTCGATATTCTTCTCAAGTAGCCCCATAATAAGAAAACTACCTACATGTAGGTACAATTCTTACTAACCTTTGACCCTTTGGAACTCAGATGAGAAATATAGGTAGCCTACATGCAAATCCAGCTGTCCTAAATGCAAAGTTGTATCGCAGAATGTTATTTTTTAGATAAAAGTCATCTCAGTGAGCCATCTTCAGAAAAAAATGCGAAGCAAATTTAATTTTCGTATGAAAAGAAGCAGGAAAAATATTCAAAGCTCGATTATGGCGAAGTATGAATTAGCTTTAGGTAAAGAAATTGCTTCATTATTTATTATTGGTATATCATCGATGTTCTTATGAAAAGCAAGCTGACTACGGCTAGTAAGAAATATATATTGACTAGATACCAATACATAGAAAATTACCTACATGTAGGTACTTTTCTACCGGTCTTCAAATAAATGTCATGGATTCAATATACTATGTATTCGTTAAATATTGCAAATTTAGGTCAGGAATACAGTAAATTTCATCAGTACAGTAATAAAGTCACCTTTTTCAATGCTCACTTTTTCACAAATGCACAAAACATCTAATTTTAGAATATTTTTCCTCGGAAAAATTCAAAGTGCTATTTTTGAAATAAGATTGCTCGGCAAATATTTATTCAATAAACAAGAAATTGTAACATACGTTTTTAGAATATTTTTCCTCGGAAAAATTCAAAGTGCTATTTTTGAAATAAGATTGCTCGGCAAATATTTATTCAATAACAAAGAAATTGTAACATACGTTTTTTGGGTGTATTCTCATTTTGGAACTCCTTTCATTTGCATAAGGGACGCATATTTTCAGAATGACAGCCTTTTGAAAAGCAGTTAGAAAAGTACCTACATGTAGGTCAATTCTTGGTCAAATTATCATTAACTCAAGAGAAGAAAGAGAGCAATTCCTGTAATTCCATGACCACTCAAGGACCAATCTCATCATCACGATCTTTCTTAGAATGCACCTTATAGGCCCATATCAACATAATTCCTTCTATCCTATCATCCAGGGTGGACCTTTTTCTGGAATTTTTATGAAGATTTCATAGGATCTCGAGATTCGACGAGAAATGAATAAAGAACATGTGGTAGGATGAGTTGCGTCTGCTGATTGATTAATCTCTGTCAGTTTTGGTGATTTAAATTACATCCTGGGCGTCGTTGCACAATTTAGTATAGTTTATACATTGCATAACAAACTCAATTTCACTAATTCAGTTCTCGATACTTCGAAAGCAAGTGAGAATTATATTTTTACGATCTTTCACAGCGATCGATCGAGTAAGCGGTCTCTTGTTAATCAATCTGGCCTGGCGTCTGGATACAGCATTATAGAAACGTTTGAAAAATCAGCCGTATATTTATGACTTAGCAGTGCATGGTTGTACCCAAATGCAGATGACCAGAATTCTTGAAATTGTTGACGTCAGCGTACGTGTAGCAAAATCATAGAGTAAATTCTAATTTAACGAAGAGATTTCTCATATGATATCGCAATGGCAACTCATCACCTACTGCTCAGTGACATTCATTAAGTCCAGCAGTGTGTTGTAGTAGATGATTAGAAGACATATGTTTGTCAATTCATTGTATTGTAATTATTAGACAAACATTAGCAGAGTGAAATTTAAATGTACATAGACATAAGCATAAAGAAATGTCGTATAAAATATATAACTTGAACGCTGTAACAAAAATGAGGTGTAGCGCAGACAGACGACGGTTCGATAGAAAGTGAAACAAATATATGTCGTACTTCCTTCGATCTGTTCGCGAGATGAGATAGCACACAGGCTGAGCGTAAGCGGTGACGTGTGTCCAACCAACTTGTTGTTAGTCCAGCGTAGGAAGATTCATCTATTACTGCAGAATTAAACACGTATAAGAGAGTGGCATAAAGTTCTTTATTTTAGGATACACAAGGGAATAGTACTGCAATTGTCAACAGCGTGGTACTAATATGATGCATGATTTAAGTTAGGAATAAAGATGCAAAGCATGACTTCCGCATGAAATATAGGCCTTACACTAGGTGACATGCCACGCTCAATCACGCGTAATTCACGCGTGAACCACGCGTAATTACACAAACACGTCATGACACCAAACATCTGTGGATATGCGGGACATTGCTGCAGCATCTCTTATATAAGTTAGTATAGTTGGCAGTCCTGTTATATAGACTTTGCGTCTCATGTGTCTGCATCTGAGGCTAAACAATGTGATAGGACCTCAATTTCATGCTCAGGGAAGTAGTATAGGGTATGACATCCGGCGCATCGCTTCGCTTCGCTCGTACCGGATGTCACACCTTTCGAGTTTTTTCAAAAATTTACGTAGTCTATAAATTTCAAAAATTTAGGTAGTCTCCAAATATCAGAAATTTAAAAATGGAAACCTCAGAAATGGAAGAAACCTCAACGGGGACGGCGACGACGTAAATGGAAGAAACCTCAAGAATATATCCTTCATCGTTATCACAGTTAAAAACAAGTGAAATGGATCTCAATTATTATTATGATTAGAGCATTATGATAAATTAAGAAGATGCAATTATTACTTAGACATTCTTCGTTATTGTACTCTCACCATTGTTTAAAGTACTAATTGTGTGAACTTGAAGATCATTGTAACTCATAGACTCAAAATTATTCAATTAACCCGTACACTGGTTGATGAATGAAGAGAGACAGAGATTCAAGAGAGAGAGATTTATTGTTCCAGCAACGGAAAACATCTAACAGCTTTCCCCTAAAATTATCGTGGAATCTCTTGTCATTTCAATTCACGCATCGGTAATTTTTTGACAATTCAATTTACGCGTCCGTAAAATTTTGACAGTTCAATTTAACCCTACGTAAATTATTTTCAGAATCAGTTTTCAAAGTCTGTTTTCAAAGTTTGTTTTCAAAGTCAGTTTTAGAAATCCATTCACAAAATTCATTTAACGTTTCCCCTCTCCGTATGTATTGATTAAAAGTACTTCCCATTGTGAAGTCATGAATAGGCTAAGCACAAAAGAGTGCGGTGACAATAAATGCAATTCTTCTTTTAAATTAAGAACGCATAAACGCCGATATGCAAGATCGTTGTTATAGCAATTTTAAACAATCCCTTCTATTAACGAATAAAGTTCATGAAGAAAATGGAAATCTGTAAAACAATGTAGATTGGAATAATTACAATATAATCAGTTTAAATCGAATAAGTAGTAAGGTAAGTCATCATTATGAGACAGTTTTAAATCAATCCCTCATTTCTGATTTCTCTTCTTTGAGAGGGGACACTATCAGAAATTTATTTCACTTAAAATGAGCAACATAAATGATTTCTTAAAACTATACGGTAAACGAACAACTACAAATTTTGATTTAAAGAAAATTACTAATCAATTGGGAATAAAGAATTTTTACATATTGATGAGAGTTGAATTACAATTCCTAAAAAATAAGCCATCTATAAATTTCGTAACAAATCTTCACACGTCAGATCAAAAAGGAGTACATTTGTCAACGGGACAAAGAAATATAAACAGTTCTAATTATTATTTTGACTCATATGGATTGCCTCCAACAAATGAAGTCAAAGAATTACTTGGAAATGGAACATACAATACTTTTCAAATTGAAACACCAGGAACTATTAATTGTGGACAATTATGTTTATATGTTTTATTTAAATTACAAAAAGGAGTACCATTTCTAGATATTATGTTAGAATTGAATAAGGGAATTTAATTCTCGAAACGTTAGTTCCAATGGCTAAAGCTCACTTACTTGTAATTCGTTTTGATAAAATCTGCCAGTGATTTCCTCATTATCTAGATCTCTAATTTCATAAGTAATCGAATAAGTTTGATTTATTTTACAAACTTCAAATATTATTTAGTCCAATAGCCAACAAAGCTTTCTTTCAAATTTATTCTTATACTCAAATATCCTTACTCTATCTCTAATCTTAAATTTCGGCTTACGTTTCTGCAAATACGGATTACTCTTTCGAATTATTTTCGAATATTTTCTTTCGTATCAAATCAGAATCGTCAGAAGCATTCTTTGGGGTTTCTTCAATACCTGAATGAACTTTATTATTGTGCTGATCTACAATTCCTGGTAATATTTTTAACCTTGTCTGATTTCCTTGTTCTGTAAATTTCTTGAATATTTCATTTTGTAAAGTTCTATTGAACCTCTCTATTACTACAGCTTTGCCAACATTTTCTGTGGAGTAAACTAAATCAAATGGTGGCTTAACATTTCTATTATAAAATTCAGATCCTTTATCAACGAATAGCTTCTTTGGCTTTCTATTACTTTCTTTAAAGATTTCCTCAAACGCATATTCAACTGACAGACTACTTTTGTTTTTTAAAGGCTTTGCCCAAGCGTATCGTGTATATAAATCTATAACGGTCAATGCGTATCTATAATCTTTTTCATTCGGCATATTGATTAGATCAGCACTCCAAATATCATCTTTATTAAATACTTTTACTTTCAATAGATATTTCGGCATTCTGTATTCCTTGTGAATTTCAGACGCGTAGTGGCTTGGATCATTCGACATTTCGGAGGCGTAGGTTTCAGGGTTATGAGTTTTGTCTAAACCCTGTCCCAACAATATTTTAGCTTGTGAAGCTTTCTTAACAAACATTCTTTCAATTTTTTCTCTAAATGTAGGATTTTGAATACTATCTAATTCCTCTATCATTTTCCTATTAGCTACATGACGAGAACTTAGGTCATGATTTCGATAAGCTAGATCGTGTCTACAAGCTGCTGCATCTACTCTGTTTATTGGTTCTTCACCTGGTTTTGGATTATTATTCTCATCTAGTCTTATATCTAATCGAATTCCTGGACCGGTATATGAATGACCAGGAAGATGTTTTTCTTTTGAATATTTACTCCAAATAAATCCAGAAAAGTTTTCTAATGTTTTTGGTATGTCACCTCCGGAATGCAACAAAGTTGAATCACCTCCGCTATGCTGACAATTTGATGTTCTATGTACTTTTAAGAGATAATTCAATAAATCTAAATTAGAAATTATTAATTTAATTAAATTTTCGGAATTTGTAGAATACATTTTTAAAGATAAAATGAAGTAAATGTTTTACCTAATAGAACCTTGTTCAGAGGCTTTAGCCGATCGGACCAAAGGTCCTGAGGTTATTACCGAATTATACTAGGACTTAGATATATTCCAGAACCATCTTTAGTTTCTTTTATTTCTATTAAATCATCAACATTATGTAGAATGTTTTTAAGAACTGGTTTTCCTTCATCAATTAAATTTAACTTACTAATAAAATTATCTACTATTCTCTTTCTTTAAACTCTCTCTAATTAACTTCTAATTTCTCTAATTAACTTTCTCTAACTCTCTATTGTGACGTTTTTGTTTTTCTAATGCTGCCTTCTCTGACTTATTTTTATTTACTGTTTTGGATAATACCAGCTGTTCCACCTGCAACACTTCCTGCTATGCCACCTATTATTAGTGGAATTAATGGGAGAATTCCACCATTCTTTTCTTCTTGTAATTTAATATTCTCTATCATTGGTTTACTTATGTAAAATTTCTTTTTGCTAATCGTAATAGTTTTAGGTGTATTTTTGTCAACAATGTTACGTAATTTTAATTCAACAATTTTATTATTATTATTACTTTTCGCTTGCGACATTTTTAATAAAAAAATTATAAGTTAGGAAAAATTTTAATCTATTCTAGTTATGAAAAAAGTTTTAAGTTAAGAATTTTTAATCTATTATAGTTATTAAAAAATTTTAAATTACCAAAAATTTTAATTAGCCGATCAGATCAAAGGTCCTCAGGTTACTAACCTATAGAACTTTGTTCAGAGGCTTTAGGCGATCGGAACAAAGGTTCTCAGGTTACTAACCAATCCTAGCCATCTTTCCATTAAGAATTTCAATAGAATATTTTACATCTACTAGCAATAAACCATCAATAAGCCATCAATGAAGTTGTGGAATCTTTCTTTTCAATATTAATTGTTACATCACAATCAGTCTTGATAATATCTTCAGATTGTGCACTTAAATCGAAACAGAAAACAGGATATAAATGTCTCCAATCTCCAGGAGTTAATTGCGGTTCAACTCCAAATTCTATACAAAGATTTCTATAAGCATCATATCCTTCCATAAATTGATTATTGGCATCATCGAATCTTAATGGATCAATTGGATATCGGGTTTGATTTAAAGCAACTTGTAAACTTCGAATTGTATTAATATGAAAAAGACTATTGTTCTTATCAAAACTTGGAGAATTATCTCTTTGAAAAGTTAGTAAAAAATATCTTGGAGTATTCGCAGTTCTAGTGAAATGCCAGTTAAATCTTTTGTTCGGAAAAAGTTACTGAACTAGCAGTACGCTTTACAAAATTTACTGGAATTGGTTTGTTAGTGTTTAATCTATTTGCAATAGCTAATTCGACCTCTAAACTAGGAGTAATATGCTTAATCCAACATTCAAGTCTATCAATTTTTAAATATGCTTTTTTTCCAGTCTTACCATAAAAGATTGATTCATTATTTGCTGTAGGATGGATTATTAATTTAAATTTTAATTGACATGATATATTGTCATAATCTAAATATCCGAATAATGGAGACAATGAACAATTTGCTGTCTGTTTACTTTTCTTGTTAAATTCACGTCTTTCTTTAAATGCACTACTGTTTGTTTTATTTAAATGATTTGCAATATTCTCTACATCTTTCGCAATTCCTGCTGCATCTGTTTCAGCGTGAGTTAAATCATCAACAATTATACCATCATTAGTATCAGGAAACTAACCTTCGATTTCATGCTTTCTATTATTTTCACCAATTGTTACAAATCTAAGCATTGTATCAATTACACCTGGAGAAACACTTATTGTTTCTATATTTTGAGTTGCAACATCTAAACGCATTTGTGTAAATAATCTTGGAAAGAAATTATTCTCTAATGCAATATTATCGGCATCTGGTAATGGTGTTGTAAAATTGGCATCACTATGTAAAGAATATTCACAGTGTAAAAAGGAATCAGGTAGATATATATAACTTTGCTGATTATCGACTTCAAAGATTAAATCTCCTCCAGTATTTACTCTACTGGAAGATCCGGGATTCATAGCAATTCTTATATAGTCATTCTTTTTTTGATTATAACACACGAACGGAGGATCGTCTAATCTAAATTTGTTTTCGATAAGAGAAGACATTTTAAAAAAAATAATTTGACTTTTTGTTTTTTCTCACACACAGAAAAAAATTTCTCACACACAAAAAGAAATTTCTCACATCCAAAAAGATTGTTACTAAAATATAATTTTAGAATTTCGCTAAACCATTACCTCTTATTTCTTCAGTTGAACGAACCGTAGGTTGTATGGCTACGCCTGATTTCTTCTCATGTCTACTTTCAGACCCTGCAACTATGTTAGCAATTTAGTTTTTTGTTTCCTCTGAAATTTTTTTTAATTTTTTTAGTTCTTCAGAATCATTCTTAAGTTTACGAATAGTTTCTACTTGTTTTAATTCGTTTTGTGACTTAACAGCATTTGATATTGCACTAGCTGTACTACCTATAGCAGCTGCTCCTTTTGCAGCAGATGTAATCAAATCTTTATTATTTTTAACTAAGTTAACGATACTTCCTATGCCAGAAAAGATGCCAGCTCCGCTGTTAACACTATCTCCTTCTTTTTGAATAGTTTCTACATTGTTATAATGGTAAACAGATTTCATAGATGGTTCATGTGCTATTTTTTGATTTGAAGCAAAATGTTTGAGATTGTGTTTATAAATTATAGGCATTTCTTAGGAATAAATTTGACTTTTGCAAAAAATATTTACATTAAGATTTACGTTCAGGATTGGTTAGTAACCTGAGGACCCTTGGTCCGATTAAGATTTACGTGTGTGAATGGACAACAACTTCGTGATAACTTTATTAACTTTCTGTTGCACTTTATCCATTGCGTCAAGTGGCGTGTGATGTATTTTAATTTCTTTTCTATTAACTTGCATTTTCTCCTGATTCATCTTCAACGCCGTTTTAAGAGCATTTAACTTAATTTTAAGAACATCTAATTGTCTTTTAACAGCATCTAACTGTTCTTTATTTTCTTTAGAGTTTTCTTGTAAATTTTTCTTTAATTCATTTTCTGAATTGATTTTAAGAGTTTTCATTTTATCAAATTTTTGATTAAGTGAGTTTACTTCATTTATTATTCTATTCATCTTTTTCATTTGTTGAGTAATTTTAGAACTTAATTCATCAACACTTTTTTGGAATGTAGTTTGTAACTGCTTTAAATTTTTTTAAATTCTTTCAGGTAGTTTTTCTATTTTATCTTCTAATTGATCTTTCAATAGTTGTATCTGATGTTTATTTCTAATGACTGCAGATTTTAACTTTATAGAAAGTAATATTAAGATTTTTGATTATTCTAAAATTTTTTTAAAAAGTTTTGCTATATCTGCTTCTAGCTGTCTATCCTTTTTATCAAGTTTTAATAATTTTTCGTTCAATGATTTGTCATTAAGTTGTTAACTCTTTATTTTGTTGCGGAAGAATAGAAAGATGCAATGGACCAGATGAAACGTCTCCAGTTTTCATGATATAATTTTCTATTTCTATTTCTGATTCACGATTATTCGGGATATATGCACCTCCACCAACATTTGCTAACATCATTTTTTAACAATAAAAGATATGTCATGGGAATAAAGATAGAAATTATTTTCTCATGAAAATAAATTTTTCTCACAAAAATAAAAAATGGAAATGATTCAAATTTTTCAAATTTGTAATATGCGTTTTACAAATCAAGCGTTCTTATATTCACATATAAAATACACACCATGTGGTCAACTTATAAAACAATCTCAACAAAGCATGCAACCTGTTCAAGAAATTCAATCTATGTCAAATATTCAACAATTACAACATTTGGTATAGCAATACCTACCAGATTAACAAATAATGATACATTAAAATGTTTAAAATCTGGGATTGATGATGAACGAAATGCCTTGAAAAAAAGCAACACCAATAATATCTGATGCCAAATCTACATTAGCTGAAGCAAAACAAACAATTGAAGATAAAAACCAATAATAAGCGGTGTGAGTGCTATAATTAATTAATTATATTTTTAGATATAAATTTTAGATATAAATTTTTTAGATATAGATTTTAGATATGAATTTTTTAGATATAAATTTTTATTTGTAATAAAATTTTCATATGTAATGAAATTTTTAGATGTAATAAAAAAATTATTATTTCCACGTGTCATCGTCATCACTTAAATTACTCTCACTGATGATTTTTTGAAATATTTCAGCTTGAATATCTTCTCCGTTATAAGGTAACATGATTTCATTTTCATCAGGTGCTTGACGTTTAAGAATATTTATTTGACCAGAAAATTTTTTTTCTTCAGTATTATTATTTTTATCAGGAATACTAATTCCAGTTTCTAAAGATCTTTTCCATGGTTTATTAACTGTAGTCTATAATGTTTTACCCGAATATAATTTTGGAAAATCTTCAAGTTTTACTTTATTTTGTGAATATCCTTTAAATGTTTTCTTTTCACGAAGTCTTCCTTGTTCATCTACAGTAATACAGTATTTTACTTTAGGTGCAATAAGCATTGCAAAAATAATTCCACCTTTTCCATAATGATTTTTTCCTTGACACAATTTTCCCCCAACAGATCCAGCAGCATCTAATTCATTGAAGAGTTCATTAGAAATGTATATTGAATCAGTGTTTTTTACAATTAATGGAAAACCACAATTAAATACGCCATCTTCTGTTTCAATATCATAAACATATTGTGGTTTGTTATTTAAATATCTTACAGTGGTAACTTTTTTGGTAATATTTTTTTTAACTTGACACGCACTAAAGCACAATGGCTTATCTTTTCTTTCGCTTACTACTAAATATGTACCTAGAGATGATGCCAAATTGTATAAACCACTAAAAATTTCTTTATTTTTCTGTGTAAAACGAATAGTTGCATATTTACTTGTAAATCCTTGTAATCCAACAAAGAACAAATATCTAATATTATATTCAGCATTTAGAACATACCAAGGAACACGTTTTTCTCTAAACTGATTATAATAATTTTTACTAAATTATATAGCATATTGTCTTGGATTTTGAAAATTAAGTTTGTGTACTCTAGATGATCTCATTGTATCATATATTTTACAATCATTTTTATAAACTTCATTAATATATATTTTCAATTTAATTAAGAGGTTAAGGTCTTGGTTATTTAAAGTACAACAATATCTGACTCCTGATTCATAATTATAGATTTCAGCAGAACCATCTCCCAAAAAGAACCCTTCTATAAATGCTTGCTTACATCTTAAATTAGGTGGATCATTAAAATAAATATCACTTACAATTTGTTTCAATATGATTGTATTGTCGTGTAAAAATAATTTATTATGTAGTAAATTTGTTCCTTTATTTAATTCTTGTGTCTTTATTTCATTACCTCGTTCATCCAACAATGAATGATCTTCAGTAACATCTACTATTCCCATTTTTGTTCTTATTCGATAAATACTTTTATTTGTAAGATGTCTAATAATTTTTTTTACTTTACTCCATCCATTATGAGTATAAATTTCTAAATTATCAACTAATGAAATTTCTTTCATATCGCCATTAATTTCAAACGGATTAATTTTATGGTTGTTTACAATACTATCTATTCTAGAAATAACTAATGAATTGCTCTCTCTCAATATTGCAGGCGTGTCAGCTGTTACTGAATCTGTATAATGAATGTATTTTTCGTTGAAACCATTAATTTCTAAAATAAAGTTATTCATGATTCTTCTAGAGTGAGAAAGAATAAAAGAACCTAAGTGTGATGGCATGAATGACGTCTTCCCATCTTTTACAATATTAGCTTTAAGAAATTCATTATCTTCCATTTCTACTTTCGCTAAATATTGTTCATCATTTAATTTTTCATAATCTTTTACTTCTTGAATGAAATTTTTTCTCCATGTATTCTCATTCCATAAATGATATTTAGTGGTTATATCTTTTTGTACAGTTTTGCCATATAGCGAATTCATCAATAATTTAATTAACTCATCGCCTACAGTGTTTCCTTTTGTTTTATATTTTTTTCTCAAATTAAAAAGTTTTTCAATATAATTTCGAAATGGTGAAACTTGATAATTTTTTCATAAATTATACCATCAGTAAGATGTAAGATTTTTCCACCATATCTAACAATTTCTTGTATGTCTACAGAAGTTAATACATCATAACATATACCATTTCTAAACCTTATTGCTTTTACATGAGAATTATTATTTTGATTTTTGACTTTATCTTTTATAGGAACTGGTTGAAAAAACATATCATTGGGATATTGAAACACAACTGTAAATATTCCAGTTTTAGGTCTAAATGTTTGAGTATTAAATTTAGATACTATTTCTCGTTTTTTCTTCTTGACGAAATTTTCTAGCTGATTCAGATTTAGGGTATTCTGAATTTTCATCATACATAGCTGATGGATATAAAGATGTTGCATCAAAAGCCATTAGAAATTCATTTTGTTGTCCAAGTAGTTGATTTGAAATTTTCTTACAAATTTCAGTTTCATCTCCTAAATATCGATACTGTTTCATTAAATCTACTAAATTACTTCCTGGTAAATACTGTTTTAATATTGGTAACAAGATATTACGAAATGGCGATATGTATTTCCTTATATTTGCTGAAACTCTTCCACCTTTAACAGATTTCTAATATAATTTCTAGCCCATAAATCTATATGAGAATGAATATTTATATTGTCATTTTGTACACTTTTCATCCAACCGTTAAATCTAAAGCGGAAGATGTTAAATTAGTAGTTATATCTTCACCAAATAAATCTCGCATAACATTATTGTATTTGTAGATTCAAAAAGCTAAAGAAAGAATATCGTTAACTAAATATGGTCTCCATTCATTTTCTTTTTCTTTATAATTTTCATGTGTTATGTCTCCTATTTCATAATTTAATTTACACACATTGTAGGAATTTTAAAATTCTCACACCGTTTAGAAAGACTTGTTTTTACATGTTGATAACTACATTTCATTATAATAGTTTGAAGTGCTAATTTACCTGAAGGTGAATTTTTTTCATATTAATATTATTGTTTTTAAATCTCAAAGATTTTTGAATATATCTACTAACACATTCAGTTGTATAAGGATTTTGTAATGAAGCAGTTAATATTCCTCTTGAAGTTTTAAGAGGCGGTTTAGATAATTTAAAATTAGCTTTTATCGGAAAATAAGAATCAAAACCTGATGAATTGTGAGCTATTAAAGTTACTTTCGAATAAATAAATTTTCCAAGAGTTTTAAAAAATTGATGTATCGGACATGCGTCCTCTGGGTTTCCCCGATTGGACATTCATCATCCTCAGTTCTCGTAAATATTTTCACACAATTTTGAAGTTTATTGAATTCTAATTCAGTTAAATTATTATACTCATTTATTTGTTTTTTAAGTATTTTAATTTCATCTTCATCTTTTGATCGTCTAATTTTAATCATATCACTTAACAAACGTGTTTCTAATTCTTTCAATCTTTGTTTCGGTAAGCAACATATAAATTTATTAAAATTAATCGCTCCTACAGCATAAGGAATAGGATGAGCTGTTGAACAGTTAGGATCAAGAAAAGTTTCGAGATCCCAAATATATGTTGAACTATAGTCAATTTTTTCTTTCTTATGATTTTATATGGACGCGTTGTTAGATTTTCATCAGTAACTGTTTTATATATTGGTTTGAAATTATTTTCAATTTCTCTAATAGCTTTTAATTTATGAGATTTATTAATTAAACAATAGTGTCCAATTGTTGAACCTTCGTGAAAATAATTGTAATAAACATAATTATGAAACGTTTCAATTGCTCTAGGATTTAAATGACGATTCGAAGGACTGTAATACTGAACACTTTCTCCAAAAAATTTATTGAACTGAGAAAATTTGCAGTTTGACATTACTTCTGTTCTCGATGTGGCTTTCTTCTTATATAAACAATTATGAAACATTTCTTTCATCATTTCTCCTTGTTCTTCATTAAAACCTTGTAAAACATTATAACATTTAATAAAACAAAAATCTTCAGAAGGAATATAACAATATTCGCCGAAATATTCTTTGATTCTATATTTCATATTAATACCTGCACCTCTATGTGATCTTTGTACTAGCTTCATTCCAAAATCTTCATATTTAATATCACCTGTAAAAATCCATTCCTGACTATCTGATTTCTCATCCAGATTGGAAAACCATGTTTCAAATGATTTTTTATTATAGAAGGTTGCGTAAAAATTTTGAATTATATTTTCCTGATCTTTAATAACTTTTCCAAGTAAATTAATAATTTTACCATTTGCTAGAAGTTTCCGCATATCATTTACTACATTAATAAAAGATACATTTTCATATTTAATTTCATTTGGATTAAAAAATTATATAAATCATCACCAAGTTCATCCTTAATTCTATCATCAAAAAAATATCAGTAATAGGAGTTTCTAATATTTCTTTTGTTCCACGTTTCTGTTTTTTAATACGTTTACTGCGTTTAGTTTGTGCATCAAACTCTGCAATTTGTTTTTTGTTTGATTCATCAATCCTGGACGTTAGTCCGAGAGACATTTCACGATTCATATTTTTTAAAAGAAAAACTGAATTTTTACATATACACAGGAATATTTAATTGATGTAATGTTTCTAATTCATGTGTTAATAAAATTTCTTTCTTAAGCAACCACCATAAATTATTGTATGCAAAAAATACTAGGAAGCTTCTTAAACAAAGTGGAAAATCATTTGTTTTAACACACGGTTTAATACCATGTTTTGTTTTATAATCTCTAACGAGCGCTACGTATTTATGATGATAATAAAATCTAACTTCTTTCTTCGAATTTACAGGGTTTGTAGGATGACGATAATCTTTTAAAACTAGTACATGTTCTATCTTGTACGCATTCAACATATTTTTTTTATTTTTATTAATAAAAAATTTATAAGAAAAAATTATTCGATCACTCCGCGAAAATATTTTCTATCGACTTTCAGTCGAGGCGAAGCCTAGTCAAAGAACAATTTTTCGATAAATCTATCATGAATTTCTTTATCAATATTAATTGTAATGAGGCCATAATCTTTTGACCAAGCATTGTTACACGATTGTTTAAATTCATCTTTATTTCTTACGCATAAATCTCTTAACAAATCACTTCAGTTTCTTGCATTTATTTCAAATAGTATAAATATATTTGCATTCTTTCTAATAACACTTCCATCTACTGAATACATACTTTGTGTTAAATAAAAAACACTACAGTTGCTATGTCTACCTCTTGTGAAATAATTTCTCTGTACTGACTGATTTCTATCATTAACACAATCATCAAAAATTACACAATGTTTCATTGTTTTATCTAGTTTACTAGGATCTTGCATATTACCACTATCATCTATTAATTGTATTTTTATATGCTTTTTTATTGGATTCTACTAACTGATTATTTTTTGCTGCTTCTTCACACCACGAACTTATTTCTTCTTCATATTCAGATTTTTCATATTCTTTGAATAATGAAGCAATTGCCGTTTTTTTGAGATTATTTTCAGATCCACAGTTTAAAAATTGATAGACGGGTTGTTCTGCTGTTGTTGTATAAATTATAAGATTGCTATAATCCAAAAAATTTGGAGTCGTTAAAATTTTAAATAATAGATATGTTTTTTCACATCCTGATCTTCCACGAATAACTGACAAAACTTTACTAGATAAATTTGGATGATGATTAAATTTAAGTTTTTTTTTATTTAATGGTAGCACTTCACTCATTTTTTAATAAAAAAATTTATTTTTAAGAAGAAAATTAAACTTCTCTAACCAAAAGATCTATCATAATCTCTTCACCTCCAAAATTTATTTCTTGTCCTTTCTCATCAGTGATTCTAATGTTAATGTTGTTAATAGTTTTTCTTGTAATAGGGAAATATATTAATGTCTGTGGAAATACATTTAATCTATAACCAATGGGTACAGTAAAAGCTGGAAAACTGAATATCAAATTTCACAATTTACCATTTATATGTCCTCCTTCAATCATGTCACAATGTACAACAATTGAATTTATTTCAGTTATTTTTGGAATCTTCTCACCTAAATGATAACCTTGACTATAGGTTTGTTTATTAAATCCTAATAGTTTTGACAATGATCTATTATGATTAAAATCAACTTGATGATTTTCGTCTAAAGTAAGAGAAAATTTATTAACTGCCGGTTCAACTGCAAAATGTAGTTGTTTCTTATCTTTAAATGGTATACCTAAATGTCTCTTAATTTCATTTGATGTTGATTCAACTTCGTAAGAACCAGGAAGAAAAGTTAGTATTTTCAACGTTTTACCTTTATCAGTAGAATATCTAAATTGATCATTCACATCTTTGATAACGTTTTGAATAGTGTTAAATGTGGAGAAACTAGTCAATGCAATTTGATAATTTTTATTTTGTTTCAAATGTAGAATGGGTTCTAAATTACAAGTGTGTGATGAAGTAGTTGTTATAATTTTTAACGTCGTACTAAATTTTGATGAACCCAAAATCTCTGTTAGATTATCTAAATGATTATTAATTTTGTCTAAATCTGCTGAACACATTTTTTAGTTAAAATTTTGAATAAATATTTTTTTATAAAAAAATAAAAACAACAACATATTTCAGCTATACTTTTATAATCCTCTTCATTTAGAATATTCTTTTCTAACAGTCTTCTCAATATAGCATGAATGTCATTGAAACTAGAATAATGACCTTCTTTTATTGCAGATATTAAAATATTTAATCTATTTAGTAATTCTTGTGGTTCATCTGGTAGAAATACAGTTGTTTCTGTTTTAAAACCTTTTCCCATTTTAACTCCCGTTGATAATAAATTGTCTAATTGTTTATAACGTCTAAGAGATTTTGCTGCGCCAACTCCATCCAACATAGCTTTATATTTTATGAGATCTTCTACAGCATAATTTTTTAAATCTGCTCCTCTTAAAAGATCAACAAAATCTCTATCTAAACTAAAAGGAGATTTATCTGCTGAAAAAATTAAACCTCGAAAAGGTTGTGGAAATATTTCTTTTTGTCCGAGATAAAATCTAGGTATTGTTTTTCCATCTATAAATGAAATAGAATGTTCAAATTGCATAGATTTTGGTAATTTCTTATTAATGTTTGATTCTAGTAATCCATAGTCATCTAATATAGATTTGGGAGCTGGATCTGTTATATCAATTTGTTTATCATTATTTGTAAGTTATTTTTCAAGAGTCTTAAATGGTTCCATAGTTTTTTCAAAATCAGTTTTTACTTGCTCGGTTTGCTGCATTTTTTCAAACATATCAGATTGAATACCAGCTTTTATCATTCTATGCTGAAGATGACTTTCTTTCATAATATTTCTTTGTTCTATTAACTCTTCTAATTGTTTTATTCTTTTAAAATTATCAGCTCTAATTTTATCCATTTTTGAAATATAATATTTGAATTTTGTGGTAACAGTGGAATACAACAAAAATATTTTACTGTGCAAATTATTTTTTTATTGCTTTGGCGTCTGAAATCTTTTCGTTTTAAGTTTTGTTTAATAAAGTTTTGCTTAAATTTTCCCTTAAAGTTTTCAGCTCTTCTAAAAAAATTTTATCATTTTCTTCATTAGAAATTTTACCATTACTAGAAATTTTGCCATCCTGTTTATTCTTATCATCAACTTTTTCTGACTGTAATTGAAATGATATTTGATTTACTTCATTAGCTATTTGATCAAATTTTTCAATCTCATTTAACGTAGTAACATTATCATCACATACTCTTTGAAAGTAGTAATGTAATTTGTCATAGACTTCTTTAATATGTAAATGTTTAGTTTTTAATGATTTTCGTTTCTTAGTTATTAAAGATTTATCTAACATTGTAACAAGCGAAGTTGTAAAAACACCCGTACCTGTTAAAGCTGTAGCAACTACTGGAATTACTAAAACACCTGAAGATATAACAATTGTTAAAGCACCTTAACTTATTGTTAAAAATATTCCAATACCTTGTGTTAGATTCTTAACTTTAGACCATCTCTTTCTTAATTTATCATAATGCTCTAATCTTAATAATAATTGTCATTCCTTATCTTTCATATACCTAACTCTATCCTTGTGTTTTTCTTTATTCAATTCAGTTATTTTTAACTGTGATAACGAAGGATATATTCTCGAGGTTCCTTCCATTTTCGTCGTCGCCGTTGCCGTCGAGGTTTCTTCCACTTTTGTTTCATCCATTTTTAAAGAAATATTTTGAATAAATATTTTGAATACAATCTTTTGCTATATTGAGACTATGTGCAATTCTTAGACAACTTAAATTTTCATCCACGTGAAATTTTCGACCACGTGATATTTTTTAGATTACGTGATATTTTGAGACAACTTAAATTTTCGATTAGGTGAAATTTTCGATATTCTTAGACTACGTCAAATTTTTCGTCCGCCTAAATTTCCGATATTTGGAGACCACCTAAATTTTTGAAATTTTGTTTTTTTGAAAATTTGTCACTACCAAAATTTTCGGCCATGTGAAATTTGGAGTCTACCTAAATTTTTGAAATTTATAGACTACGTAAATTTTTGAAAAAAGTCGGAAGGTGTGACATCCTGTGCGAGCGAAGCGATGCGCCGGATGTGATACCCTATACTACTCAGGGAAGACAGAACATGCTTAGCGGTTCATCCGTGGTTCAAGTGTCAGCGCAGACAACCGCAGACAACGCGCAAAGTATAAACGCTCGCCCGCGCGTATTCATAAACATTATCCATGTTTTGACAGTATCAGATCAAGTGATTTCTGACTCTTAGTGCAGCGCGTATGTACGCGGGTAGAAGAATAGAATGTCCTTAACCACGGACGTTTGGGTGTTCCGTAATTACGCGTGAATTACGCGTGGCATGTCACCTAGTGTAGATATATTTAATAATTCATATTTATGATGGTATAGCTTTCTTGATTTAATTTCTTGAGGAAAAATTTAGTGGGGAGAAATGAACCGCTAAATGAACCGGTCCGTTTCTCCCCACTAAATTTTCTTTTTTTGATAAGCTTTCTAGATTATTACTTTATGAGACTGTCATCGAAGAGATTTAAACAGCATTTTGGTAATGAGCATGTTTCGTAAATGGGCCCTATGAACAATTCTTTATTGAATAAATGATCAACTAAACATTGTAAATAACTGAAAAATATCTTTTTTGCTTTTTTTCTTGATTCCTGTCAATAGCTGTGAGTCTGTGTGTCTGTGTGTGTGTGTTGTAACCATAAACAGTATAGCTCACCCGGTAATAGACAGGTTTTATACATCCTCTTTGAGATGCACGAGGTACAATCTTTTGGTCACGCTCAAGTCGACTACACATTTAGGCCTACCATTTCGCATTTCAATTCCTGGATGATGAAAAATGTCGGAATAACAATTTACCAGATGGCAGATTTCGGTAGAAAAGCGTGGATGTAAGCGGCCACGTTAAACAATATGTCTGGTTTCAGCGCTTCTGGTATTTGGCCATTTGACGGAAACATCTTCACTGATTCTAATTATCTTCCATCTAAAATATCTACCAAATGTCAAGATAAATCATATGATCTATGATAAATCTAATGACTGCCGTGCTGGTCGGTCGTGTTCTCTGACAGTCTCTCGTAGGTTTCGTGATTTTGCCGTGTTGGTGGTTCCTTTCTGTGATTGTGGATCGGATTTGGTGTTGTTCGGATCGTGTTGTCATCGTGCATACTTATCTGACGTCATACTTAACTTCGGCTGCTTGGTTTGACTTCTATCGTCGGCATTCGTCCATTGTTGTGCCCTTTGTGTCATTTCTACAGATTGTTTCATAAAAAATGGATCATCCTTAAACATCGCCTTAACTTCAACTTTGTCTAACTCCGCCAAACTTGAACGAATTTCTCTGAAATTTGGAAGATATGTCAGTTGTGCTTACCAATAGCATTGTTGGAAATTTCAAGCATGAATATTCAGTTGTTTTCCTGTTATAGATAAAAAGTAGTAGATAATTTGATCTTCATTTAGCAATGTTACACAAAATCATACCTCACTCTTATAAAATTACATTTGTTTCCTTTGTTATGTAATATGTTGTTCTACAAGCCAAAAGCTATCAAGCAAAACAAAAATAAAGAAAATCGGTCAATCAGAGCCAGTATAGCACCATTATTCATCAACAATAATGTAACTGCTACATGTGATTAACTGGACTTCATGTTCCATAGCTTTCTGACTTTGTTGCGGTGGTGTTGGCAGCACTCCTGATTGCTTTCATCTAGAAATCTATCTCTTACCGGTTGAAAACAATACAAAGCACAAATGAACAATAACGAGATCGCATTCACAAAAGGCAAAGTGTCAGCCTTGCTAGAACTAGAGTTTCTTTGCGAGCTACAAGCAAGCGACTAAATGGCCCTTACACAAATGTGCACCGATGGCATAATGATGATTTTCGACTCTGTCGTAAAGAGGGCTCCGGCCGTCCACGCAAAACATCCAAACGTAGAGACCGCCTAATTTTCAGAGATTTGTTAATGTTGATCAAAGTCTCTCTTTAACTGAGATGGCTGCACTAGACTCGTCTATTTCTAAATCCACTATTCGTAGAAGACTTATTGAGTCGAATTTCAAGAGCTGTAAGAGGCCCTCTCAGATCGAATTATCAGATCAGCATACAAAAAGACGTTAGATGGGCAATAGTCATTTTCACTGGCGAAATCAATGGGATCGGGTTGTCTGGTCTGATGAGGCATCAGTCCGTCTGAAGGATAGTGATGGTCGATTGAGATTATGGATAAAATCTGATCAGGAAATTCCGAGACATTTACATCGTCCCCGGGTACAAGGTGGTGCGACTCTACTGATTTGGGCTGGCATTTGGACCAATGGCCGCTCTGAACTTCACATACAGCAAGGAACCATGAATTCTGAACGCTATGTGAATGTTTTACGAATGAACATTGGCCAAATGACAGATCAACTTGGTGATCCATCGACTTGGTTATTTATGGATGATAATGCTACGTATCACAGGAGTAGTAGAGTCAACTTATGCAAGTCGCAATTAGGGCTTAGGACATTATCTTGGCCAGCTCGTTCTCCTGATCTGAATCCCATAGAAAATGTATGGAGTATTCTAAAACGTAACGTTCGTCGTTCACTGCTACCTACAGATGGCGTATCACAACTAACGTCACTGTTAAAAAGAAAGTGGAGAAAGTTAGATCAGTCAAAAATCAACGATATCATCGAATCAATGCCTAGACGAATTGGTAATGTCATTGACAATAAGGGTAGGGCCACAAAATATTAGCTTCTTAAGAACCGTTACTGTATCATAGCTTATCAGATTATATAAGGACATTTGAATATATTAGGGACATGAAATAACATGAAAAATGCTTTCTGTATCATACTTATGTTTTATTTAGTCAAATTTTAGGATGATCCACTTTTTATGAAACGGACTGTATTATCGATTGGCTCTTCAGTCAGTGTAATAGCTGCATTTACGTCATCGTCGTCAGTTGCTGCAGGAGTTCCCTGTTGTTTATCAGTGCCTATTCGTGCTTGCATCTTTCTGTTTCATCAGCTGCACTGTCAGCATCGCATTGTCATCAGCTGATTTCATCGGGTTTCTGTAGACCTGTCCTTTTCATCGACAACTGCAACTATCGACTTTTTGGCACGTGGCCTTTATAGCAATACAGTGACGTTGCATTACCAGTTGTGACAGTGACATACAGTGTGCTGCCGAAATTATGCCAACGAATAGTGAAAATAAAGACACACCTCTAGCTAGATCTACACACTCAACGCAATCAATAGCCCTGGATGATGTTCGGCAGTTGTTTGTTGAAATGAATAATAACCTCATGCTGAAGCTAGACGCAATTATGAACAAGGTCACCAGAATAGAATCACGAATGGACGGCATACAAGCTGAACAAATAAGACTTGATTTAGAAACGAACAAGTTGAAGGATTTGTTCATTTCTCAACAAAAGCAAATTGAGCAATTCGAAGCGGAAAAAAGAAAATCTAATCTTATCATGTCAGGAGTACCCGAAACACCACTGCGCATTGAGCAACAAACCTTTGATGATGATTTTTCGAAGGTCAATTATCTTTTGCGGGAAACGTCAAACAGTTTTTCACCGGAGTCTCTGAAATCCGTGTCAAGGCTAGGTCTTTCGAAACCTGGTCTCAACCTTATAATAAAGATAGAATTAAATAATATTGAGTCAAGAAATGAGATTCTAAGATCTCAAAGATCCTTACGGAGCAATACGATGGTGATTAATTCATTTGGAAAGATATTTATTAACCCAGATTCTAGTGTGCTAACCCGTAAAGAGGAAAAGTGGTTGCGTGACGTTTTCAAAGAGACAAAAAACAGCTGTTCGATGAATGACCGTGTTTACATTAAAAAAAGGAGTCCTCTAGAAAAACAATTATGTTGTCGATAGAATCAATATCGCCAATCAATTGATGTGACATATATTCTCAAGCGACGTTGCTCATATCCCAAAAATAATGATTGAATGATATTTACAATTTCTATCTGATCAATTATCCAGACAGTACATCTCTCCTATCTTCCCTGTACTCTGATTTTCTCGAACATTTTCACGACCGTGTATCAACTAAATATCAACAGAATATTAGTATCATTGATTGTAATGAATTTGTAGATAATTCGATCTCATGTTGTTACATAAACGCTCGCTCTCTTGTCAACAAAATCAATCTTTTGAGAGTGTATGCCTCCACATATAATCCACAGATTATTTTTGTGACTGAAACTTGGGCCACAAAGGACTTATTTGACAGTATTAAGGAATCCTCCTAACTGCGCACAGCGCTTCCCCCCTCTGGAGCGCGCGTTGGGTTGGTGTGGTTCTGCGTCGACCGGTCGGGTGTGTCTTGGTCGACCGTCGTGGTTGTTCTTGGGCGGCGGTCTTTGCTTTTGGTGTTTAGGATTGGTAGTAGGGTTGTTTTATGTTTAGATTTGGGTTCCTGATGAAATTCTGCGTCGACATGTTGTGTTTCTTGGGTGTAGGTGTGGTTTAGGTGTGTTTTTGCGTGTTTTTGCGTGTTTTTGAGTGAGAAACTGGCTGTAGCGGCCAAACCAAGTCTCGTACGTGAAAATGGACGGCCGATTTGGACTGTTTGGCCAATTTTGGGTCTAGGAGAGTTGTTTCCAGCGTCATAGGGCTAAAAACGAAGAACTTCGACCCCCCCCTCGGCAGCGTTTCTTCCAACTTTGGTTCTAGAGATCGTAGAAAGTCGTGCAATAGCTCGTTTGAAAGCTAAGAGTGCCATAAATTCATTGGAAAGCACAGTTTGGCCCTACCTTCCTTGACTGAGGCTGGAGAGTGACATTGAGACTTTTGGTCATGTTAGGGAGCCGTCAGAGGTTGAGTTTTGTGTTTTGGGCTCCAGCGGGCGAACGAAGCATCGGACGAGAAAACTGAGACCAGATTTGGATTCAGCGTCAAATTATGGATAACCAATGTCTAACCCCTCCCCCTCTCATCGATTGCATATTCACAGGATATATAAGTACGAGTTCGGGAGAGGAATCTCAGAAAGTTGAGAAACTGACTACAGGTAAGTCGTTTCTCTTGAGGTCCGATATCGGACTTCTGACTTTTCATTGCTGATATCAGCTAAGGAGTCAGACTTATAGGTTAGTCAGTATGGCATGACTGACCATTTGATGATAGTAGGCCGAAATCTTCAAACGGCTATAACTTTGCTTCTACAAGTCCTTTAGACTTGATTCAAAAAACGTTTGACAGCTCATGATGTGCTGTAGGTGACAGACTACTTATGAACGTTTTATGAGTAGTACTAAAATACTGAAAAATTTAAAATCGTATTTAATGATGATGATTAAAGGTTTTGAATAAAAAGCAGTCGTTTATGAGTCTCTGCGACTTGGGACGTTTCCTCTTGTAAATAACTCCACCGGTTTTCATGTCAAAATCGGGGCCCGGATACCAACACAGTGACATGACGCACACTCTGTCCGCCCGAGGTTGGATTTGTAGGTCGAGGCCTTGGAGCTGGAATAACATTCCCTCTGAGTAATGCCTGTAACGGATTCAAGAGCCTAACGCCTAGACGACTGCTATCAAATGTTTTTGGACTTAGTCTTTCAATGCATATCAGCAAGTAGTATCCTGTAAACACTTGCTATCAAATTTTTACTCTATCTTTACAGAATCGTCACTATGACTAAAATGATTAACGCAAGGATGCTCATCGGCAAGTGTAGCTGTGGCCGTATTGCCAGAGGCAGCGAGCTGAAAAAGCACATCAAAGAGGGGACGGTGGGCGAGCATGTGAGCATGTGAGGAAATTGTTGCTGAGGGTGTGTGTGCATCATTAGGTAGTATGTGAGGATGGGAGTGATGTAGAGTTCATCAGGAACCATAGCCAGTGCCCTAGTGGCAATATTAGTATGCAGGGGTTTAAGTCGTGGTTTGAGGGCGTTTTGTTGGATATGGAAGAGGTGAGAATGGCAGTGGCGACTATTGAGGGTGCTGTGAGGAAGAAAGGTGTTACCAAGGTGACTGATGAGGGTTTGAGTGAGGAAGAAGTGGAGTTGAGAGGGGACATCAAGAAGCCTGATGCTGATGTTGATTTGGATGACGTGTTGGAGGAATTGTTTGGGAACATTGGTGATCTTGAGGAGAAGGTGAAAGATGAGGGAATGGAAGTGGATAAGCCGTTGGCAGTATCATCACCTCGGAGGGAGGAAGGGAACACAAGGGATGAATATGTGAGGATGAAGGATCGATTGAGGGCGGTTGAGGAGAAGAATAAAGTATTAGTGATGCGGAAGACGAGAGATTTGTTGAGGAAGGATGATGAGATAGATTGAAGGGAAAGAAGAGTGTATGAAGTCCATCTTCCCCTCTTCGAAAAATGTAGTGACCCCAATCACGCAGCAATGGGCGAGCTTGAGGACTTCGTCGTCCGAAAAGTTCGGAAGAAAGTGCCCAGTAAGTTACTTCAACATGATCATTTCCTTACCGCATCTAATCTCCTATTCTTTTCCTTTCAGAGTTTTTACATCAGCAGTAGGATCGCTTTTGATCCCGAGAACGCCCCAAACGGCTCTTTTAAGAGCCACACGAAGCAAGAGTGATAGTACCTCCTCGTGGTTTGCTCTAGACAGACTTCGGTTTGACTGAATCTATCACATAATTAGAAAGACTGAGTCATGTCTTTGTATCAAAGGGGTATATAAACCATTGCCTCTCTTTCATTTTCATTCTATACTACATCATGAAAACACCTAAGACGACAGTCAGCTCTTCTGACAAGCCTCGGCTTAGACCGGGAAATTTATTTATTGAGTTTCTACAGATGGGGGAGCGAGAGCGAGTCTATAACAATCTTGCTCGAATTGGCTCATCAACAACTGACGATGATGCCAATTCAACAGAGTGGGGGCATATACCGCCCTCTAACAGTCAGCTTATAGTAGAGGAGGTCGATGCCGCTGACATAGAGAGATTACAAGTCTCTCTCAGCGGAATCGGCCAAACCTAAGTCTATTCATGTCCCGAGAACGAACCAACGGTCTTTTTTTAAAGACCACCATGGGGCAAAATATGATAAAACTTCCACGTGGTTTGCCCTAGACAGACTTCGGTCTGACTGAATCTGTCATAAAATTAAAAATAAAATCATAGAGTTTGTATCTGTTATCAGTCAACTTAAACGTTGCATGTTAAGGAGGATTTCGGTATAATTCTTCCTGTTGGTGGGCGATCTCTCTTGAGACAGTGGATGATATCGTAATGATAAATGTGGCAAGGGAGTGTGTCATATTTTAGACCGAAACCTCTTGGGCAACTCATAATGGGCATTTGACACAGTTCTCAACGTAGCACTTTGAACGCCAATCGGTTGAGTCTTAGCTATCTGCCACAGGTCAAGTTTTAAATTCTCCATTGCCAACGTTATCTGAGAATGAGCCATGAGTTCTTTTAAGAACTGTCTCTATCATTAATGCTACATGATGAAGGGATGAAATGGGAGGTCACTCTTACGGCACACGTATACAAAATCACTTTCTATCTTCTCTAATGGTGCAATCTCTTTTGATAGAAAAGTAGACCGATAATGTGTTAACTAACCCTATGTCTAAATTCCTTCATTTATTTCCATTTCTAGATAAATACATTGCAAAACAAGGACATGTAGTATGTAGGTTTATTTACAATTGAAGCACATATACTTTATAGCGAGGAAAAGTCAAGTGGAAGACCCTTTAAGTCATTGGAGACTTTGTAGCACCTTGGTCGCTTTGGGGCATCGGGCGCCCTTCTCACGCGCGTTGTTTTTGGTGTAAATTCACCACTACTCCACACAACTTGCACAATCTTGCCTTTATCACAAGTCTCCTTCTGATCGCACTCTTCATCCCACTCGTCGACCACTTCAAAGATTTTGTTGAAGATCTCTAAGGCGGGAGATGTACCTTCCATCATGAGATAGATGAGAATGAGAAGTGTTTCAATTTTCTGACTTTTATATGTTTTTTAACAATGAATTCCTCAACAACCAATCAGAATGATTCTTATTTAGATGAAGACTACATAAGTCGGAAGATTGTTGCACTCTTATTCACATTATACAAACTAGCACGCCAAGATGACTAACTCAGAAATACCATGTAATTTTGTGATCGTCAATGAGTGGTGTGATGAAGACAAGTGTGATCAGAAGGAGACTTGCGAAAAAGGCAAGACTGTAAGAATTGTCTGGATAGATGAAGAGTGGACACCGAAAACAACGCGCGTGAGAAGAGCGCCAGATGCCCCTAAACGTCCAAGGTGCTACAAAGTCTACAATGACTTAAATGTTCTTCCGCTTGACTTTTCCTCGCTATAAAGTATATGTGCTTCAATTGTAAATAAATCTAAAGAACTACATGTCTCTGTTTTTGATATTCAATCCCTTTATCATTAATCCTCAGTGATAGAGGTAGTACTTAGGAAATAATGATTGGATCTATCATCAACTGGTATGATTTATACTGAGCTGTCAAATGATCAGATTTTCACTATGATGTTAATGATTATGTATGCTACATTAACCAGAAATAAGTGAAAACAGACAGATGAAGCAAATAAACATTTATTAAGAAATTTACAAATAATTCAAAAGTTCCTCGGAAGTCACATTGTCCCATAAATTCTCACAACCACTGCAGTTGCACTTCAACTGCCTCAATCGTTCCTCTGCCGCGACCAACACACCATAGATGTAATTCCATTTCACTTCATCCCGGGGTTGGGATGATGGACTGTACCATCTTCGTATATCATGGAGAAGGTTAATGTCAGTTTCCATTTTTACATCTTCTTGATTGTAAAGCAGGAATTTCCATCGCACATAAATCATTTCTAACTCTTCTTGCTCCGCTAGATCTGGTAATTCCAACTTTGGAATATCATCCAGTCTTCTCTGCTTCTCCACCGTTGCCTTTTGCGGAGGGGAGGGCAAGTTGGCATGCTTGATGCAGACACTGGTGATTGAGTTGATGGCGAATCCATGACTTTGAAATGTACCCATAAACTTGATTTCTTTGTGCTTAAGTATAAGCAGGCAACCAATCAAAATGAATAGCCAATGAATGTTGAGTATGGGAGTATATAAAAGGGAAAAATAGACTAGATTTTATTCCATATTTGAGATATATTAACACTAAGTGAGCTTTTCTTTCCACTCAAATATAATCTAATGTTGCTGACGTATCCTATTTTGGTTTGAGTCAATTACTATATTCTGACTATCAAAGTATCAGATTTTGACTTAATTTCGTTGAAATGGTAAGTTAAGGATTTCATCACTCATCTCCCTTAAACGTTAGGTTAATAGCATCTTTCTCAATTTCAGGCATCTACTTCATCATCAAAGCGCTCCCTTCTCGAGGAAGCTTTACAACTGTTGAGTGAAGGTAGGTTGTAAAAATAAACTATGACTTCAATAGAGATGACAGAATGATTTCTCCTCCAGATGATGACAGTTCCAACTCAAGTGTGCAGTCACGGGAAGCACCCAAAACATGTGCTGATTGTGGGCATATCTTTACGAGGAAGCGCGATCTCACCCGACACATCAGACAACGTGTGTGTCAACCCAAACCATCATCAATCTCCCGAGGTGAGGATGATTCTATTCAGCATATCTCCTTTATTTGTGACTTTTGTCTCCAATCTTTTGAAACAGGTTTTGAATTATCTTCACATAGACTTCACCACACACACACAAATGATAGTCATAGCAACAGCACCTCCTCTATTCGACTACCTGAAGTATCGCTCAATAATGTAGTGAGAAATTACCATATGGAATCCTCAGAAACTATTGCTGATTTTCCGGAGTGGTTCCATTCTAAATTCAACATTGATAGATGGGCTCTTTCATAGTTTAGAGCAGTTAAGAATAAAAGCGCTCATCTACCTTAAAATAAAATATGTTGAAGTTGATTATCATACTGGTGAAATAGTACAGAGGTTGGTGTTTTACATACCCTCCTCTCCTGCTACAGAGGTAGTCGATAAAGAAGCTTGGTTAAATTTTCACATCCAAGGACTGAAATCAAATATTGATAAATTTAACGAGCGCGATAGTGGTCTAATTTTTGATGGCATAGAATCTGCCAAGTTTAAAATTACTCTTTTAGAAAATTACCGTAGTCGAGGCTCCTTCAATCTTCCAAAAACGTTAAGAGCTAAGAATCAGTCATTTCTGTTGATTGTGAATCACAGTGTTTTAAGTATGAGGCATTATCTATTCTCCACTATCATGATGTACAGAACCGTTGTATGTATGCATGTATGTGACCGATGTGTGCGCCCCTTCTGGTCAAAAGATAAATTTGAGACACATTATGAATGGTGTAAGCGAGGTAAACTGCAAATAGAATGCATGCCCAAATATAAAGAGTTTTCATATAGAGAGAAAGGTGATGAATTAAGTCCTCTTCGTGTCATCCATACTGACATCGAACGCTATATTGATGATAACACCCATAAAGCGGCAGCCATATCATGTTATGAGGTATGGCATGATTACTTCAAAAATAAAAATAATAAAATGCACGTCTGGCAAGGTGAGGATTGTATACATAAATACTTACAATTTCCTCGAAAGCTCTGTCAAATTTCAGCAAAAATATGATAGTGAACTCCAACGCAGATCATTTAATATGTCAGCAGATGATCAAGTAAAATTTGAAAGTTGTAAAGTCTGCCCAAAATGTAATAAAACGTTTGATGAAGATAAAATCAAGAAAGTGCGCGACAATGATCACATCACTGGTAAATTTAGAAACGCGCTATGTTCAAGATGAAATTTTTCACTGAGACTGAAACGGCGTACTCTACCCGTTATGTTTCATAACTTCAAAGGTTATGACAGTCATATGACAATAAAAGGGGGTTAGGAAAAATGAAAGAGTGGAAGTTAAGTGTAATAGCTCAAACGAGAGAAAAGTTCATGGCCATGACAGCAAAAGTAGCAGTTGACAAAACTAAAGAAAATAAGACAGTCTATTTTGATATAAAATTTTTAGATTTCTATCAATTCATGGCTTCATCACTAGCATCTCCCGTTCAAAATCTTAAGTCTCTTCCACTAACTCAAAATTTGAAGAAACAATATCCTAACTTGACAGATGAAGTCATCACACGCAAAGGAGTGTTTGCATATGCATACTTTGATAATATTTCTAAACTTAGTGAGACTTCTCTTCCATCAATAGACAAATTTAAAAATGATTTCACTGGTGTAGAATGCAAGGTAGAAGATTACAATCATGCTCAAGTTGCATGGACAAAATTTGACTGTCAAACGTTTAGCGATTATATGATCGCCTATCTAAAATTAGATGTATTTTTGCTGGTTGATGTATTTCAGGAGTTTCGACGAGTGGCATTAGAAGAAGATAAATTAAATTCTGTCTACTTTGTCAGTCTTCCAGCCATGTCATTCCAGTCTGCTTTTAAAATGACTAGAGAGACCATCCATCTTTTGCAAAATCCAGAGATGTATAATTTATTTGAACGATGAATTCGCGGTGGTCTCACATTTGTAAATAGGCATCAAATAAAATCAAAAATAGTAGATGTTGATCAGATTCATCTAAAGTACTATGACCAGAATAGTTTATATGGTAGCTCACTGTCCAAACCTCTACCTCACTCTGAGTTTAGCTGGTTGGGTGATAATGAAATTCAGCATTTCTCAAACCCTTCAAACATACTAGCTATTCCGGATAATGGTGATTGGGGATATTATTTTGAGATAGATCTTATCTATCCAAATAGTATTAAAAATAAAACTGTGGATTTTCAACTTGAACCCGAATCAGGCGAAGTGACTGAAGATATGTTTTCGGACTTTATGAAACAATTTCATAAAGATTTAGAAGGGAGAGGACAGCCCAAGTATAAGCCTTGTCGCAAACTTTTGCTTACTCAACTTAATAAAGAAAATTATCTAGTCCACTTTTCCATCTTAAAAGTTTATTTAGAAATGGGGATGATTTTAAAATCGGTTCAGTATTAAGCGCGCAAAAGGCATATCTAAATCGATTGTTGTAAATATGAAACATAGGGCCTATCAGATGGTCTAAATAAATAAGAACATAACGTTTGTCAACATGACCATCTTAAAATCAAAGACGCTTGAGGTGAAAAATCATACATTAGGAAGCGAGCACTTTCAGCGTGGGAGGATAAGAGGTGTTGGATAGGACATAACATATCTCTTCCACATGGACATCCTGGCACAAACATATCACCACCCAAAAGAATTGAACTCACACTACCACATTCAGGAGATGTGTAAATAGATTCATTCTTAAATCAGTATTTTGATGATGTTTTTTGTTGATATTCATTGTTGCTTTATGTATCGCTTTAGATTGCACTTTCTTGTGAATATATGCCTACAGTCAGTTCATTCCCACTATATCTGTGAAAAGACTTTCCCACTTTGTCAACACTTCTTCAAAACACTTTTTCATACATATCTTTTTATTTCAATAAAATTTTACAATGACTTTACTTTGTTTTCCGAAACACTAAAGTTATGAGGGATTTAGCATCTTTCACATGAATGCACTCATGTAAACGATTTGTAATTTTGAGAGAAATAGACGGGATAGTTTGTTTGATAACAGGATGGTAGAAAATAGGTTTAAATATCTTTTCAACGATTCCGTAGGAAGCGTCTTTATCATGAATGAAATTTCGTAAAATGTATTCTTTTTTCTCACCAACAGAAATAGGTGAAATCAGTTCACTTTGAATGAAGAGATGTTGTTCATGTTTATCAAGTGTCATTGGTATTCCTACACCAATCGTGTATGAAGTAGCAAACTTATCTTGTAGCAGTGAAAAGCCAAAGAGTTTTTTCAAATTGTTACTCAATTGACATTGAATGTGATCACCCAGCTTCAGAACAGCACTTTGATTTTTAATTGAAAACGAAATGTGATGTGCCTTTGCATCACATCTGCTTTTCAACACTTGCTTCAACTTATGTTGTATATATGGATTTATGACACGAATAAAGTTTTCAACTGTATTGTATAGACGCGGCATTGTATTGATACTAACTTTAGTTTCCTGATAAGATTGGTAAATTTTCTTGATGCGATCACCATGGATGTCCACTCACCATTCATCATTAACTGAATCAGCTTTAGTGTGATATTCATGAGAAGCATAAACCAAGCCGTTTCCAATAATAGGCGATACATGTCTTACAAAATGACGCAAGGTTGGAGAGAAATAAACTGTAAGTTTGTCATTATATTTCTGAATAACCAACTTATCCTTCTCAGTCCAGACTTTCTCTCCATACTTCTTACCCACAGTCTCATTCCATCGCTTTACTAACTCAATAAGTGTCAAAGGCTTGACACCACGCTTTTTCAAAATGATGCGTTCATCGCATTCTACAACATCCTCATCAAATATCTTAAATTTATAATGAAATTTGTTTATTCGGTTTGAATAAATTTTTGTAACATTTGCAATAGCCATTGATGTCAGATGCAGACTGTGTCCAAAACCGAGATGTGGATAGAATTCATTATCCAACCTCAATGTAAGACCTTTAGTAAAAGAGTGAAAACGATGGAAGTGTCTCCCGTGCCATTCATAGATAGTAAACTCATAAGCTTTCTGACCCTTATTTTTCATAATAGAAGCATTGCCACTATTGAATGCCTTAATGATTTTATCTTCATCTGATGATCCATAATAATCTGATTCCAACTGATTCCATTCATAATTCCACTTTCCATCTGATGTTAAATTGTATGGAAACTTGAATGCATTATTCATCGTTATTCCATCATGTGTGCGAGGAGTCAATACCATTTCTTCCAATTCATTCACATTCTGAATATTACTATCATAACAAATGCTGGAAACACCTACTTCCCATTCACCTTCTAGAAGTAATGGACGATTTAATTCTACTCGATAGTCTGATGGTTTATTATTGGGAAATTTATTCATAGATGCATTACTGGGTAAGTAAATTAGAAACGAATCCTTTTTTTCACTTTCCATATCATTCACATTGGAAACATACATTTCCACACTTTTGCATTAATTCTTTATTCGAAAATGGAGTGTGATACTTGTCACAGCATCTTTATGAAAAGGAATCAACGCACCAGCATCGTCATAAATTGCAATATCAGATTGCGGCATATAGTTTGATTTCAAGTTGGCATAATGCACTGTCTGAAAAGTATGCTCAGATAGAGTACTATTGCTTTTTGGTTGGTAGGGTATCATTGCTAGAAGTGGAGCTTCAACATCTCCCACAAATACATCTTCACCAATATTGGGATATATCTGAAAATAGTTAATACGACGCGATAACGATATGCTCGCGCTAGCATTTGTTACAGTGCCACTTTCAAAAGTATTTTGATCAAATCCCAAAATGTCCATTAGGGTATTGTCCATAATCAACTCAATATTTTTCCCACTTGCACTAAGAGACAGAACACCTTCTTTTTCAGAAAAAGAAATGTGCTGTTCATTAATCACTTCATTCAAATAATTTATAGCCAATTTCATTGAAGTGATAATGCGAGATGTCAACACTCTTGTTTTATGTAGGACCAGTAAGGCCCCCGGACTTCGTCCAGGATTTATATCCATAAGTATGTTAAATTAAGACAGTGCACATTGTATGTATGCACATTGTTGCATACCAAGTTTACCAACTCATTCGCCTACACTGATTAGCTGTCTTACCATTTAGATCGCGTTCTCATTGGCTGTTTCTGAATCCGTCGTGAAACATTAGAATCAATGAGACGCAAGTCTAGCGAGGCAATTTTTTAAAGCAAATGAGGAGTTCATTTGTAAATTTAATGTAGTTACTTGTGTAATTAATATTTTTTCGGTAAAAATTTACACAAAAGTCTACTTTTCTCTGTAATTATGATACTTAGGGAAATGAGACCGGCCGGTTTTAACTACAAATTTTTTGTTCTATTAAATGGTAGTATCATATTGGCGTAAAGTTTCATGGTTTAGGAGGAGTTTGTCGGCGTTTTGCATTTTATATATAAGATACCACCTAAAAGATCTATACCCTTTCTGTATAAAGATACGGACCATTCTGGATCAAATTGATTTGAACTATAATGTCCCAGATAGTGTATATTAAGTTTTCAATGAAGAGCTGCAGAACGATGTCGGAAGAACTGATGAACAAACCAATACTAGATCATCATCCTTTAGTTAATTGATTACGATATTATTAGACCCTTTGTTGTGAGTGAATGTTGCCACTTGTTCACCATCTACTCGAAGAAGATAATTAAATTTCTTCAATAATGCTTCAGGAGTCATGTTCGTCTTTTTTTGCCTTAATCACAATCTTCTTCACCAACGTCTTTTCATTTTTCGGAATAAGATCCACATAATAGGACTTCTCTTTATATATTTAATTTTTTCAACCTCTTGGATAGTAATAAGCTTTATAATTATTATGGCTTGTCAAGGCGCTAGCAAAGTAACCTAAATCATTTCTTAAACTCGGACTCAAAGCAACAATCCAATCTTTATCAACTGCATGATACATATAATCATATTCACCATTGTGGGAGTAAACTCGACAATGTTTCTACATGCTTTATTCAGGAAATCAAATGCGAATTTTTTACATGTTGAGAAATCTTTCTTCGGCCATTTCGGAATGTAAACTCGACATCCCTCTTCACACTGATAGGCATCTGTACGTCTCATATTAATAGTCATCACTTCATGATCAAAAGTATAGACATAGTTACTGTGAACAACTTGGGTGACCCCTACTCCCCACTTCCCATTCAGCTGTTGTGTATTATCAATGGGAGTAGAAAAGATAGCAGCTCGATTGCCAACAAATCTATTTGTTGCCATATTGCTAAGCAAAACATGATAGAATGACATTTTCATTTCGGTAATCTATACATTACTTATTTGCATAACATCATGAAGACTTGGATTTTGGACTATCTACAATATATTAAAGTAGATCGCGATGGAAACGTTCATTTCAAGAATTTTTATGGAAATACATCGAAAGGAATTACACTAACATGGCGACAATTTTTCAATCTTAATGATATCATGAGGGATTTGGAATATTTCACAACGTTGAAATTCATCTACTTGGGTAATCAAGTTTGGCTTCAACATCATAGAAATGAAATTCAAATCTATCATTCTCATCTCTCCATCTATTTCTCATTTCGCAAATGTAATTGGGAAAAATATATAAGATGTGTACATCGCTTCATTATATCATTCATTCGACGCGAGTTCATCGCATTGCTACGCAAATCTTAATCAGACACCATCTTCAACACAATGTCACACTCAATTATGAAGACTTGGAAATTGGATTTCCTACAATATGTTGAGATTGATCATGAACGAAACGTATGTTTCAAAGATTATACTGGAAATGTAAGAAGAGTAATTTGCTTTATCATGTCGACATTTTCAGTCTCTAAATCATAATATGAAGGACTTAAAATACTTCTTTATGAAAAAACATTCACGCATTGGAAATCGTATATGGTTGCGACTCAACAAACAGCGAATTCAAATCTATCATTCACAGCTTTCTACCTACTTCACATTTCATCAAGGCAGTTGGGAAAAGTATAAAAGGAAGATACATCGCTCTATTTACTCATTTCTTCATCATGAAACGTCATCGGTACACCATCGTCAACATTCTCCGACGCATCAGACTCTACACGAAAATTGATCTCGCAACATTGCATCAGCAAATTCCAAGCAGCAAGTATTATCGGGGTCGACCGCAAATGTTAGTGGTGAAGATGAGCAATTTACGGAATCTTCAACTCTTCCCAAATGGAACTGTTCAGATTCTCGGCGCCCTTTCTCATTCATCAGCGCGGTTAATGCGCTTAGAGCTGCAGAAACTACTACGACGGATATGGAAGAGGGAGAAGTGTGTGATGTCGAATCTGACTGTAGACAATATGGTGATCTCTACTCAATTGAGTGAAGATGTATCGTTTTTAAAGATTCATACCAGCAGTTTCAATTTGTGTTATGAACCAGAACTTTTTTCCCGCGGCTCTCATTAGTTGCTGGTTGCCTGTACATGTTGCAATCTTTCATAATAGTAGAGTTATCATTACTGGACTGAAATCTGAAATACAAGCAGATACGATCCTAGACTATCTAATCGAGCATGTACATAACCAACGGATTGTAAAGTGAAAACAATTTTTATTCCAACATGATGCTTTTTATTTCAAATCATTATAGAACATACAAATCATCTTTTCATTAGAAGATGGATTACATGAAAACTTTGGAATAACAGATTTAAATTGGTATACATGTAAACGCTTTAAAATGAAGTACAATACGAAAGCACCACAAGTTGATGAAAGTGGATGTTGCAGTATGCGCGCATTTCGTTGATATTGACGAGTATGCTTTCTCAACCATTGCTGTGTTGGTATATTCGGAGGTTGAGCAAGAGAGTCAAATAGTTCACCACGTCTGTCTTTTCCAATAAAGATAGCTTTCCAATGCTCACCTTCTAAATTCTGTGAATGAGTGTTCAATACGATAAAGATGGGATATTGTTTTACAGTAGTCGGTGAGGTATCTAGCGAATAGACATTATCAAAAGCTTTCAACGTAGCTTCATCTGCATTACGTTGCACTTTAGTCTTTATATCGTCAGCATTCAACCAACTCATTAGCGATTATAGTGAAGAATCACGTCACGATACTTAGTTATTTCAATACTTGAATCAAAGACTGCATAAATTAATACATTGATCGTCTCCGTTAGCGTTGTTTTGAACTCCAGATCCAAGCGAATATTATGAGGAACGTTAGCTTGACCACAAGGTGCACTAATATCGCTGTCGACCGTCAAATCAAATGCATAAATAGTATATCCATTTTTAAACTTTTTCATTGTGAGGCCGTTGGTATCGCCTGTGTTGTAAAAGCCAAAGACATTCATATAATCAACATAACTACGCAGAAATTGATAAGAAGTAAAATCTGGCTTATAGGGTGGACCAGGATGACTAACACCATTTACACGCAAAGCAATTTCACCTAAATTGTTGTGTTTGAAGTTGAAAGGATTCTTCTTGACATTTCCATTGAATGCATCATTTTCAACCATTGCTACCATGAGGAGCTTTGGCGCTTCCCATGGAAAAAGACCATTTTTCATGAAACTCTTTCGATCTTTAGGAATATTAAATGTGAGAAGCCTTGTATGTTGAATGGGATAAATGGCATTGTTGCGGTTAAGACCCTCAGCATATTCTCTAATTACACTTGGATTAGCCACCACTCGACGAATGTATACTGTAATATCTTCCACATGAATTTTAAATTTCACAACTGAAGCAAAGGCATTCAACAAAAATTCAGGCTTATTCAATGTAAGTTTGAGTCGCATACTGGTATTACAGAGTAAAAATTTTGATTGTCTGAAGAAGTCTAAATTAAGTGGGCCATATAGCTGACATACTTTACTATCTTTAATCAAAGCAGATCGCTTTACAAAACCTGTGTTTGTCTCACTATCAAATAGTGCTGCTTGATCTCTATACCATTCCATTGCTTCCATATGACTGTTTTGAGCTGCTGGATGAAACTGTGATAGAGCATTCAAATATGTTTTATAGGGATAATCGCTTTGATCACCTTCCACCTGTTGCTCTCCAATAGTTAGAGAAACATCGCGAAATAATGTAGCCAGCGGTAAATTGTTCAGACCAACTTTATGTGCATCTTCAATTTTAGTTCCATCTTCTTGTTGAATTCTAAACCTCACATCAACCATCGCATAACTCAAATCAATGTAATCATCGCTAGCGCCAGGAAAAAACAAATTCAATAGGACCAGTATTCTCAGCTGTACGAGGATGATAATCTACAATGCTTGAACTAAGAATATCTGTCTGTATTGCTTGTTGATCAAACAAACAAAAGCCTGAAGTTTTCACTCCATGATTAGAAGTTATGACAGCGTCGTCGTTTAGCACTTGATGAAAGATTGCAGCGCGCGCGATGTTTGCGTGAATGCCTTTTCTTAGTTTTGTTTGAAGCTCGCTTCTTACCACCTCCATCCTGTTTTTTTTCTTCAAACATTCATTCGTTTAGGTGCTTTCTTTTGTTGAGTAGCATTAAACGTTTGCTGTAACGTTCTCAAACCGCGTTCCTTCCCACGATTTAGTAAAGTACTCTTTGCATTTTTACCTCTGGTAATATCATTAACAACATCACCAGCAAAGCCAACAGCATTATTGAAAAAAGTTCGTTTTAAAGATCTTCCGACAGTAGATAAGAGAGGTGCTACAACAGATTTCAGGGCACCAAATATGCTACCTCCACATTGACGGCGGGTGCGCTTTAAATTACACCCACGCCACTTAGATAGGAGGGGCTTGAATAAAACGATGCAGTCGGATTCATAACTTAGACCTTGACATTACAAGTTATATCTTTGCATAAATCACTGACGATCGCGTAGATGAAAGCTGTCTGCACGACGCATCCAAGAGTTCATACTTGAAGGATGATCGACCCATTTAACAAGACACCATTCTTCACCTTGTCGTTTCTTACTTCGAATGACTTTCTCTACTATTTGTGCTGCGCGAGTGGACATATCTGTAACATCTTAAGAATTCTTGCTTTCTTTTAATAGATCATCCAATACAACGACATCATTGGACTGAATCTTATCCACTGGAATAATTCCTTCATTTCGAATAAAGTTACGACGCTACAATTCCTGAAAGAGTGACGGTTGATAAATACCACAACACCAAATCACTCGATTGATAGGTTCCCTAAACAACTCTTTTCTTTTATCTAGCAAATTCAGAGTGAAAACAGTTTTACCTGCATGGGATGGACCTGATACAGTCAGAACTTCATCACATTGAAGTCTGAAATCCATTTTAATACTTTGGGATTCAATATTTGCATAATTAACGCTTAGGATTAAAGATCCTACCCAATAGGTCACCTACTACAGGAGCTAACAGCGGAAGTACTGAAAGGAAACCGCCCTTTTGTGTTAGAGTTTTACCTCTTTCTTTGCAGGGTAACTTTAGGATTGGAGATGAATCGCGATTTTGTAGTATGTCGCTTAAGTAACTTTTGTTGTTGTGGTGATAATTTCTTTGTCCTCAAACCTCTAACATGAGAAACAATTTCTCGAATAAATTTATCATTAGCATGTCGTATAGCATTATATCGCTGATTTCCTTTCATTCGCTGAAGAGCTCGAATGGCCTCAGAAAATGTTGAAGACTTTCGACTTTTGCGTTTCGCTATTTTTCTCTTAACCATTGTTACAACTTGATTATTCCACATTTGCATAGGTGCTAACTTTAATGACAGAAGTGACACTCAAAATGAGCTATATCACAGTGACTGCATTGACAAAGTTGAATACAGTATCGTAAGAAGTAGTGCTGGCAGAAAGTATGCTTGCATCTTTTAAAGATGCGTTTTTCACTTACATCCTTTCGCTTACATACATCGCACATATTTTCACTCGCTAACAACTTCTAAAGCAAGTCTATTTGAAGACATGAACTTGTTAACCTTTTCTAAATAATAGACACATGTGCAGAAGGAATATACTTCGAGAGTAAGCAGACACAACTCGAAAACCAATTGTGCTACGATCAAGTACCATTGCATCTTTAAGTTTCTTTTATACAAAGTTGAATGTGAATATGTGAAATCGCTTCAATCACTAGACTGCTACCATGATGGTTAAATGCATCAAGACATTGAGCAATTTTTCCCATATGTCTTTCAAAAAATCTTCGGGATTATCTACAACTTCCATCGAATAAGGAGCAATGTGAAAGAAACGATCTTCTACCTCTTCTTTCCCAAAATGGCTGAAATGAATTTTTGCAATTAATCTCGCCATTACAATTCTATTAGAAAACGTATCCATTAACTTCAAAAATAGAGTGCTAGTATCACCAATAACTGATTTGATGTTCATCTCATCTTTATGAAAAGTTATCACATAATCTTGAATAGTTCCCTTTAAGCTTTGGCTATGAAAACTTAATGTTCCACAATCATTTGAGAAAGACATTATCATCCTTCATCTATCTCACCCGTTGCATGAAAATAACAAATCTCTTCACAAAGCATTTATTAAACGACTTTAACAAGCATGCATTACAAATTTTGTGTTTGAAACAGATGAAATAGATACAGTTGGTAGCTATCATATAAAGAGCAATGATGACCAAACATTACTTTAGCAGTGTTGAGATACGGAGGAAAAAAACATTGATTATGAATGTAGCGACTACAACGAACATTTAAAATAGGAACACTCAATTCCTTAAAACGTTTAGTGACTTCATGATAGTGTTGATTAACTCTACCATCCCAAGGTGGAAGTAGAATATCATTGATGATTAGATTTGGAAATAGCTTCTTCTCCTTAGTAGGATCATTGCAAAAGATACATACAACATTAAAAGCTGCTAACCATCTTTTAAAGTCAATAAGAAGAGCACATTCATTAGAAAAGCCATAGTCTTGCAAGTATTGCTGATTAAGTCCATGGATGTGTTTTCTCGCCCAGCTATCAGCGTTGGGATCACACTTGGCATGTTGATGGTAGACACTAGCAATTTGATACGACCAATTGTCCATAGCAATAGCTCTGAGCTCCTGTACAGGTTCACCCTCACAATCCATAAAAATGATGATAGATGACTAAAAAGGAAATTACAAATATTTACTCCTCTGATGAAGAGTCCTATAACATTACAAAATGATGAAGTACATTGATGCTGTTCACGCCGAAATACACAAATAACATGATGGCAGCGAAGAAGTCAAATGTATCTGATAAGTCCATTTCTACGACACTCAAAGCACATGAGCGAATTGTCATAAGGTAGAGATAGGTAAGGACTACTGATTTTCCTTCTTGGCTTGCGTTTAGCGGCAGCATTCTTCTCTGACTTGCGCTTTGTACTGCTCTCGTTGAGGATTTGATCAATAATGTCATGAACGTCCGGTTGCTTTGGTATATATAGGATGGATTGAGCATGCATCGATATAGAGGCTAATTTGTTGTTCTGGTGATAGCCATAATATATTCCACTGATAGCAAAACCAATAGCCAAGTGCCTTCTGCGAGGTCTTCACATCTGATGGGTGTCACTTCATCTCCTTCCTTTTTATAGTATGAGCACCAATGCGATAGTGGTAAGGAAAGCTTTTTACCATCCCATATCTTTCTATATGGAGTATCATTGTCGTCTCTTGCCTTCCATTCCTTGCTAAGGGGAGTCGGGATGTTCATATTTAATGTTGCAAACTCTTCAATAATATCGAGTTGGGGACGAATGTATGGATTCACAGGAATGACTACGTAGTCCCCATACTGATTGTTCAATATCTTCACTTCAGTGGAAGGAATCATTCCCGTTTGCAATACTATACTATGATCGTAATAACGTATGGCTTGTCTAAATTTGCGCTGTAGTGGGGTAGGATTATGTACCTTTGTTGTCTCTTCTACTGGCCTCAACATAAGACGATCTGATTGTAGAGATCCTTGTAACGTCTGAACACTATCTTGTCCTGTAAATGTAGTAGATGTAGTAGATGCCTGAAAATAAAGGAGATGCTATTAAGTTAACACTCGAGGAAGGAGAGGAAGGAAGGTTCCGACTTACCATTTCAGATGGATAATATAATAGGAATGTAGAGGGAGAACGTGCGTCCGACACCTGTGTGACTCAAAGATAGTATGATTGTCACTCTGAAAACCTCATTATTTATAGAGAAATGCTGGATTCTCATTGGATGTGCTCCTCATTGGCCAATGACATCAAGCTGATTCCAAATCTGGTCTTAGTTTTCTCGTCCGATGCTTCGTTCGCCAGCTGGAGTCCAAAACACAAAACTCAACCTCTGACGGCTCTCTAACATGACAAAAAGTCTCAATGTAACTCTCAAGCCTCAGCCAAGGAAGATAGGGCCAAACTATGCTTTCCAATGAATTTGTGGCACTGTTAGCTTTCAAACGAGCTATTGCACGACTTTCTACGATCTCTAGAACCAAAGTTGGAAGAAACGCTGCCGAGGGGGGGGCTCGAAGTTCTTCGTTTTTAGCCCTATGACGCTGGAAACAACTCTCCTAGACCCAAAATTGGCCAAACAGTCCAAATCGGCCGTCCATTTTCACGTACGAGGCTTCGTTTAGCCGCTACAGCCAGTTTCTCACTCAAAAACACGCAAAAACACACCTAAACCACACCTACACCCAAGAAACACAACATGTCGACGCAGAATTTCATCAGGAACCCAAATCGAAACACAAAACAACCCTACCACCAGTCCTACACACCAAAAACAAAGACCGCCGCCCAAGAACAATCACGACGGTCGACCAAGACACACCCGGCCGGTCGACCCAGAACCACACCAACCCAACTCGCGCTCCAGAGGGGGGGGGCGCTGTGCACAGTTGGGAGGATTCCTTACTTCTTTTGACTCCTATTTCACAATTGACAATTACACCTTGTATCGTCGTGGCCGTGAGATTAGTCGCGGTGGTGGTGTCATCATATTCATCTCCTCTACTCTGTTATCTTTTGCGGTTCATAGTTATGATCATAATAGCGTTGAAGCTGTAACCTGCGAAATTGTTGTCGGCCGAGAAATGTTGAGGTCTGTTGCGTCTATAGGCCCCCTAATAATAGCTGGTCTGACAATGAATTTTTATCTTAGATGTATAATGTGTGTACTGATGAAGCCAAAAGCTATCTCATTTGTGGCGATTTCAATGCTCCTGATGTCAACTGGTCATCCGATCTCGCAATACTTTGTGATTACCCTTTAGTGCGGTGGTGTATGGATAACTTTTTGAATCAGCATGTCGGTCATCCCACTAGACCCCAATCTGGTTCCATTCTTGACCTCATTTTCTCATCTGTTGATGTTGATGTCGCTAATTTATCCATCGATGAACGTTTTGGGTCTTCAGGCCATTCTCTTATTACCTGGGTTTCAAAGTTACCTACATCTTTTCCTAGCCAGCATCACAATAACTGTGTAGGCTACAAATATTTTCGCAAGCTAAATGGCGTCTTTTCCGACAGCAGCTCTTTGATTCCCCGTGGCCCTGTAATGATGCATGTGATGTCAATATATTGTGGAACAATTTTTTGGAGAATTCTACAACTGCTAGTAAAGCTTCTATCCCATCCAAAAGGAGAAGGTTGTGGACACCCCTAAACAACAGGCATGTTCGTGCGGTTGTTCGGCGTCATCGTCGATTATTTCAATCTTGTAAAGGTATCCAACTTTATGCAATAGACTTAAGTTAGCTGCATCTTCGCGTCGTGTGAATAATCAAATGAATATCTCTGTTGTGAAATACGAATCAAAACTCAGTTTATCTTTTAAATCAAATCCGGAAGTGTTCTGGAGTTATGTGAACAAAGGTCCGACGACAAATGTCCTGACGGTCAAAAGTCACATGATCCTAAAGTGATTGCCGACAGATTCAATGACGAATTTTGGTCTCATTTTTCTTCCGATCTGCCAAATACTACGTCAGCTATGGATGTTTGCACGAATGACGCGTATATTGATAATGTTATATTTTCTGCGTCCGAAATCTACGAGTGCTTGCATAAACTTCCTAACTCCACTTCCTCTGACCCCGATGATTTGTGCTACGTCGCTATCAAAAAAACAGGACATTTTATTTCTGGCAAATTGGCTCACATTTTCCAACAATCAATGTCTCATGCCACAATTCTTGATTCTTGGAGACATGTTACAATTACATTAATCTATAAGTCAGGCTCCAAACTCATTTACTCCAACTATCGACCCATGGACACTGCGTTTATTGATTTTAGCCGTGCTTTCGATGAGGTACCTCATGATAACCTTCTTCGCAAAATCAACTCTTATGGAATTAAAGGCAAACTCTTTCAATGGATTTCAAATTTCCTTACCAACAGACAACAACGTGTCCGGATTAGAGGAGTACTTTCAAACACGAAGAATATCAGTAGCGGTTGATCCAGGGATCAGTCCTTGGTCCCCTCCTATTCTCAATTTACATAAATGACATTGATAACTACATAGAGCATTCCACGACACTAAAGTATGCCGATGACATCAAATTATACATCGTCTTCAAAACCGACTTCGATGCACAGACTGTGGGTAAGCAAAATCTTCAAAACGATCTGCAAAATGTGGAAACATGGTCCAACAATAATGGTCTCCAAATCAACGTATCTAACACCAGACTTATGAGTTTTGGGGGACTTAATCAGGAACATCAATATGTCTTGAACAATGCGACGATTGATCAAACTGCAGATTTTAAAGATCTTGGTATTTTTGTCAGTAGACCGCGTGGTTTCTCTTCTCATATCTCTAAAATGGTATCCAAAGCTAATATGTTGCCCGGTATGATAAAGAAGACCTTAATCTCGCGTGAGACTGTTTTGCTATTGAACACGTATCTATTTTCGCAGTATTCTAGAATACGAAAACATTATTTGGTGTCCATTTCAAAAAGGAGTCATACAACAAATTGAGCGAGTTCAAAAACGTTTCACACGCTTCATGACATTTGGTGACCAAATTCTTCCTGACCTTACTGGCAGATTTAGCGTACCAACCCTTTGTCAGATTTGTTCTGCCCATCTTCGGGCTTCCATTTGCCTTGATTTCTCGTGATGTCGTGCATGTATTTTAAATGTTATGTCTTTCGGCAAACAAATTATCCAGTGGCGTCTTCTCCGTACCTGCGAGGCCTTCGGCGCATTCTAAATAAGAATTTACCAACATTTATGAAAATGAAAAGTGTCATCATTCATTATATTTCATTTAAATTCGATAGCTTCTCGTAGCAGCTGTCAACCTCAGAGTGAACAGTTTTGCGCGTGTACGAATCACAGCTGTTTTCTTCTAACGATTAGACACACATGCTAGTCGTGTGTTCAGACGGAGCGAAAGCGAGTTGTGTGCGTGTTAGGCAGCAAGCACACGCGCCCGCACTAATATTGGCTTTCTCGATAGACATAATGCTTTGCCTTAGTAGTAATCCCATCCCAGACGGAAGCGAAAAATGTGCAACGATGAGTCATCATGCTGACTCAGCCCCCCCCTGGCAGGCAGGAAGAGAGGTGAGGGAGGTAGCCAAGGATGTGTTGGGAGAAATGGGTCCGAGAGGAGGAAACCGCCCCCCGAAGACGACTCAACCGACCAAGTTGGTCATCCCATCGTGTTTGTCGTCAAAAGTTGGGTCGGTGAAGTTTCGGTTAAAAATCGCCCCCTCCCCCCCCCCCCCCCAACGACTCAACCGACCAAGTTGGTCGAAAAGACCAAAGTTGTTCAGAATCATGTGAAACAAACTTCTATCAAGGTTTCAGGTTGAAATTCGCACAAAAATTTTTTTCAAAACTTTTTCACTTCGGTGGTCGAAAATACTTGGATTTTTTCAAGTCCAAAAATGAAATGTCGCTTTTTTAGCCAACTTTGACGATTTCTCACTCAGGAATGGAAGTGAATGAAGAGCTCGGGTTTCTTTTACAGGCAAGACCGCGCTTTGTTCTCTAGGATCCTATCTTTTCAGATGTGTTACAGGCTCCGTTTCCAAATGAGAGCTTGTTTATAATCGAATGTTTGTACATTTTCCAAGATTTTGGTTATTTTTGAAGAAATGTGCGAGTGTTTTAACTCAAATTCTGGTCATCGTAGAGGGTCGAGGGATGTCTTAAATGAAAGGTGAGAGCGAGAAAACGTGACTGTCAAAATTTGAAGTCAATCGGAGCACTAGAACCGATCAGCTGATCTGAAAACCTATAAAAGCGCAGATCACCGACAGACACATCAGTTCATCCGTTGACTTCACAGAGGTAGGTGAACTCTCCTGAGCTCCGACACTTGGTCGGATTTCATGAAAAAGCTGATAGGGCAGATTTTTCGATTGGTCATGTCGCCAATCTTGCCAGAATTATAGGTTAGCCAGTATAGTATGACTGATCACTTGATGATAGTAGGCCGAAATCTTTGAAGGCTTGTAACTTTGCTTCTACAAGTCCGTTTGACTTGATTCAAAAAAGGTTCGATCGCTATTGATCAGACCTATAGGGATAGACTACTTCTAAACGGCTTGTAAGTAGTGTTAAAATGCTGAAAAATTTTAATTCGATATTTTTGATGATTTTTCGGGGTTTCCGACCCTTCTAAATTCAACTAAGACATTTACAAAGTTGCCAGAGGCGAGCTTCGGCTCGAGACTTGTTTCCTGATGTAAATAACTCCACCGATTTTCATGTCAAAATCGGGGTCCGAATACCAGCACAGTGATATGACGCACGCTCTGTCCGCTCGAGGTTGGATTTGAGGACCGAGGTCTTGGAGTTGGGATAAGATCCCCTCTGAGAAATGCCTGTAACGGATTCATCAGCTTAATTTGTCTTTCCTCAAAGCGAAGTTGTCTTTGTGATAGCACTGGGCGACTATCGATTCTGTCTTTGTATAGCATGGGCCTTCACGACTGAAATCCCGGTAACTGTCGATGTGATGTCCAAATTTGGTAAAAGCGTCGTTGTCAAGTCAAACGCACGACTAGGTTTAGAAAGACCAAGGCAAGGCTTTGTGTCAGAGGGGTATATAAACCGCCGACTCTCATTTAATTTCATTTCAATCATGCAGACGCCCAACACTCTAGTCAGCTCTCCTGACAAGCCTCGGTTGAAGCCGAGAAATTTATTTCAAGAGTTTCAGCGGGCTGAAGAGCGAGAAAAGATTTTTAACAATCTTGCTCGTATAGGCGCATCTGATTGCGGCGATGATGATGATGATAGGACTCAGTGGGGCTATATACCACCCCCAAGTAGTCAGTTAGTAGTAGTAGAGGTTGATGCTGCTACCATAGAGAGAATTAAAGACTCTCTCAGCAGAATCGGTCTAAAGTAAGGTGGCTGATTACGATCTCGAGAACGTCCCATGAGCCCTCTTAAGGGCTACCTTCTAATGCAGCTAAAGCGGTCTCAAGCCCGCCACATATTTTCGGATATGGAATGCAGAGGGGATGAATAAATGATGAAATGGAATGAAGGGAAGCCAAACGTGCACCACATGCAGCCACAAACACATTTCACTCTTCGCTAGTGAACAAGCTCTTGTGAGTGTCGTCAGAAAGTGTATCAAGTTGTACAAAAGTTTTTACTGCAACACAGGTTGATAAAGTGAAAAAAGGAATCTTCATCTAAATTAGAATCATTCTGATTGGCTGTTGAGGGACTCATTGTCAAATAACTATATAAGTGACAATATTGCAGCACTTCTCATTCACGTTATACGAAGTAGCAGACGAACACGTCAAACTCTCAAGCATTGGAAATACTTAACCAAATATTTGAAGTCATTGACGAGTGGTATCAAGACAAGTGTGAACAAGAGGAGGAGCCCCGGAAGAAAGTCGTCATTGAAAAAGTTGTGTGGACTGATGGCGAATTCACGCCAAAAACGACGCGTGTTAGAAAAGTGCCCGACGCTCCAAAACGGCAAAGGTGCTATAAAGTGTACAGTGACTTAGAGGTTATTCCGCTTGACTTTTCTTCGATGTGAAGTATATGTGATTCAATAATAAATAAACCTACATACTACATGTCTTTGTTTTGCAATGTATTGATCTAGAAATGGAAATAAATGGAGGAATTTAGATATGGGGTTAGTCAACACATTTATTATCGGTCTACTTTTCTATCAAAAGAGATTGCACCATTATAGAAGATAGAAAATGATTTTGTATACGTGTGGTGTAATAGTGACAAGCAGAACTCATGGCTCATTCTTAGATAACGTTGCTTCAATTGATTCACCTAAAATCATGTTTCATATGTTGAATGATTTCTAGTAACTGTGTTAAGTGTCTAGATGATAGGATATCATATTCTAACAATATCTCCCAATCGACACTATGCTAACTCGATGATCCTTTCGAAGCCATGCAGTTTATATGAAGGAAAAACAACACTGTCATGATACACATTTATTGAAAAGAAATATAAGCAATACGTTTTGTAATAAGACGGTATATGACGTCTACTAAGTCAAACTCCTCTTGATTGCGGGGCTGACTAGAAGGAGAGAAGAGGTCTAGCCAGCTCCGGAGAGTCTCAATACACCGCTCCATCATGACGTCCTTTGGAGACACACTCAGGAAGGCAGCCCTGATTGTATCACTACTGTCCTCTTCATCGTCGGAAATGATGATGATTTCCTCATCCAACTGCAGCGTCTCGACCTCACCATCGTAAATGGTTTTCACTTGCCTCTTGCGTGGGGCATTGGGCATGAGTAGGGCATAGGTATTCGGTGGTGTATCCATTTTAATGATATTATGAGGAAATGGTCATTGCACCGCACTTATATAGATTCTCTCTCCCTGCTTCGCGCTCTCTCATTGGACGACAGCAATTTATCAATCACAATGTATCATTCTCATATATAAAGAAGAGTGTCTTGCATTTCACTATTATTGTCATGTCCGACAATGAGGAAACATTCACACCTCTTGCCAGCTCAACTCCTACAAAGAAGGAAGTTGAGAGAAAGTTTCAACAAAAAGAGGAAGATGAAGAGAGACAAATGATTGAAGGCTGCAAGCAGCTCACTCTACAAACGGTTGAGAGTGAGCCTTTCATAAACTAGGCTGACTTTCAGGAGTGAAAAGCCTTGATGAGACCAGAGAATGCCCCAAACGGTCTTTATGAGACCACAGCCTTAACGGCCACCTAATCAAGAAAGAAAAGACATTGACTGCGCCACACGCAACATTAGTGATTTGATGTTATCTGACGAAAATGAAGTGTTAAGACAGTAAGACCACCAATGAATTGAATAGGATTACCACTGTCATCATAGATACCAAATTTGCAATGGGATAATCGTGATACATTGACTGGAATGTATACCTTGTTCAGGAACTCCCTGTGCATGGTCACACCAAAGTCGCCACTGTTAATAGGAATATATCTTAAAAGGGGAACCATTTGACCACCAACTTGTGTTGAATGGATAAAGTTAGTGTAAATGTAAAAGTGATTGATATTCATATCGAGCAAGGATGTTGAGCCACAGTACTTCTCGTCATAGAATATGTCACGTTTGAATCCTAAAATCTTTGTTAACTCTTTTGAAATGTGAATGACCGTTTTGCCATGTACACTGATACAGAATGTATTTTCTTTAGGATCATAGTCAAAATGATATGAGTGTAGATTTGACACACCCTTGTTCAAGTATGTACAAACATCATGGCTATTGCTATAATGCTTTGGAGGTATCGGTAACTTTTCATTTGGCTTCCATGTAAGACTGGGACGTAAAACAGGGTCTGTGCGTTTGAAATAAAGGACCATTCGGCAATCGGATTTCTGTTCAGATGTTATTTTCACATTCCCCCCATTCATGGTATGACCATAATACGTATGTATTTAAAGAGAGCAAATCGCGAAATTTAGAATTGATGTGAGCAAATCCAATGTGTGAACTCTAATGTGTGAATCCAATGTGTTTGCTCTAAACGATGACGGAATCATGGGTTTCTAGGTTGTTTCCATTTCAGGGGTGAAGCATTTTTAGCAATGGGTATGTCTGTATCTGGAGTTATAATTAAAGTAGGGCCATTTACAATCTCATCAACAGCTCGCTTTCCCCGATGGGTGTTTACTGTAGGAATAGAATTCCACTCTGCTGCATGTTCATTCAAGTTGTAGGTATGTACTTTATCATTTCACTCTAGTTTTGGAAAGTACAAGTCTTAATTCGTTGCAGTGCCTAATGTAATCTCTTCATTTGCAATGGTTTTTATATTATTCACATAGCTCAAATCTTGCAGGGCTACTTCCCAATCACCACTTAAGTCAATCGGCTGCGTTAAATCAGTCTCAAACTCGGCAGCTGTATTTTCATATCGCTCAGGTTGAGTATAGGAGGTCCAAGTATAGGGGACCATATAATTCACACACCATACTTTCTGCAGTCCACTTTTCACGAGTGACAAATCCCTTGTTTTTGTTAGTATCAAATTTACCAGCTTCATCTTTACACCAACCCATAACAGCCATGTGACTCTTTTGTGCTTGTGGCTGAAACTGCATAACTGTTGAAAAATAACCGAGATAGGGATAACTGTGTTGACCACCTTTAACCCGAGTTTCACCAATGGTCAATGATACATCCTTGAAGAGCGTTGCTATTCCCAGGTTATTCACGGCTACTTTGTCCTTGTCGTCAAGGTTGGTACCGTCCTTATTTACTATCTTAAACTTAACATGTAGATTGATGTCATTTACATCGATGTACTCAGCATCATTTCCTGGTATTAAAAATTCAATGACACTACCAGAATCGATAATTGTCTGTGGATAAAGAATGGATACATAATTTCTAATGATATCCGTCTGTATAGGTGTTCTATCAAATAAGCAAAGGGATGAGGTTTTACATTTCATATTTAAAACAGTCCTCGTCGTCTGCGTTTGCTAGGAGGCATACGAGATGCTCTTCGCTTACGTTTGCCTGAAGTAGAGAGTGGATTGATATGACTGATGACGGACCTGATACCAGCCTTACCGACATTCTTCAAACGCTGTATTCCATGACGCTTTAGCGATTCACGAATCGGCAATCTTCCTGAAAGTATATCACTTGTTACATCTGCTGCTAATCCTACAGCTTCCTTTAAAGCTGATTTTCCCACATTTGCGATAGTGGGGAGCATCATACTTTTGACAGCACCCAATACACTACCCCCTTTTTTGACGTCTCGATCCAGCATAAACGGGAAAGCCAGCTCCATGACTAGCATAGGAGGGGGCAGAATAAAAAGTAGCAGTTTGATCGATATGTATTTATTTATTTATATTTACACAATTCATTACTTTGCTTAGGAACGTTGACTAACACGATAAAGGTCAGAATGACGAATCCAACTGTTCATTGAATTTGGATACCCAGCCCATTTCACCAGGCTCCACTTTTCCCCTTGTCGCATTTGGTGACGAAGTATTTTTTCAACCATGTAGTCATCATCTTCTTTGGTGATGGGCGTTATCTCATGACCATAAAAACTCCCTTCAATCTCTTCACCATGATAATCACGAAGCTTGTAGGTAGTGGGCTTGAATTTCTTGTTAACCTCAGAGACAGTAAACCCGATTAACCAAATTCAATGGCACTCTATGGCATTCTATGACACGCAATGGGAGTGCCGTAGCACACCTCACCATTCAATCGAAGTCAATTGGATCCAATTGCACTGGAAGTGGGAAAATATGAGTGCCATAGAAGCTATCCAAAAGAAGCAAACGCGCAGCGACAGTTTTGACTCAGTAATCTGACTTCGTCCAATGATATGGCAACATTTGCATGTTCAGTATAATTTCAGATGCCTTTGGCATGTGCAACAGTCATTGTTAATCACATCCTTTGGTTGTGTCTCAGTGTCTCGTATTTTTATGAAAATCCGTCGTTTGCTGAATCAATCATCTTATCCGGTTTGTCTCAATCATCACACCAATGGAGTAAGTTCAAATGAAACTTCAGTTGTTCAGTATCATTGTTCAGTATCATTTGTATAGTCCATCAGTCAAATCATCAAGTCCTTATTGTTCCAGCAATTCATTCACGCACTGTTTTATTGAATTATGCAATTATTTAGATTTTTCGAGGTAGGAATTAGAACTACTGTAATATAAGATTTATGTAGACAGTCTTATCTATTCCTCGTTCAATTGTCGTATGTGTAAAGTAGCCATTTCAACAATACGTTCAAGTGCTATGCGATGTGCGTTATCATAGCATAAAAATTATTGTAAATTTGAATATTTTAACTAGATTAACTTATTCAGGATATTAATTTTAAATCGTAAACCTTTCTCAGCGAAGACCTACGCATAAATTTATGCTATAAATTTTGAAGATAAGCTGTAATCACTTAAATGATGCAGGAGTTAGTTACATCGAAATTGGAACAGAATTTTTCTTATATTAGATACCGGGTGTATCTTTTGATTCCGCTTCTTTCATAGCTTTCTAACTGGCCCAAGCATATTATGTTTTAAATTTCAGTTCGGGCTAATCGGGTTCTTTCAACGAGTCTGCTGCGTCATCTGAGAAATCTACGTTTGGTGAAATCCTCGAATCGGTGTTTCAAGCCATGAAGTAAGTTATCAAGTCCTCGGTGTTCCAACAATTTATACACTACTATCTGATTGAATTATAGCCCAATTACTTTTGGTCTTTTAGTTATCACTTAGAAAACCGTTCTTTAATTTCACTTTCAAAACCTTTAATAGGTGTGCCATCAGGTTGACTCCACTGTTTCACAAGTGGTTGGAAAGATCAACTCGAGAAAATGAGAAATCGAACACAAATTTTCTTCAACCAATTAAGAGAAAATATTAAATTATTATTCTCTGTAACGTTTCGCTTTCTGCTTCTGCTGATACAATCACAAAAATAAAGGGAACTTTAAAATCACATTGAACGAATTGTACTAGAGTCTGATACATGGGAGCTGCTTTCTCGTGTTCCCACAGGCCGACGAATTTCTATGTTCTTTGCTGAGGTGCATAGTTGACCATTGAATCACTTTCATAGAAGGATTGGCACTGTATGCAATTAGCAGTTGATAGACATGTGATATAGGGACAGTCACGTGAACTCACACTCTAGATCTTATTGTGCGAGTCGATTTTCCAACATATGTCGATGTGCAACCTGTACATTCAATGAGACATATACAAAACTTTAGCAATCACACTTCAGATTTGTAAGACTGTGTACAGTATACACAGTTATCTATCATATATACACTCCTGTTGTGACATGGGTAGTAAAATATGAGATGGAGGTTTATTAGGGAAACAGGCATTCAATGAGGTGGCAAGCTACATTTGTACCATATTCTTTTTATTTCTCTTGAATTCTCAATTCATTGCTATTTGGTAATGATGACCACAACTTTTCTCTTTCACCTCTTTCTCACTCGATATACTCACTTGCTTCATGGCTATCAACTGCTAATTGCATACAGTGCCAATCCTTCTATGAAAGTGATTCAATGGTCAACTATGCACCTCAGCAAAGAACATAGAAATTCGTCGGCCTGTGGGAACACGAGAAAGCAGCTCCCATGTATCAGACTCTAGTACAATTCGTTCAATGTGATTTTAAAGTTCCTTTTATTTTTATGATTATATCAGCAGAAGCAGAAAGCGAAACGTTACACAGAATAATAATTTAATATTTTTTCTTAATTGGTTGAAGAAAATTTGTGTTCGATTTTTCATTTTCTCGAGCTGATTATTCAATGCTAGCGATTATAACTAAGTGTTATTGCGCTTTATCAGGGTTGTACTACAGTAGTGCTGCACTTGTTTATTACATTCGTGATGCACCATGCGCAATATTCTGCGTAATAATGTGTTATAATGCTGTTCTTCTTGAAAATTAAGTAACCTTAATAAGTGTACCACGGCACTCTAACACGAAAAATTAATACACGCACGCAAGCATAATCGTAAAAGAAAATAATTCTCTGGAAGTCGTCATTAATATTCAATTCGGTTGCCTTAAACTCATACTTCAAATTATAAGTTAGAATATTAAAGTCTAAACCAAAAATGGAATGGACTAAGATGCACTGTATAATTTCCTTTATTCTATAGATTGACGATGTTTCCCAAATACATGTGGTAATAACTTTAGATAGTCTAGGTAGCAAGGATTCCATTCCAATACGTTTCTTTAGTCACTCAGCTTTGTAGACGCTGCACAACTTTCCCGCTTGTCTGTAACGCTTACCTTGTGTGATTCATTCATTGCGCTAGGTACATGGGTAGCATGTAACCAATACGTTGTCTGACCTCTGTGTGCAAGCAATCGTAGTACAAACTCACAGGTTTCTCAAGTGATCGTCTTGAAATAGAACAGTGAAACTCATGTTTACATTATGGATTATTTCCTCGAAAGTTTGCATACTTGCCTGCCAGATTCATCAAATATAAGCTAATCATCTCAACATGCAGACTGACCAAATGGATTTCGGGTTTTAGTCATTGTTCCATTATGCATTTCCTGTTCAAAATCCCGCTGGGCGCACAGATGTGGACGTCACTCGACAAATGTTCATCATATTTCAAGCGATTATCTATTAATTTTCATCCACTGCATAATTTGCATTCTTGCTTTTGCTAATAATCCTTGCAAAGCGCAAAGAGAAATATAAAAACTGCTGATTGCGGCAAATGATTGCGGAACTTTTCTTCTCTCTTCTGCAGGCCTGTTATATCACGGAAGTTGATACCATTTATCGCTACTTGACAAATAAATCAGTTAAATAAGTTAACTATTGGTTGTTGAAATTTTAGACGGCCGCCTTAAATAAAGGAATGTAAATTCCGACATTTAGTTGTTCTGATAGGAAATAGATCAAGCAGCGTTTGTGATAAGAAAATGACGCTTTGCATCTAAGAATTTTTAAATGATAAAAAAGATAAATATTTTATTTGAACTTCTCTCAGAAGGAAGGAAATAATTACGAGAAAGTATTCATCTTTCGAATATAGTAAATAAGTGATGCTTCCTGTATTTGTCTTTATGCATGTATGTAATTAAGTATGCGTAATCCACTAATGTATTATTGATGTACTAGCCATGATTCCCCATTCTATGTTATTCCCATGCTACAACTCCCATTAAACTGAGGTTTTCAGTTTTCAATGCCGAATTTTTCGACCGACTTTTCAAAGAAACAAAGAAGAGAATCTATTCATAAGGATGATGAGTTTTTCTCTAAATAAGCATGTATGGACCAAATGTAATGACAGAAATCTAATATCACCGCCGCTACAGTATATTGATTAACTATGAAGCTTGAATCCATTGTCCATAATTTTTGAAATTATTTTTATTATGTATTAAAATTAAAATTCATATTTAAATTTTAATGCAAACATGATAATCACTCTAATAAGCTTAACCTCTTTCGTTTCATCTGATGCGGTTTTAGTAGGTGAAAACTTAGGAGCATAAATCTTATCAATAATAGCAGTGCTTTTAATTCTAAAATTCTACCAGCATCGCAAGATGCTTGCAAAAAGTTAGAAAAGACAATAACTTTACATACTTACACCTTGAATACGCGCATACATGCATGCATGGAAACCAATATAATGTTTCATAAAGTTTCATTTTACTTGCTTATTGTCAAAAGCGCGTTTCGTCTGATTTCAGTAAGTGTGACACGCAGAATGAATCAAACTGATTGAAACATGATTCCTGCTAGAATATCGATCAAGCAATGGACAGTCATTGGACAAGCAATCACGAAATGAATAAGTAGTAGCTAAAAAGTACATATACAGAAAAATTACTAATATGAGAAGTAGTGCATCGACAACTTGAATAAAAAGAAAGGACCATTGTTTCATCGATGTTCTAGCAAGAATCATGTTTCAATCAGTTTGATTCATTCTGCGTGTCACACCTACTGAGAGCAGACGAAACGCGGTTGTGACAATAAGCAAGTAAAATGAAACTTCTGGCGTATTTTTCATCTGCAAACAGCGGGGCGCAATTGCTTTATTATGCTATAATCCTATATAAATAATATAAATCTCCAATACAAGAAACATAGCAATTATCGAATATTCTTCAATTGCAATATTTTGCATCATTTTTCACTTAAATGAAGTTTATCTGCCTATATGCAGAATCAACTTATCATTAATCGAATATTTATTATTTATTTCCCGTTTGTTGCAGATCAACTTCAACTACATTTCCCAATGGAAGAGAAAGAAATATGGAGAATGATTTCTGAGAAACTTTTCATCGAAGCAAGTGTTCAAAAGACTAAAAAGAGAAAATATTAAAAATCATTGGCTGTTTTTTGAATTAATGGCGTTTTGTGAATGATCATGAAATTAGTAAAAAAACAATGCTCCATAGTGTGATTGATTCTCAAACTATTTTTTTGAAATCTGGGCCAGACTTTCACCGACATGTCAAGGGGATCGAAAGTAAAAAGTGCAAATACCTCATGCATGTTGCTGTCTTTATATTGACATTATCACTATTGCTAATCTAAACTGATTATTCTTTACAATCATGATCACATAAAGCGTCAGTATGTCGCGGAGAGGGTTAGACACGCTGTAGCAATAGGAGCTGCCATGCACGCTGAATTTCCCTAAATTCTATGGGACAGGATTTCCAGAAGATCGATAGGACAGGATTTCCCAAAATTCGATAGGACAGGATTTCCCACAAGTCTATGGGACAAATTAGTCCCAGAGGCAATAGGATCAAAGTTCCCCAAAATTCAATGAGACAAAACTTTCCCACAGTGCCATAGAATGGAGTTCCATAGCAATAGCACTACCCGCTATAGGAAAATTACAATAATTCCGTAGGACGTTTCCTATAGGAGTGCCATAGATTTTGGTTAATCGGGAATATTTCTTCCGTCCAAACGGAAGATATCCTTTCGCAAACACGCTTTTAACCTTGGAAATGCGAACTTTGTCACCAACCTGAATGTCACGTTTACCTTGTGATGGTTGCTTGCGTTTAGCATTGATTTCACGGATTGTATCCACCATGTCTGGAGTTATGTCAGCAGGTTTGTGACCAATCATACGATGGACAGAATGATTGCAAGCGTGTACAGTATCTTGTAATACATCCGTCCACTTTTGTGTTACTTTTGCAGTGAAATAGCGCCATAGACGAGTTTTCAGCGGACGATTAATGCGTTCGACCACTGCAGCCTTGTATGCACTTTTTACACTAAACAGCTCAATGTTGTGTTCGCGAAATAAAGCACGCACATGTCTGTTTTCAAACTCTTTCCCTTGATCAGTCTGAATACGTGTGGGAATGCGTCCTTCATTGAAAATATTTTGGAAAGCCTCAGCCACTTCTTCACCACGTTTGTATTGGGTGGTTGAACCCAAGCATAACGAGAAAATAAGTCAATGACAGTTAGGAGAAAGCGATAGCCTTTATTCTTTTTAGCTAATGAAGAAACATCAGCCAAATCTGCTTGCCACTGTTCATCAATATCATGAACGATGTAAGAACGGGTAGGATAGCGTTTTCGAGCTTGTGTGTGCAATGTATATGCAGGTTGAGCTTTTAACCATCTCTTGACTTGTTTTTGTGAATAACCACTTGCTTGTGAGAACTTTTTCACTGAAGCATAACCTGCATAATGCTTTGGGTTGTGTTCGCGAAATAAAGCACGCACATGTCTGTTTTCAAACTCTTTCCCTTGATCAGTCTGAATACGTGCGGGAATGCGTCCTTCATTGAAAATATTTTGGAAAGCCTCGGCCACTTCTTCACCACGTTTGTCTTGAGTGGTTGAACCCAAGCATAACGAGAAAATAAGTCAATGACAGTTTGGAGAAAGCGATAGCCTTTATTCTTTTTAGCTAATGAAGAAACATCAGCCAAATCTGCTTGCCACTGTTCATCAATATCATGAACGATGTAAGAACGGGTAGGATAGCGTTTTCGAGCTTGTGTGTGCAATGTATATGCAGGTTGAGCTTTTAACCATCTCTTGACTTGTTTTTGTGAATAACCACTTGCTTGTGAGAACTTTTTCACTGAAGCATAACCTGCATAATGCTTTGGGTTATAGTAAATTGATTTCAGATGTTCATCCATCGTCTATTAAGAGGGATTGTTTATTTACCTCAAAGTATCAGTCTTTTTCTCCGCTAGGGTTTGCGTTTGTGTTTGAGTCCTGCTTTTGCTACTTTTTTGAGCCGTCTTGAATGAATCACTTTTGTAACATGTACTTAAGCTGTTCAATGACACATGAATGTTTGGCAACTCTGAACATTGGATGCAACATAGCTTCTTCATATTAGAAGTCTGTGATAAAATCAAATGATGGATAACGTGTTGAAGGTTTTGGTATACGCTTCGGCAACTTCTCGGGTGTCTTCAAAGTTTGCTTGATTCTCTTTTTAGGTCTCTCTACACTTTGCAACTTTCTCTTCCTAGGTGTAGATACATTTTCCATTTCCTGTAAGGTATCATGACCAAGAATCGCCTTTGGAACATTGAATTTCTTCATACTTTCTAAAAAGAACTCCCATCCTGTAGGTGCAAAGTGACGACGACGATCACGAACAGAATGATTAATTAAATCTTCCACTCTTGAGTCCCTAATGACTGCACCATCATCACCTACCACTTCACCTCGTTGTGTGATTTTCAAATTGGGTTCGAGACTTCGATATAGGCTCAGTGCACGATTGCGATAGGGTTTGGGTAAACCAAGCGAAAGATCATTGCGAATTTTTTCTTTCAATTGTTTCATTTCTTCTAAGGTAGAACTCTGCTTTATCAAACGATCATATGGATTTTTACTTTGTACAGCTTCTTGTTCATATTGCTGATTAAGTTGTGACATTTGATTTGCCCAAGGTTGTTGAACACTGCATTGTAGTCAGATGTATATATTCTTCTTGTGGAATAGCAATCATGCGTTGAAAACCGCTCATAACAATTTATATATGATCATGGGTTTCTCAAAGAGATGACTGCGTAAGCGATAATCCTCAGGACACTCCTGGGTAAAGTCTAAAAATAAATAATTATAGGGTTTTTCCGTAGCAGCCTCAAATACTTCAATTAAGGCTTTTGACTTGCACGGAAGAACTTGTCGAGATAGGAATTCAACTTGACTTTCATCACGAGGATTTTTAAAGATGATGTAGTAATGCGTGTTTAGACTTCGAGTCCGTGCTTCCTTTCCACTTGGAAAAAGATTTTGCATAATAAAAATGATAAAGCATGGTTTGTGATGAGCAGACTTGGTAAACATAGCAGTTGCTTCTTGTGAGTTCTTACTCTCATGAAGTAAATCATCAAGAATGATAATATCATAGGGTTGAATATCAGCAGTGCTGATAATCCCCGGTTGAACCAAGTAACCCTTACCAACCAATTCACGATGTAAGTTATGTTGATAAATTCCATAGCACCAAACAACGCGATTCGGTATACAGTCAAAAATCTCATTACGTCGCTCCAACAATTGCAGTGTTAAATGTGTTTTCCCACTATGAGAGGGTCCTACGATACATATAGTGCGATTACAGCGTAAACGGAAATCAATGTTGATTTTGATGAAAAGTCATACCATTTAACTTAGTATCTATCCATTAATGGCTTTATTCGCGAGAGCACCGGCTAATCCTCCCAAAGCAGGACCGGCAGCTGCCATGATGATAGGCGCTAAAAGTGGTAAGAAGCCACGGCGCTGTGATAATAGTTTGCGTTTTGTAGGAATTGATGTTTTTGGATTGCTCAAGGTGCGAAGAACTTTACCATGTCTGGCAATTGCATTGGCCTTTTTGCTATTTAATGTCATATAACGCACTTTTCGTATTTCCGCACACATTTTACGAATGAAGGCATTGTTTGCCAGCTTCATTGCCTCACATCTATGAGATGTTTTTAATTTTAATAAGCGACAAAGCGTGAGACAGAATTTTTTGTTTGCATTTTATTGACACTTCTGTCTGCGCGAACAGTGAAATGAAAGACGTCTAGCCATTTTTACAGGTGGATGTTAGAGTGTTCTTTTCTTAAACACGACAGCAGCGTCGAAACATCACCGTCGTAAACGCAATGAAATAGAGGAAGACATTGAGTACAGCACTAGTAAAAAGCAATACACTGAGAACAGTCACAGTACCAGTGGGATAGTCAGAAGCAGATACATGTGTGGGTAGCTGTAATGTATCATTCAGTGAGGTACTACAGTTCAATGGAAACAGTTCAGCTATGTCGTTTGCTGATATGTAATGAGCCAGACATGAGCAATCTGTTTGTACAACGATGCTTGTAAAGTTTAATGCCTTTGCATCAATGGTGCTTAAGTGGAAAAGGCTTCCCATAAGCAACGTGTAGAATACATAACTCCAAGCAAGGTAATGAAAGAAGACCATGATGTAACAGTGATGATAGTGTATTCGTAAACTGCTTTGGTTTATAATTATAAGATAGCATATAGTCAACATCTTCACAGTTTGCGTGAATGATGATTGCATTACTCAAACGATGTATCATCTCTCTACAATCACTGGATGATAGTAGTTTTTCCAACACAAGAATCCACTGCCTTGTATAATATTGCTTTCTCTTTTCAATGAGACGGTGATACACTGGTGTCATGGTCATAGATGACTGTTCTAAAATCGACAAGGATTGCATCAAAATCATTTATATACATTGACTGTTGAAATTATTTCTTGATCACAGATGGGGCACAACATAGTTTCCAAAGGTACATAGCACGTAGAACACATAACAGAATGACAACATGGTAAAAAGAGAAGGGACCGTTCCCTTTTAAAACACTCAACGCAGTTCCGTTCACATAATAATTTAAACGTCTCTTCTTCCAATTTCTTTCTGAAGTAACTTTTATTGGTAGAGCTACTTGTCAAATCAGTTGCAAATGCCACTTTTTTCTTTTTCACTCCAGATCGCTCCAATTTTATCCTCCTATTTTTACTGTCATTACATTGCAGCATGGAAAAATCCTCTATCCAACTTCGATCCAAATGATGATTCATAGCATGCTCATCTAGATCCATTAGTCAACTAAAGCGTCAGCTTTAATATTTTCATTTACATTTGTAACACTTTCTATAGCCTTCAACGAATAACCAAGCTCTCTTGCTACAGACCATGAAGTTGGGAAACAAATGCAACTTTTCATCTTCAAATAATTTCAAATGATGATGAGTGTCAAGAATGGACACTCAGTTGAATATGCTTGATATGACTTGTACACCTTTGCAAGTGTTCATGACTCAGTGGAATCTAACTTCGGATTTATAACTCTTGTTCATTCATATGTTTTGTCAGTAGCGAAATATACTTCATCTTTCATTTCGATGACTAGCAAATTTAATAATGCATGTGTACATAATAACCAACGTGATTGACTTTATGTTTCAAGTTTCTAGAACACATTACAGTTTGTTGAGTTTGCTTGTTCTAAGTTTTATTAACACTTCGGTTTGTTTAAGAATTTTGTTTCTATACATCATCCTTTCTTGTAAGTTTTCGCAGAAGTGGTCACAGCAAACCGTATACGAAACAGCGTTTGCCGAATCTTGTTTCAGTAGGATCCATGAGTAACGAAGCGCTTGACAGACTCGTGAAGAGAGAAATCTGCAATGTGTTTGTGTGTGTGTGGCACAGAATGTAACGCACCCATTTCATTTCATCATTTTTCTACCTTCCCCTCTGCATCCATGTCCGAAGACATGTGGTGGGCTTGGGACCACGTTCGCTGCATTAGAAGGTTGGCCCTTAAAGGAGAAATATGGCAGTTTTAAATGTTAACTTTATACTAATCAACACAATTAGAAAGTCTTCATATCGAAATCGCGAAGTTTTAACTCGTTGTGAGAAGCCTGAAATATCGCAGAGAACCTACTGGTTAGGGAGTTGCTTCATCGACCAATCAAATCCAAGCAAGAAGTTCGACGTCACAAAGCACCCTACGCTGTTGATCTGTGAACCACGCAATCGCCAGCCAGCAGCAAGCAGTAGCCTTGACTGAATCACCCCGCATTCGAGATCTTGATTGTGAAAGTACATCCATGGCAAGTTTAAACGGAGAATCAGATATTTCCAATGTTACTCAGCCTTATTTGTTTGAGCCCACAATGTCAATTCATTCTAGTGAAAGTTTGGTTGGGCATTTCCCAGAGTCACGGCAAGGTAACGATAATGCGGAATGTACTTGCAGCAATTGTCAATCTACTTTGAATTCAAATGAAATTTGTTGCTGTAGGCTTAGCAATATTATAGAAAGAAAGCTGGAATTACGTTCCTGTATAACGGAAACAGAATCATTCAAGGTTGTTTGTCTTGATAAAACTGTGCTATATGTGAGCTTCAGGCGAATGCTGACTATACTTAAGAAGAGGAGAAAACAACATACAGATGTTTTCAATAACAAAGCATGCCGATGGACAGCGTATGGACAGTTTATATTTTGGATATATGATGGTCCTATAGGACAATCAGTGAGGAAAGTGCTACCTTCTTGCGTTTACAACGCAATTCGTTTCAAATTTCCCTCGGATGACGGTATACCTATATTCGGATTTCAAAGTTGGTGTGAATGATGATATTTTTATCGGATAAAGCTTTTCAGTATAAGCAAGAAATTTGTTTTCATGATCACTATACAGGTGCAATACATGCCCAGTGTTCGTAACTACCAATACGATGAGAGCGATTGCAATTAATGTTGAGCCTACCGGTAAAAGAGATCGATCACTCAGAGACTACCGGTACTATTATTTTTATAGTGTGCGCTAGCTAGTAACCAATAAACGAATTTTACTAATTTAGACATAAGTAGGCTACTGGACTTATCACCGCTTCTAGTGTGGACCTGTCGCTAGTATATAAGATATAAAAAATCTCTACATAAAAGAGTACCGCATAACTACGGGTAATGCAATATTTTTCTGAAATTGAGACTATCCTTAATTGATTTTACTTTATGATAGTTTAGCTAGGCCTATACATATTCTTAATTTCAAATATGGGCAAACTGTGCTTAACCTAAGATGTTGAATTTTAAATTTTATAATGCCTTGATACTCTGTTTCATCAAAATTCATTTAAAGCAGTTTAAGCTAATACCATGTTAGGCTACTTAATACAAAAATCCTTCATGTATACGCTAAAAAGGCTGAATATAAGTAAACTTAATTGATGTGTGGTACCGTATGTCTATAATAAGTAACATTAAATGATAGGGGTCCATTGTCTTATTTATTGAACTTCATAAAATCATTTCAAAATTAAGACTAAATACACCGGTGATTTATTAACAAAACGTTGATTGCCATGTAAATTGATAGTAAATTTACTGTAACCTTTGGTTGATTAGATAACAAGACAATATAAAAAGTGACCCACAATCAGACTCAAGAAGTATGCCGACTGTTCTGCTGATGAGAACAAAGCTCTTCTTTTGACAGCATGAGTAAAGGAGCAATATTTTGTGGAACAGGCAAATTCGAGAATGGAGGCTCACTGTCCAGTGGGAGAAGACCAGATTTGCGAAAGTGGATTATCTCAGTAAGCAAATCAGTTCTCCACTGATAACCTTTGCGGCAATAAACACATCGAGCAACCCATTGACCACTCACTTTTGAAAACTGAAATTTGAAACAGTTTTGTTTTGCTTCTCTATGAACATTGGCATTGTGGTCAATATAGGTCAGACATTTTTGCATATTCATTGCAACTGATCGGAAATGCAGTCTTTTAGGGACATATTTAAGCATGATGCTATGTAAATTTTCGAGCGAAGCAGTGGAGAGACCTAATGTACAATGTTGTAAAGCAGACATGAACTTTGGGGCAGCGACGATGCTCTCTACAATTTTGAATGCTTCCGAGTTCGATAGAAGATAAGAATTCTTTAATCCATCCTTCGCTAAATTTTCGTCCATATCAATGTCATGAGCACAAATCAATACTCGACGAAATCGTGCACTTTCTTCCCATTGGTGAATTCCACGGATGTGTTGCATCTCAGAGAGCCACAACTCTCGTAGCAGATCGGGATCTGAATTACAATGTTGTGCGCAATAATAAAGGTGATTGATGATACTGCGTATCCATTCATTCAAAACAGAATTGGGCTTTTTCTTTCCAGCAGCCAGCAACTTTTTCTTTAATGACTTAGCAAAATGCCAAATATCATATTGGTGGACAGTGTCAGGGTATTCGGAATTCATTGCACCGATTATCGAAGGACTTCGGTCAGTTTTGATGACATCCACTTTAGCATTACAGTTTAATAAGTAGTCCAGACACGACTTGAAGCCGACTTTTTCCATTCTAACACTTGAAGAAGCTTCTTGTCCAAGTTTAACGGTTCTTCCACATACAACTCGACCTGTATCACAATCCATAAACGTGTATGTAGAGTATTTCGCACTATATCCAGGTGAGTCGCAACAAAAATCGCCGGCTAAACGAACGGATGTCTTATTTTTAAGTTCATCAATCAACACAGATTGTTGCGCCGACCAAGCACTGAAGATAACGGGTGCGACATACTTCGACTGAAGGCGATAGTAGACAGATGAAGAAATAATTCCTAAAGTCTTTGTGTCTGAGACTGCTTTTAAAAGGGCATAAGTTCCCCCACACAATATCACAGAAACTGCGAGTTGGAAATCTCCACTTCCGCTGCATGATCGTTGTCCACTGAGAGTTGGCTGTGAAGTCCACAAGTAATCACAGCCTTTGAGACAAACCAATTTTATACATGCCATCCCACCATCGAATGGAAGATGTTTCGAATCAACAGGAGCACCGCAATCGGGACAGAATTTCAATAATGGAAGTAAATATTCGACGAAGCACAATACCACCTTAAAGGACGATTCTTTCGGCGGCTGGTGTGATTCTGGTTGATCTTCAAAGTCAATATCCACATCTGAATCAGAGTCAAACGAGGAGTCACAATCAGAAGATGGAAAATAATCATCGTCGCTGTCATCGGAATCGGATCTGTCTGTCTGACCTTTATTCAAAGATTCTACATCACTTTCAATTTGAATACAGTCACAGTCGGGAGAGGTAAAGAGGTCAGTCTGGGTAGACACCGTTCTCAGCAATAGTAATGTCGTCTGAGCCACTACATGTGAAGTGGTAGGATGTACTTGAATCCTCCTATCATGTGTTAAAGTCTCGCACTGGATCATCACATCAGTCGTTGCATTAAGATTTACTGCAGAAACACTGGAGAGATCTTCGTCGTTGGATGAGAAAAGAAGCTTTTGAACGTAGTCCTCGTCTTCCAATCTCTTCTTCTTTGTAAGATAAGCAGAATGTCTGGGAGTTGATGACACCGGCGAATGATCACGCTTTTTCCCTCTAAGATGGAGGAACGGAGTGGCTTCTGGCTTGAGCATTCTACCCTTTGATTCAACGCCCATAATTCTCGCTCTTATGTCTTCTTCAAAATCATCTTCAACGAAGTGGATTGAGCAAACAACAGAATTGTCAGACGGTGTCCAATTTTTCCGACTCAATCGTAAAATCCATGCCCGTCGAAGAGCAGGCTTCAGTGGAAATTTATGATAAGATATTCTCCTGCCTTCGAAAGTTTTGTCCTTGCCAGTCTTGTGGGAGCAGCCAAATACACAGCATTGGGGCATGTCGACGTGAGAATGATGAGCGGCGCTGACTCGAAAGGATCGATTGTTGTTTCTAAAATAGTGATACAAGCTTCCTACCGCTTCTCACTATGTTCATTGTCATGTGGTTCATTGTCATTCATTGTTCATGGCCACAGAATTCTGTGTTCACGGCAGCCGACTAGTGCTCTCCGACGTCATCGTATTACTGTCTTGTGATTGGAAGCGCGCGCACTTATGGAAATTCCATGTTTACTCGCAATCCGAATGTGCCTGCGTGGCGTGACAATCGTTTTTGAACTCCATCAACCATGACCTTAAGATTGAGACTACTTTGTAAAAGTGCGACATTTCCCCTTTAAGAGAGCCCATGGTGCGTTCACGGGACGTAGGATGTGTTGGGATTATGGCTTTTTCAGTTGGCCTGCAATGAAAGAAGTAAGAATGAGAAAGATGGTATAATGTTGTGTTCCAGTCATAATACTTACGAAATTTGTGAGGCTTTCTATAATCTACACGGATGTCCTCCTTGTGATGTATTTTGATGTGATAACATCGGACATCCGTGCAGTTAAAGCATTCTTGGCTTGTGTCCGGACTCACACCTCCATAAATCAATGGGCACTCCGGTACATAACCCTCCACAGGTATGTGCAGGGCGGTGATCGTTTTAGGCTCCAACACTCTCACTCGTTCCATCGCCTCTTCCTTCAACTCACGCTCTCGACAGACCGACTCCTCACAACACTCCAACTTCGACTCAAGCGTCTCCTTCAACTTTCTCTCATTCACCAACTTCTGCCTCGCCTCAAACAACTCTCTCTTCACACTCGCAAAGTCCTGCGATTCTCTCTTCAAACGATCCCTTTCCACAGTCACTTCTTTCAACGCACACTTTGGAGCATTCAACTTTCCCTGAAACCTGTCACACTCATTCCTCACATTCCCATACGCCAGCGCATCATTCTTCGTCAGTACCACTTTACTCGGCACACTCGACTGACTCACTCTCACAACACAATTAGGCATCACACGCTCATCTCTCGGCGACGATTGAGCCCGTGGCTTTGCCAGTGGCTCAATCGACGCGACAGCTCGCTCAAGCTCATCATCATCACTCAACTTCTCAACACACCCCTTCTTCATTACAACACTCTCGATAGCCTCATCCTCATCATCATCACTCTCGACAATCAACTTCCTCTTTACTTTAGTCACCACTTCATCATCCTTATCCAAATCGACATTCACGACTGGGGAACGCACTGGTTCGCCTTGAACAAATGCGCTCCCCCGCTCACCACTCAACACTTGACTCATCATTTCTTTCCCAATCAATCGCACAGGACAATTGGCAAGTGCCTTCGCAAACTCGATGTCATACGCACTACAACGAACGTCACGCCACACACAATACATCACCATCAACACTTCATCATGCTTCATCTCAACCTTCGTCACTCTCGCAAAGACGTGGCGCCTGAAACGGTCACCGCGGAAGGGTACGCCACAACTGCACTAAAAAATTTGCAATTTCTTATTGCATTCCTTCGTCATTTTTCAAACTGAAAAGAGAGGAAATAATGTGTTAAATTGAGACACATTTTAGTGCTCATAATAGGAGATCGTTAAAGGATCTCATCTAAAGTCACAGCTTAATAAAAACGTTCATATGAAGCTACTAGTGTATCTGCATTAAGACAGAATATTCCTAAGTTCTAAATATTTCAAAGTTTGATAGCAAACTTCGACGGAGCACTCACCGTTCGTCTTGCAACTTGAAACAGGAGTGAAGCCTAGAGAGAAGCAGTTGCTTATACACCCTCCCGCTTATACACCTCTTTCTAAATTTAGTAGTGCGTTTGACTTGACAACGACGCTTTTACCAAATTTGGACATCACATCGACTGTTGCCGGGATTTCAGTCGTGAAGGCCCATGCTATACAAAGACAGAATCGATAGTCGCCCAGTGCTATCACAAAGACAACTTCGCTTTGAGGAAAGACAAATTAAGCTGATGAATCCGTTACAGGCATTTCTCAGAGGGGATCTTATCCCAACTCCAAGACCTCGGTCCTCAAATCCAACCTCGAGCGGACAGAGCGTGCGTCATATCACTGTGCTGGTATTCGGACCCCGATTTTGACATGAAAATCGGTGGAGTTATTTACATCAGGAAACAAGTCTCGAGCCAAAGCTCGCCTCTGGCAACTTTGTAAATGTCTTAGTTGAATTTAGAAGGGTCGGAAACCCCGAAAAATCATCAAAAATATCGAATTTAAATTTTTCAGCATTTTAGCACTACTTACAAGCCGTTTATAAGTAGTCTATCCCTATAGGTCTGATCAATAGCGATCGAACCTTTTTTGAATCAAGTCAAACGGACTTGTAGGAGCAAAGTTACAAGCCTTTAAAGATTTCGGCCTACTATCATCAAGTGATCAGTCATACTATACTGGCTAACCTATAATTTTGGCAAGATTGGCGACATGACCAATCGAAAAATCTGCCCTATCAGCTTTTTCATGAAATCCGACCAAGTGTCGGAGCTCAGGAGAGTTCACCTACCTCTGTGAAGTCAACGGATGAACTGATGTGTCTGTCGGTGATCTGCGCTTTTATAGGTTTTCAGATCAGCTGATCGGTTCTAGTGCTCCGATTGACTTCAAATTTTGACAGTCACGTTTTCTTGCTCTCACCTTTCATTTAAGACATCCCTCGACCCTCTACGATGACCAGAATTCGAGTTCAAACACTCGCCCATTTCTTCAAAAATAACCAAAATCTTGGAAAATGTGCAAACATTCGATTATAAACAAGCTCTCATTTAAAAACGGAGCCTGCAACACATCTGAAAAGATAGGATCCTAGAGAACAAAGCGCAGTCTTGCCCGTAAAAGAAACCCAAGCTCTTCATTCACTTCCATTCCTGAGTGAGAAATCGTCAAAGTTGGCTAAAAAAAGCGATATTACACATTCGGACTTGAAAAAATCCAAGTATTTTCGACCACCGACGTGAAAAATTTTTGAAAAACATTTTTCGACTGAAAACCTCACCGAAGTCCATTTCAGACCTTTCTGAGCAATTTTGGTGTTTTCGACCAACTTGGTCGGTTGAGTCGTCGGGGGGGGGGGCGATTTTTCACCGAAACTTCACCGACCCAGCTTTCGACGACAAACACGATGGGATGGGTCTCGGAGCTCAATTCTAGCATTTTGAATTTTTTTCACGAAAAAATCCTAACTGTCGAGGCCCAAGGTGACAAAAATTTTCGAAAAAAATTTTGTGTGCGAATTTCAACCTGAAACTTTGATAGAAGTTTGTTTCAGATAATTCTGAACAACTTTGGTCTTTTCGACCAACTTGGTCGGTTGAGTCGTCGTCGGGGGGGGGGGCGGTTTTCTCCTCTCGGACCCATTCCTCCCAACACATCCTTGGCTACCTCCCTCACCTCTCTTCCTGCCTGCCAGAGGGGGGCTGAGTCAGCATGATGACTCATCGTTGCACATTTTGCGCTTCCGTCTGGGATGGGATTACTACTTGCCTTGATCGAGGCTCGGTACTTAAATATAGAAAGGGAAACGCAATCCAATTGTTCCAGACCTTCGTTTCTCGTCGGAGAGGTCACTACGTCTACAGTAGCAGCTGACTGACGTTCAGATAAGACTGTGATCAGATGATGATCGTTCGCCAATGAATGCAGAGTAATACATCTGACTCGAACACCCAGATTCTGTAGAATTCCATAATTTTTTTTTACGTGATTGATGTGACGCTCTGTTTAATACTGTAGATAAGCTCATAATCACGCCTTTCGTCCGAAAGGAATATACTGAAAAGATGACAGTCGTCAAGCAAGGTGGGCCAACACCTGATTTTAAAATTGAAAGTACTCACAGAGAAAGAAAGAAGAGATACACAAGATATTTTAATGCATGAAAGTTCAAACACATGAGTGGCTGACCAGTCGTGAGAAACGCAAGAAACTGTTTCCCTTCCTCCTTTTTTCTCAGCTCCTTGAGTAAGGCGGTTAGGCGACATGAGCAATTAACTTCTCATGTGCACATTGACTTGGCATTAAAAAAATGTGCGGGAAATTGTTATTAAAAATTCATCTTTTATGAAAATTAATGTTATAACATAAGAAATGTCTGGTATAGAAATAGTATTCCAATGCCGAGCGAAGGCCTGTGGTTTGGGAGCACGCGACGCCACTGAAATTATCATTATCATATAGTCGATGCACCACATGCGGCATCTATCGGGCATTCCAAGTCATAGTTAAATGATAATCAAAATGATTCCAAGCCAAGTTCATCAAGAATGGAAGATGCTTTCCTATCGCCGCAAATTTTCAAAGGATTTCCAAAAAGTGATCAAGATGCAATAAGTTGCCTAAGCTTATGTAAACGAAAGAAGATGAAATCGATCACTGCTTTACAGCATCTCCTAAGAACAATGCAAAATGTGCAGTGTGGATCAAAGCAAAAAACCAAAGAAGAAATGTAAAATTGTGAATTATGACAGCAATACTGAAAGTGAAGGGAGTAACTCAAACATTATCAACGATAGCCGTATCCCTTTGAATCTAGATGGGATTACTGACCCCGAAAAAGGCAAAAAAATATATAAAAATTTATAAAACCTCAAGTAAGGACATTGCAAACGTCCTTTTCGAACATTGTTTCAAAATTGACAGGAACCCAAAAAAGCATTTCGAACTTCAATAACAAAAGTGGACACCTATTCTTTTCAAGAAGATTTTAGCGGCTTGTTAGGGAGACAGAGGACCCTATGTTTGCTTTTATAGAGTTTTTTATATGCAGTATGCACACAACGCCAATTGAACTAAATGAGTAATTCTTCAATCAGCAATTTTACAAAAGGTCTTTGATTGCATGGTTCATATTTTGACCAAGCCGTCCTTGTTGATGTTTTTCTATAGTCTACTTGATTACTGGTTTTGCAATGAGTGTGCCACAAAAATTTAGCAATCTATTTTTACTTTATTTTTTTCTTTTTTACCACGCATGAACTGATTTTTTGAGAAATATCTGCAGAGATGCATTATGAGATGCGTTGAACGAGATTTGCATGCAGCTAGCTATGTTGAAGTTATCAAGTTTAAAGATAATTGTTGAATTTTTGTGTCGCACTACATATTTTTGTGGAAGTAAGGAATCCTCCCAACTGCGCACAGCGACCTCCCCCTTTTGGAGCGTGAGTAGTAAGGAATCCTCCCAACTGCGCACATCTCCCCCTCTGGAGCGTGAGTTGGTTGTTGTGGTTCTGGGTCAACCGGCCGGATGTGTCGTGGTCGATCGTCCTTGTTGGTCTTGGGCGGCGGTCAATGTTTTTGGTGTGTAGGATTGGTGGTAGGGTTGTTTTGTGTTTAGATTTGGCTTCCTGATGAAATTCTGCGTCAACATGTTGTGTTTCTTGGGTGTAGGTGTGGTTTAGGTGTGTTTTTGAGTGAGAAAATGGCTGTAGCGGCTAAGCGAAGCCTCGTACGTGAAAATGGACGGCGGATTTGAGCTTTTTGGCCTATTTTGGGGCTAGGGGACCTGTTTCCAAAGTCGTAGCCCAAACAACGAAGAACTTCGACCCCCCCCTCGGCAGCGTTTCTTCCAACTTTGGTTCTAGAGATCGTAGAAAGTCGTGCAATAGCTCGTTTGAAAGCTAACAGTGCCACAAATTCATTGGAAAGCACAGTTTGGCCCTATCTTCCTTGGCTGAGGCTTGAGAGTGACATTGAGACTTTTGGTCATGTTAGAGAGCCGTCAGAGGTTGAGTTTTGTGTTTTGGGCTCCAGCGGGCGAACGAAGCATCGGACGAGAAAACTGAGACCAGATTTGGATTCAGCGTCAATTTTTGGATAAACAATGTCTAACCCCTCCCCCTCTTATCGATTGCATATTCACAGGATATATAAGTACGAGTTCGGGAGAGGAATCTCAGCAAGTTGAGAAACTGACTACAGGTAAGTCGTTTCTCTTGAGGTCCGATATCGGACTTCTGACTTTTCATTGCTGATATCAGCTAAGGAGTCAGACTCATAGGTTAGTCAGTATGGCATGACTGACCATTTGATGAAAGTAGGCCGAAATCTTCAAACGGCTATAACTTTGCTTCTACAAGTCCTTTTGACTTGATTCAAAGAACGTTTGACAGCTCATGATGTGCTGTAGATGACAGACTACTTATAAACGTTTTATGAGTAGTCCTAAAATACTGAAAAATTTAAAATCGTATTTAATGATGATGATTAAAGGTTTTGAATAAAAAGCAGTCGTTTATGAGTCTCTGCGACTTGGGACGTTTCCTCTTGTAAATAACTCCACCAGTTTTCATGTCAAAATCGGGGCCCGGACACCAACACAGTGACATGACGCACACTCTGTCCGCCCGAGGTTGGATTTGTGGGTCGAGGCCTTGGAGCTGGGATAACATCCCCTCTGAGTAATGCCTGTAACGGATTCAAGAGCCTAAAACCTAGACGACTGCTATCAAATGTTTTTGGACTTAGTCTTTCAATGCATATCAGCAAGTAGTATCCTATAAACACTTGCTATCAAATTTTTACTCTATCTTTACAGAATCGTCACTATGACTAAAATGATTAACGCAAGGATGCTCATCGGCAAGTGTAGCTGTGGCCGTATTGCCAGAGGCAGCGAGCTGAAAAAGCACATCAAAGAGGGGACGGTGGGCGAGCATGTGAGGAAAGTGTTGTTGAGGGTGTGTGTGCATCATAAGGTAGTATGTGAGGATGGGAGTAATGTAGAGTTCATTAGGAGCCATAGCCAGTGCCCTAGTGGCAATATTAGTATGCAGGGGTTTAAGTTGTGGTTTGAGGGCGTTTTGTTGGATATGGAAGAGATGAGAATGGCAGTGGCGACTATTGAAGGTGCTTTGGGGAAGAAAGGTGTCACCAAGGCGACTGATGAGGGTTTGAGTGAGGAAGAAGTGGAGTTGAGAGGGGACATCAAGAAGCCTGATGCTGATGTTGATTTGGATGACGTGTTGGAGGAATTGTTTGGGAACATTGGTGATCTTGAGGAGAAGGGGAAGGATGAGGGAAAGGAAGTGGGTAAGCCATTGGCGGTATGATCGCCTCGGAGGGAGGAAGGGAACACGAGGGATAAATATGTAGGGATGAAGGATCGATTGAGGGCGGTTGAGGAGAAGAATAAAGTATTAGTGATGCGGAATGAGAAGTTGACTGCGAAGGCTGAAGGGTATAAGGTGACGAGAGAAGAGTTGGAAAGTATGAGGCAGAAGGAGAAAGAGTGGATGGTGGAAAGGAGTGAACTGATGAAGAAAGCAAGTTTGGTGAGTAGTCTGCAGGCGAATTTGTTGAGGAAGGATGATGAGATAGATCGGATGCGAAGCGTGGTGAAGGAAACAGAGGAAGTGAAGGGCGTGAAGAAGAGGTTGGTGGCTGAAGTGGAGCGATTGCATGAGCATGAGAAGTGTAGAAAAAGAAGAGTGTATGAAGTCCATCTTCCCCTCTTCGAAAATAATGTGTGCGACGCCCCAACAATCACAGGTGACCCCAATCAGACGCAGCAATGCTACGAGGGCGACGGTTTCTGATGTCTCCACATGAACATGAACATCACCGGTGAGCTTGAGGACTTCGTCGTCCGAAAAGTCCGGAAGAAAGTGCCCAGTTCAGTACCCAGTTCAGAGTTTTTACATCAGCAGTAGGATTGCTTTTGATCCCGAGAACGCCACAAACGGCTCTTTTAAGAGCCACACGGAGCAAGAGTAATAGTACCTCCTCGTGGTTTGCCCTGGACAGACTTCGGTCTGACTGAATCCATCACATAATCAGAAAGACTGAGTCATGTCTTTGTATCAGAGGGATATATAAACCATTGCCTCTCTTTCATTTTCATTCTATACTCCATCATGAAAACACCTAAGACGACAATCAGCTCTCCTGACAAGCCTCGGCTTAGACCGAGAAATTTATTTATTGAGATTCTAGAGATGGAGGAGCGAGAGCGAGTCTATAACAATCTTGCTCGAATTGGCTCATCAACAACTGACGATGATGCCAATTCAAACAGAGTGGGGGTATATACCGCCCTCTAACAGTCAGCTTATAGTAGAGGAGGTCGATGCCGCTGACATAGAGAGATTACAAGTCTCTCTCAGCGGAATCGGCCAAACCTAAGTCTATTCATGTCCCGAGAACGAACCAACGGTCTTTTTTTAAAGACCACCATGGGGCAAAATATGATAAAACTTCCACGTGGTTTGCCCTAGACAGACTTCGGTCTGACTGAATCTATCATACAAATAAAAAATAAAATCACAAAGTTGTATCTGCTATCAGTCAACTGAAACGTTGCATGCTAAGGAGGATTTCGGGATAATTCTTCCTGTTGGTGGGCGATCTCTCTTGAGACAGCGGATGATATCGTAATGATAAATGTGGCAAGGGAGTCTGTCATATTTTAGACCGAAACCTCTTGGGCAACTCATAATGGGCATTTGACACAGTTCTCAACGTAGCACTTTGAACGCCAATCGGTTGAGTCTTAGCTATCTGCCACAGGTTACTTTTTAAATTCTCCATTGCCAACGTTATCTGAGAATGAGCGATGAGTTCTTTTAAGAACTGCCTCTATCATTGAGGCTACATGATGAAGGGATGAAATGGGAGGTCACTCTTACGGCACACGTATACAAAATCACTTTCTATCTTCTCTAATGGTGCAATCTCTTTTGATAGAAAAGTAGACCGATAATGTGTTAACTAACCCCATATCTAAATTCCTTCATTTATTTCCATTTCTAGATAAATACATTGCAAAACAAGGACATGTAGTATGTAGGTTTATTTATAATTGAAGCACATATACTTTATAGCGAGGAAAATTCAAGTGGAAGACCCTTTAAGTCATTGGAGACTTTGTAGCACTTCTCCTATCTACTGTCGGAAGATCTTTAAAACGAACTTTTTTCAACAATGCTGTTGGCTTTGCTGGTGATGTTGTTAATGATATTGCCAGTGGTAAAAATGTAAAGAGTGCTTTAGTAAATCGTGGGAAGGAACGCGGTTTGAGAACATTGCAGCAAACTTTTAATGCTACTCAACAAAAGAAAGCACCTAAACGAATGAATGTTAGAAGAAAAAGAAAACAGGGCGGAGGTGGTAAGAGGCATACTTCAAGCAAAGCTAAGAAAAGTCATTCACGCAAACGTCGCGCGCGCTGTAATCTTTCATCAGGTGCTAAACGACGACGCTGTCATAACTTCTAATCATGGAGTGCAAAACTTCAGGCTTTTGTTCGTTTGATCAACAAGCAATACAGACAGATATTCTTAGTTCAAGTATTGTAGATTATCATTCTCATACAGCTGAGAATACTGGTCCTATTGAATTTGTTTTTTCCTGGCGCTAGCGATGATTACATTGATTTGAGTTATGCGATGGTTGATGTCAGGTTTAGAATTCAACAAGAAAATGGAACAAAAATTGAAGATGCACATAAAGTTGGTCTGAACAATTTAGCGCTGGCTACATTATTTCGCGATGTTTCTCTAACTATTGGAGAGCAACAGGTGGAAGGTGATCAAAGCGATTATCCCTATAAAACATATTTGAATGCTCTATCACAGTTTCATCCAGCAGCTCAAAACAGTCATATGGAAGCAATGGGATGGTATAGAGATCAAGCAGCACTATTTGATAGTGAGACAAACACTGGTTTTGTAAAGCGATCTGCTTTGATTAAAGATAGCAAAGAATGTCAGCTATGTGGTCCACTTAATTTAGACTTCTTCAGACAATCAAAATTTTTACTCTGTAATACCAGTATGCGACTAAAGCTTACATTGAATAAGCCTGAATTTTTGTTGAATGCATTTGCTTCAGTTGTGAAATTTAAAATTCATGTGGAAGATATTACAGTATACATTCGTCGAGTGGTGGCTAATCCAAGTGTAATTAGAGAATATGCTGAGGGTCTTAACCGCAACAATGCCATTTATCCCATTCAACATACAAGGCTTCTCACATTTACTATTCCTAAAGATCGAAAGAGTTTCATGAAAGATGGTCTTTTTCCATGGGAAGCGCCAAAGCTCCTCATGGTAGCAATGGTTGAAAATGATGCATTCAATGGAAATGTCAAGAAGAATCCTTTCAACTTCAAACACAACAATTTAGGTGAAATTGCTTTGCGTGTAAATGGTGTTAGTCATCCCGGTCCACCCTATAAGCCAGATTTTACTTCTTATCAATTTCTGCGTAGTTATGAACTTTTTGAACTACATGAATGTCTTTGGCTTTTACAACACAGGCGATACCAACGGACTCACAATGAAAAAGTTTAAAAATGGATATACTGTTTATGCATTTGATTTGACTGTCGACAGCGATATTAGTGCACCTTGTCGTCAAGCTAACGTTCCTCATAATATTCGCTTGGATCTGGAGTTCAAAACAACGCTAACGGAGACAATCAATGTATTAATTTATGCAGTCTTTGATTCAAGTATTGAAATAACTAAGTATCGTGACGTGATTCTTCACTATAATCGCTAATGAGTTGGTTGAATGCTGACGATATAAAGACTAAAGTGCAGCGTAATGCAGATGAAGCTACGTTGAAAGCTTTTGATAATGTCTATTCGCTAGATACCTTACCGACTACTGTAAAACAATATCCCATCTTTATCGTATTGAACACTCATTCACAGAATTTAGAAGGTAAGCATTGGAAAGCTATCTTTATTGGAAAAGACAGACGTGATGAACTATTTGACTCTCTTGCTCAACCTCCGAATATACCAACACAGCAGTGGTTGAGAAAGCATACTCGTCAATATCAACGAATGAGCGCATACTGCAACATCCACTTTCATCAACGTGTGGTGCTTTCGTATTGTACTTCATTTTAAAACGTTTACATGTACACCAATTTAAATCTGTTATTCCAAAGTTTTCATGTAATCCATCTTCTAATGAAAAGATGATTTGTATGTTCTATAATGATTTGAAATAAAAAGCATCATGTTGGAATAAAAATTGTTTTCATTTTACAATCCGTTGGTTATGTACATACTCGATTAGATAGTCTAGGATCGTATCTGCTTGCATTTCAGATTTCAGTCCAGTAATGATAACTCTGCTATTATGAAAGATTGCAACATGTACAGGTAACCAGCAGCTAATGAGAGCCGCGGGGAAAAAGTTCTGGTTCATAGCACAAATTGAAACTGCTGGTATGAATATTTAAAAACGATACATCTTCATTCAATTGAGTAGAGATCACCATATTGTCTACAGTCAGATTCGACATCACACACTTCTCCCTCTTCCATATCCGTCGTAGTAGTTTCTGTAGCTCTAAGCGCATTAACCGCGCTGATGAATGAGAAAGGGCGCCGAGAATCTGAACAGTTCCATTTGGGAAGAGTTGAAGATTCCGTAAATTGCTCATCTTCACCACTAACATTTGCGGTCGACCCGGATAATACTTGCTGCTTGGAATTTGTTGATGTAATGTTGCGAGATCGATTTTCGTGTAGAGTCTGATGCGTCGGGGAATGTTGACGATGGTGTAGCGATGACGTTTCATGATGAAGAAATGAGTAAATAGAGCGATGTATCTTCCTTTTATACTTTTCCCAACTGCCTTGATGAAATGTGAAGTAGGTAGAAAGTTGTGAATGATGGATTTGAATTCGCTGTTTGTTGAGTCGCAACCATATGCGATTTCCTATGCGTGAATGTTTTCTCATAAAGAAGTATTTTAAGTCCTTCATATTATGATTTAGACTGAAAATGTCGATATGATAAAGCAAATGGTCTTCTTACATTTTCAGTATAATCTTTGAAACATACGTTTCGTTCATGATCAATCTCAACATATTGTAGGAAATCCAATTTCCAAGCCTTCATAATTGAGTGTGACATTGTGTTGAAGATGGTGTCTGATTAAGATTTGCGTAGCAATGCGATGAACTCGCGTCGAATGAATGATATAATGAAGCGATGTACACATCTTTTATATTTTTTCCAATTACATTTGCGAAATGAGAAATAGATGGAGAGATGAGAATGATAGATTTGAATTTCATTTCTATGATGTTGAAGCCAAACTTGATTACCCAAGGAGATGAATTTCAACGTTTTGAAATATTCCAAATCCCTCATGATATCATTAAGATTGAAAAATTGTCGCCATGTTAATGTAATTCCTTTCGATGTATTTCCGTAAGAATTCTTGAAATGAACGTTTCCATCGCGATCAACTTTAATATATTAAATAGAAAGACGAACATGACTCCTGAAGCATTATTGAAGAAATTTAATTATCTCCTTCGAGTAGATGGTGAACAAGTGGCAACATTCACTTACAACAAAGGGTCTAATAATATCGTAATCAATAAACTAAAGGATGATGATCTAGTATTGGTTTGTTCAGAAGATTTTCATCAGTTCTTCCGACATCGTTCTGCAGCTCTACATGGAAAATTTAATATGCACTATCTGGGACATAATAGTTCAAATCAATTTGATACAGAATGGTCCGTATCTTTATATAGAAAGTGTATGGATCCTTTAGGTGGTATCCCACATAAAACAAGAGTGTTGACACCTCGCATTATCACTTCAATGAAATTGGCCATAAATTATTTGAATGAAGTGATTAATGAACAGTATATTTCTTTTGCTGAAAAAGAAGGTGTTCTGTCTCTTAGTGTAAGTGGGAAAAATATTGAGCTGATAATGGACATTTTGGGATTTGATCAAAATACTTTTAAAAGTGGCACTGTAACAAATGCTAGCGCGAGCACATCGTTATCGCGTCGTATTAACTATTTTCAGATATATCCCAATATTGGTGAAGATGTACGTGTGGGAGATGTTGAAGCTCCACTTCTAGCAATGATACCCTACCAACCAAAAAGCAGTAGTACTCTATCTGAGCATACTTTTCAGAAAGTGCATTATACAAACTTGAAATCAAACTATATGCCGCAATCTGATATTGCAATTTATGACGATGCTGGTGCGTTGATTCCTTTTCATAAAGATGCTGTGACGAATATCACACTCCATTTTCGAATGAAGAATTAATGCAAAAGTGTGGAAATGTGAATGATATGGAAAGTGAAAATGAGGATTCGTTTCTAATTTACTTACCCAGTAATGCATCTATGAATAAATTTCCCAATAATAAACCATCAGACTATCTAGTAGAATTAAATCGTCCATTACTTCTAGAAGGTGAATGGGAAGTAGGTGTTTCCAGCATTTGTTATGATAGTAATATTCAGAATGTGAATGAATTGGATGAAATGGTATTGACTCCTCGCACACATGATGGAATAACGATGAATAATGCATTCAAGTTTCCATACAATTTAACATCAGATGGAAAGTGGAATTATGAATGGAATCAGTTGGAATCAGATTATTATGGATTATCAGATGAAGATAAAATCATTAAGGCATTCAATAGTGGCAATGCTTCTATTATGAAAAATGAGGGTCAGAAAGTTTATGAGTTTACTATCTGTGAGTGGCACGGGAGACACTTCCATCGTTTTCACTGTTTTACTATAGGTCTCACATTGAGGTTGGATAATAAATTCTATCCACATCTCGGTTTTGGACACATTCTGCATCTGACATCAATGGCTATTACAAATGCCACAAGAATCTATTCAAACCGAATAAACAAATTTCATTATAGATTTAAAATATTTGATGAAGATGTTGTAGAATGTGAAGAACGCATCATTTTGAAAAAGCGTGGTGTCAAGCCTTTGACACTTATTGAGTTAGTAAAACGATGGAATGAGACTGTGGGCGAGAAGTATGGAGCGAAAGTCATGGCTGAGAAGGATAAGTTGGTTATTAAGAAATATAATGACAAACTTACAGTTTATTTCTCTCCAACCTTGCGTCATTTTGTAAGACATGTATCGCCTATTATTGGAAGCGGTTTGGTTTATGCTTCTCATGAATATCACACTAAAGCTGATTCAGTTAATGATGAATGGTGGGTGGACATCCATGGTGATCGCATCAAGAAAATTTACCAATCTTATCAGGAAACTAAAGTTAGTATCAATACAATGCCGCGTCTATACAATGCAGTTGAAAACTTTATTCGTGTCATAAATCCATATATACAACATAAGTTAAAGCAAGTGTTAAAAAGTAGATATGATGCAAAGGCACATCACATTTCGTTTTCAATTAAAAATCAAAGTGCTGTTCTGATGCTGGGTGATCACATTCAATGTCAATTGAGTAAAAATTTGAAAAAACTCTTTGGCTTTTCATTGCTACAAGATAAGTTTGCTACTTCATACACGATTGGTGTAGGAATACCAATGACACTTGATAAACATGAACAACTTCTCTTCATTCAAAGTGAACTGATTTCACCTATTTCTGTTGGTGAGAAAAAAGAATACATTTTACGAAATTTCATTCATGATAAAGACGCTTCCTATGGAATCGTTGAAAAGATATTTAAACCTATTTTCTACCATCCTGTTATCAAACAAACTATCCCGTCTATTTCTCTCAAAATTACAAATCTTTTACATGAGTGCATTCATGTGAAAGATACTAAATCCCTCATAACTTTAGTGTTTCGGAAAACAAAGTAAAGTCATTGTAAAATTTTATTGAAATAAAAAGATATGTATGAAAAAGTGTTTTGAAGAAGTGTTGACAAAGTGGGAAAGTCTTTTCACAGATATAGTGGGAATGAACTGACTGTAGGCATATATTCACAAGAAAGTGCAATCTAAAGCGATACATAAACCAACAATGAATATCAACAAAAAACATCATCAAAATACTGATTTAAGAATGAATCTATTTACACATCTCCTGAATGTGGTAGTGTGAGTTTAATTCTTTTGGGTGTTGATATGTTTGTGCCAGGATGTCCATGTGGAAGAGATATGTTGTCCTATCCAACACCTCTTATCCTCCCACGCTGAAAGTGCTCGCTTCCTAAATGTATGAGTTTTTACCTCATGCGTCTTTGATTTTAAGATGGTCATGTTGACAAACGTTATGTTCTTATTTATGTAGAGCATCTTATAGACCCTATGTTTCATATTTACAACAATCGATTTAGATATGCCTTTTGCGCGCTTAATACTGTCACTGGAGTCTTTTGGTTTAATAGAATACATTTTGGGACGAAGAAGAATCATTTCCTTAATTTCCTTTCCTGCGATTTCATCTTTAGAGCATCATAATTTTGCTTTATTTTTAGTAGAATATAGTGGGTGATCTGTAGGATAATTTGATGTTTCAAAATACTTTCTAAAGATTTTCCTACTTTATTGAAATTTAACTCTTTGTTAGCAGCGATGCTTAAAAAGAAACTGTCGGCATCACCGCCCAGCAAACGCACGTATTTAATTAGAAGGCATGGTTTTAATATTCGGTAGAAGATTTGATACATTTCAAGTTTGAAATAATCCAACACAGCTTGTCCAATGTAGATGGACTTGCACAACTCTACTTCTGATTTTATCATTTTAACACCAACCAACTCATCATCTATAATATCTCCATCAATGAAGAGAGGTGATGTCGCTAACGTTTGAAATTTGTCATTATGATTCACAAGTTTGCAGTTAATACGCTTTCTAACGTCCTCCATCGTCTTACCAAAAAGACTATTATTCTTATATTTATAGAAATCTTTTTCAAAATTATTTTGGGCTAGTGCACGTTTCTGGCTGTTACTATCAATATAAGGTTTCAGAAAGGCTTTCTGTCTAAATTTGATAATGCGATGAACTGTTTTTAAAATGATCCCCATTTCTAAATAAAATTTTATGATAGAGAAGTGGACTAAATAATTTTCTTTATCAAATTGAGTAAGCAAAAGTTTACGTCAAGGCTTATACTTGGGCTGTCCGCTCCCTTCTAAATCTTTATGAAATTGTTTCATTAAGTCCGAAAACATATCTTCAGTCACTTCGCCTGATTCGGGTTCAAGTTGAAAATCCACAGTTTTATTTTTAATACTATTTGGATAGATAAGATCTATCTCAAAATAATATCCCCAATCACCATTATCCGGAATAGCTAGTATGTTTGAAGGGTTTGAGAAATGCCGAATTTCATTATCACCTAACCAGCTGAACTCAGAGTGAGGTAGAGGTTTGGACAGTGAACTACCATATAAACTATTCTGGTCATAGTACTTAAGATGAATCTGATCATCATCTACTATTTCTGATTTTATTTGATGCCTATTTACAAATGTGAGACCACCGCGAATTCCTCGTTCAAATAAATTATACATCTCTGGATCTTGCAAAAGATGGATGGTCTCTCTAGTCATTTTAAAAGCAGACTGGAATGACATGGCTGGAAGACTGACAAAGTGGACAGAATCTAATTTATCTTCTTCTAATGCCACTCGTCGAAACTCCTGAAATACATCAACCAGCAAAAATACATCTAATTTTAGATAGGCGATCATATAATCGCTAAACGTTTGACAGTCAAATTTTGTCCATGCAACTTGAGCATGATTGTAATCTTCTACCTTGCATTCTACACCAGTCAAATCATTTTTAAATTTGTCTATTGATGGAAGAGAAGTCTCACTAAGTTTAGAAATATTATCAAAGTATGCATATGGAATCACTCCTTTGCGTGTGATGACTTCATCTGTCAAGTTAGGATATTGTTTCTTCAAATTTTGAGTTAGTGGAAGAGACTTAAGATTTTCAACGAGAGATGCTAGTGATGAAGCCATGAATTGATAGGAATCTAAAAACTTTATATCAAAATAGACTGTCTTATTTTCTTTAGTTTTGTCAGCTGCTACTTTTGCTGTCATGGCCATGAACTTTTCTCTCGTTTGAGCTATTACACTTAACTTCCACTCTTTCATTTTTCCTAACCCCTTTTTATTATCATATGACTGTCATAACCTTTGAAGTTATGAAAAATAACGGGTAGAGTACGCCGTTTCAGTCTCAGTGAAAAATTTCATCTTGTACATAGCGCGTTTCTAAATTTACCAGTGATGTGATCATGGTCGCGCACTTTCATGATTTTATCTTCATCAAACGTTTTATTACATTTTGGGCATACTTTACAACTTTCAAATTTTACTTGATCATCTGCTGACATATTAAATGATCTGCGTTGGAGTTCACTATCATATTTTTGCTGAAATTTGACAGAGCTTTCGAGGAATTGTAAGAATTTATGTATACAATCCTCACTTTGCCAGACGTTCATTTTATTATTTTTATTTTTGAAGTAATCATGCAATACCTCATAACATGATATGGCTGCCGCTTTATGGGTGTTATCATCAATATAGCGTTCGATGTCAGTATTGATGACACGAAGAGAACTTAATTCATCACCTTTCTCTCTATATGAAAACTCTTTGTCTTTGAGCATGCATTCTATTTGCAGTTTACCTCGCTTACACCATTCATAATGCGTTTCAAATTTATCTTTTGACCAGAAGGGGCGCATGCAACGGTCACATAAAATACTCTCCTCTTCTAGATGTTAAGTGAAATATAGTCGAGTCATTTTTGGAATACCACAGTAATGCCAATTTTCACTATCATTTTGATATACTAGCAGGAGATTGAGTACCCGATCATAAGTTGATGAACGGTTGTTGTAGCGCACACCTTTAAGCCCCTCTTGCCAGATGTGAACAACTATTTTAATTTCATTTAAATTTTCAAATTTCTATATATCTTTAAACTTCATGTCTTGGCTATTGCAGTCATCAAACTTCAATTTATTCTCCCATTCATGATATTTGCTTCTACGGAAACAGTTGTTCTGTACAACATGATAGTGGAGAATAGATAATACCGCATACTTAAAACACTGTGATTCACAATCAACAGAAATGATTGATTCTTGGCTCTTAGCGTTTTTGGAAGATTGAAGGTGCCTGGACCACGGTAATTTTCTAAAAGAGTAATTTTAAACTTGGCAGATTCTATGCCATCAAAAATTTGACCACTATCGCGCTCGTTAAATTTATCAATATTTGATTTTAGTCCTTGGGTGTGAAAATTTAACCAAGCCTCTTTATCGACTACCTCTGTAGCAGGAGAGGAGGGTATGTAAAACACCAACCTCTGTACTATTTCACCAGTATGATAATCAACTTTAACATATTTTATTTTAAGGTAGATGAGCGCTTTTATTCTAAACTGCCCTAAATTATGAAAGAGCCCATCTATCAATGTTGAATTTTGATGGAACCACTCCGGAAAATCAGCAATAGTTTCTGAGGATTCCATATGGTAATTTCTCACTACATTATTGAGCGATACTTCAGTTAGTCGAATAGAGGAGGTGCTGTTGCTATAACTATCATTTGTGTGTGTGTGGTGAAGTCTATGTGAAGATAATTCAAAACCTGTTTCAAAAGATTGGAGACAAAAGTCACAAATAAAGGAGATATGTTGAATAGAATCATCCTCACCTCGGGAGATTGATGATGGTTTGGGTTGACATACATGTTGTTTGATGTGTCGGGTGAGATCGCGCTTCCTCGTAAAGATATGCCCACAATCAGCACATGTTTTGGGTGCTTCCCGTGACTGCGCAGTTGAGTTGGAACTGTCATCATCTGGAGGAGAAATCATTCTGTCATCTCTATTGAAGTCATAGTTTATTTTTACAACCTACCTTCACTCAACAGTTGTAAAGCTTCCTCGAGAAGGGAGCGCTTTGATGATGAAGTAGATGCCTGAAATTGAGAAAGATGCTATTAACCTAACGTTTAAGGGAGATGAGTGATGAAATCCTTAACTTACCATTTCAACGACATTAAGTCAAAATCTGATACTTTGATAGTCAGAATATAGTAATTGACTCAAACCAAAATAGGATACGTCAGCAACGTTAGATTATATTTGAGTGGAAAGAAAAGCTCACTTAGTGTTAATATATCTCAAATATGGAACGAAATCTAGTCTATTTTTCCCTTTTATATACTCCCATACTCAACATTCATTGGCTATTCATTTTGATTGGTTGCTTTCTTATACTTAAGCACAAAGAAATCAAGTTTATGGCATACATTTCAAAGTCATGGATTCACCATCAACTCAATCACCAGTGTCTGCATCAAGCATGCCAACTTGCCCTCCCGCTCCGGAAAAGGCAACGGTGGAAAAACAGAGAAGGCTGGATGATATTCCAAAGTTGGAATTACCAGATCTAGCGGAGCAAGAAGAATTAGAAATGATTTATGTGCGATGAAAATTCCTGCTTTACAATCAGGAAGATCTAAAAACGGAAACTGACATTAACCTTCTCCATGATATACGAAGATGGTACAGTCCATCATCCCAACCCCGGGATGAAGTGGAATGGAATTACATCTATGATGTGTTGGTCGCGGCAGAGGAACGATTAAGGCAGTTGAAGTGCAACTGCAGTGGTTGTGAGAATTTATGGGACAATGTGACTTCCGAGGAACTTTTGAATTATTTGTAAGTTTCTTAATAGATGTTTATGGTATGTAGCATACATAATCATTAACATCATAGTGAAAATCTGATCATTTGACAGCTCAGTATAAATCATACCAGTTGATGATAGATCCAATCATTATTTCCTAAGTACTACCTCTATCACTGAGGATTAATGATAAAGGGATTGAATATCAAAAACAGTCACATGTAGTTCTTTAGATTTATTTACAATTGAAGCACATATACTTTATAGCGAGGAAAAGTCAAGCGGAAGAAGATTTAAGTCATTGTAGACTTTGGAGCGCCTTGGAGGTTTAGGGGCATCTGGCGCTCTTCTCACGCGCGTTGTTTTCGGTGTCCACTCTTCATCTATCCAGACAATTCTTACAGTCTTGCCTTTTTCGCAAGTCTCCTTCTGATCACACTTGTCTTCATCACACCACTCATTGACGATCACAAAATTACATGGTGTTTCTGAGTTTGTCATCTTGGCGTGCTAGTTCGTATAATGTGAATAAGAGTGCAACAATCTTCCGACTTATGTAGTCTTCATCTAAATAAGAATCATTCTGATTGGTTGTTGAGGAAATTCATTGTTAAAAAACATATAAAAGTCAGAAAATTGAAACACTTGTCATTCTCATCTATCTCATGATGGAAGGTACATCCCCCGCCTTAGAGATCTTCAACAAAATCTTTGAAGTGTCGACGAGTGGGATGAAGAGTGGGATCAGAAGGAGACTTGTGATAAAGGCAAGATTGTGCAAGTTGTGTGGAGTAATGGTGAATTTACACCAAAAACAACGCGCGTGAGAAGAGCGCCCGATGCCCCAAAACGGCCAAGGTGCTACAAAGTCTCCAATGACTTAAAGGGTCTTCCACTTGACTTTTCCTCGCTATAAAGTATATGTGCTTCAATTGTAAATAAACCTACATACTACATGTCTTTGTTTTGCAATGTATTTATCTAGAAATGGAAATAAATGGAGGAATTTAGACATGGGGTTAGTTAGCACATTTATGATCGGTCTACTTTTCTATCAAAAGAGATTGCACCATTAGAGAAGATAGAAAGTGATTTTGTATACGTGTGGCGTAAGAGTGACCTCCCATTTCATCCCTTCATCATGTAGCCTCAATGATAGAGACAGTTCTTAAAAGAACTCATGGCTCATTCTCAGATGTATTTATCTAGAAATGGAAATAAATGGAGGAATTTAGACATAGGGTTAGTTAGCACATTTATTATCGGTCTACTTTTCTATCAAAAGAGATTGCACCATTAGAGAAGATAGAAAGTGATTTTGTATACGTGTGCCGTAAGAGTGACCTCCCATTTCATCCCTTCATCATTTAGCCTCAATGATAGAGGCAGTTCTTAAAAGAACTCATCGCTCATTCTCAGATAACGTTGGCAATGGAGAATTTAAAAAGTAACCTGTGGCAGATAGCTTAGACTCAACCGATTGGCGTTCAAAGTGCTACGTTGAGAACTGTGTCAAATGCCCAATATGAGTTGCCCAAGAGGTTTCGGTCTAAAATATGACACACTCCCTTGCCACACTTATCACTACGATATCATCCGCTGTCTCAAGAGAGATCGCCCACCAACAGGAAGAATTATCCCGAAATCCTCCTTTACATGCAACGTTTAAGTTGACTGATAGCAGATACAACTTTGTGATTTTATTTTTTATTTGTATGATGGATTCAGTCAGACCGAAGTCTGTCTAGGGCAAACCACGTGGAAGTTTTATCATATTTTGCCCCATGGTGGTCTTTAAAAAAAGACCGTTGGTTCGTTCTCGGGATATAAATAGACTTAGGTTTGGCCGATTCCGCTGAGAGAGACTTGTAATCTCTCTATGTCAGCGGCATCGACCTCCTCTACTATAAGCTGACTGTTAGAGGGCGGTATATACCCCCACTCTGTTGAATTGGCATCATCGTCAGTTGTTGATGAGCCAATTCGAGCAAGATTGTTATAGACTCGCTCTCGCTCCTCCATCTCTAGAATCTCAATAAATAAATTTCTCGGTCTAAGCCGAGGCTTGTCAGGAGAGCTGACTGTCGTCTTAGGTGTTTTCATGATGGAGTATAGAATGGAAATGAAAGAGAGGCAGTTTATATATCCCTCTGATTGGGGTCACCTGTGATTGTTGGGGCGTCGCACACATTATTTTCGAAGAGGGGAAGATGGACTTCATACACTTTTCTTTTTCTACACTTCTCACGCTCATGCAATCGCTCCACTTCAGCCACCAACCTCTTGTTTACGCCCTTCACTTCCTCTGTTTCCTTCACCACGCTTCGCATCCGATCTATCTCATCATCCTTCCTCAGCAAACTCGCCTGAAGACTACTCACCAAACTTGCTTTCTTCATCAGTTCACTCCTTTCCACCATCCACTCTTTCTCCTTCTGCCTCATACTTTCCAACTCTTCTCTCGTCACCTTATACACTTCAGCCTTCGCAGTCAACTTCTCATTCCGCATCACTAATACTTTATTCTTCTCCTCAACCGCCCTCAATCGATCCTTCATCCCTACATATTTATCCCTCGTGTTCCCTTCCTCCCTCCGAGGCGATCATACCGCCAATGGCTTACCCACTTCCTTTCCCTCATCCTTCCCCTTCTCCTCAAGATCACCAATGTTCCCAAACAATTCCTCCAACACGTCATCCAAATCAACATCAGCATCAGGCTTCTTGATGTCCCCTCTCAACTCCACTTCTTCCTCACTCAAACCCTCATCAGTCGCCTTGGTGACACCTTTCTTCCTCACAGCACCCTCAATAGTCGCCACTGCCATTCTCACCTCTTCCATAGCCAACAAAACGCCCTCAAACCACGACTTAAACCCCTGCATATTAATATTGCCACTAGGGCACTGGCTATGGTTCCTAATGAACTCTACATTACTCCCATCCTCACATACTACCTTATGATGCACACACACCCTCAACAACACTTTCCTCACATGCTCGCCCACCGTCCCCTCTTTGATGTGCTTTTTCAGCTCGCTGCCTCTGGCAATACGGCCACAGCTACACTTGCCGATGAGCATCCTTGCGTTAATCATTTTAGTCATAGTGACGATTCTGTAAAGATAGAGTAAAAATTTGATAGCAAGTGTTTATAGGATACTACTTGCTGATATGCATTGAAAGACTAAGTCCAAAAACATTTGATAGCAGTCGCTTAGGCTCTAGGCTCTTGAATCCGTTACAGGCATTACTCAGAGGGGATGTTATCCCAGCTCCAAGGCCTCGACCCACAAATCCAACCTCGGGCGGACAGAGTGTGCGTCATGTCACTGTGTTGGTGTCCGGGCCCCGATTTTGACATGAAAACCGGTGGAGTTATTTACAAGAGGAAACGTCCCAAGTCGCAGAGACTCATAAACGACTGCTTTTTATTCAAAACCTTTAATCATCATCATTAAATACGATTTTAAATTTTTCAGTATTTTAGTACTACTCATAAAACGTTTATAAGTAGTCTGTCACCTACAGCACATCATGAGCTGTCAAACGTCTTTTAAATCAAGTCTAAAGGACTTGTAGAAGCAAAGTTATAGCCGTTTGAAGATTTCGGCCTACTATCATCAAGTGGTCAGTCATGCCATACTGACTAACCTATGAGTCTGACTCCTTAGCTGATATCAGCAATGAAAAGTCAGAAGTCCGATATCGGACCTCAAGAGAAACGACTTACCTGTAGTCAGTTTCTCAACTTTCTGAGATTCCTCTCCCAAACTCGTACTTATATATCCTGTGAATATGCAATCGATGAGAGGGGGAGGGGTTAGACACTGGTTATCCATAATTTGACGCTGAATTCAAATCTGGTCTCAGTTTTCTCGTCCGATGCTTCGTTCGCCCGCTGGAGCCCAAAACACAAAACTCAACCTCTGACGGCTCCCTAACATGACCAAAAGTCTCAATGTCACTCTCAAGCCTCAGTCAAGGAAGATAGGGCCAAACTGTGCTTTCCAATGAATTTGTGGCACTCTTAGCTTTCAAACGAGCTATTGCACGACTTTCTACGATCTCTAGAACCAAAGTTGGAAGAAACGCTGCCGAGGGTGGGGGCTCGAAGTTCTTCGTTGTTTGGGCTACGACTTTGGAAACAGGTCCCCTAGCCCCAAAATAGGCCAAAAAGCTCAAATCCGCCGTCCATTTTCGCGTACGAGGCTTCGTTTATCCGCTACAGCCATTTTCTCACTCAAAAACACACCTAAACCACACCTACACCCAAGAAACTCAACATGTCGACGCAGAATTCCATCAGGAAACCAAATCTAAACACGAAATAAACCTACAACCAGCCCTACACACCAAAAACAAAGACCGCCGCCCAAGAACAACCACGACGGTCGACCACGACACACCCGGCCGGTCGACCCAGAACCACAACAACCCAAGTCACGCTCCAGAGGGGGGGCGATGTGCGCAGTTGGGAGGATTCCTTACTACTATCAAAGACCTGATTTTATTTGATACAACAATTAGCCTTACGCGTGCAGCCTGGGTAGCATACCGTGTCATTTGATGTACCTTAGAAAGCTTTATAGGAAGTCATTGTTTTAATTACTTTATATGGACGTGACAGTTTCAAAGAGCTATTATTAATTAAATTATTTTTGGGGGGACTATTTCTCCTGCACGGTCCATTTCTCCCCACCATGATTGTCAATTTCTCCTGGTCCTACGGCCATCTCTCCCCACGTAGCAACACATGATCAAATGGATGTGGAGGAAAATCTACTCGATATCTGAACGATACCCTTTTTAAACGATGTTACACAAAATGTTCCCATGAAATTTGAGGTAAATTTCTGTAAAACTCTAGTCACTAGAGATAAAAGAATAAAAATTCGATTTTGGTGGACCATTTCTCCCCGTTCTCCCCTACATTACAATACCAACATGTCCCCTTAATCTGTGGTTTGATGGTAAATAAATGATCTAATTATAGATTAATTTCCTTGCAAAAATTCACTAAGCCTTTTTCGAAATACCATTATTCGCAAAATATTCATACAACAACCCTGAAATTTTTATGTGGTCGTTAATAGCCTTGTACGGGAGGAAATTCCTTTTTGTTGCCATTGAAATTGAAAATGAAAAACACTCCCTTGTAATGGTGATTTTTCTAAATTTTAAGATAAATAAAATTACAATGTGTAAACCGCCCATTGCAAGTTGGTCGAGAGCAGATCCAGTCACTTCATTGTAATTCAATATAAATTGATCACACGTGAGATGATGCCAGATACAGGATGATAACAACATCCATTATTATCATATCTTCAAATGCCATTAGAATTTGCTCGCAGATTTCATGGACTGGAGGACAGCATAATCATATCGTATAAATGGACGCAGAATGATTTCGCTATCGATCCATCTTTCATTTTGACACAAAACCACTTGGCGTTGCCACGACAGTGAATTCATTCGAAAAGCACATGCGGAGTGTGAACTGTCTGACAGAGAGGAAAATTTAGAGTTTTGCTATCACACCGAAATACATGCAGGAATTACCAGGAATCGATAGACATGATCATGCCTAAAGAAAGTTGCCGCATAAGTTCCTCTATTGAGACGAATGCAACTTCTCTGGTTCACCCTTTTCCGAAGACCTGCCGCAAATTGAAACTTAAGGTTATGGTTTCGCAGAAAATTAGCCCAACCCTCGTTTTACTACCTGGTATCGCTTCCCCAGGGAAATGGTGTATTTCCAGGTGTAACTGTCAAGTGTAGTGAAAACTAGCATCAAAAATTACTGTGGCATAAGATAATTTCATAATTATATGATATGAAGCATTGTAGAATTGTCATCTCAAACTTTGTTTTCTTTATATATCATTCATGAGCATCTATACTACTAATGACTTTCAGCTACATAATCCATACGAAATGTAATATTCAAAGATAGAAAATTAATACTGGTTTAGGTAAATTCAAGTAAAATGACTTATTTCCGTCTTTTATGTGATGCCTGAGCATCACATTCAGTAAATTAATTAATTCAGTTAAGAAAATATATGATCGTTACGATATTTTTATTCACACCAGTTTTAGCCCGATAAGGCAAATTTGATGCATGGTTCTAGAGGCTATTTTTCCGAAAGATTTGCCCCTGATGCCGAAAGGGTCATTTTTGACCCTGTAGATCTTACTTTATAAATTGCTCTTTCAGGCGATCACGTGCTAGCTTCATGTCTCTGGAGAATGATTCATTTTATTGATAATCACATAGATAAAATGAGATGTCAATCTATCCGGCAAGGTCAAGATTCAGACTTTGTTCCCTTTGCGGGGACTAAATCACTCATCAAAGCAGCTTAAAATGAGATTGCCGACATATTCATTAGGTTGTCCAATTAAAAAATAGATAGAAAATGCTGGAATAATAAAACAGGGAAATTTCTACAAAAATCAAATTGAATACGTAGGCCTAATTAATGATATTATTTTTTGAAACACTTACAAAATTATGGTTATTAGAAATTTGTATTGATATTCATTATTTAGAGCGTATATAGCTTCTGAGTCTTCGAATGATCATAACCACATAATGTGAACCTATTGAATACTGGCCTTCGTGGGTGCACAGACCCTAACAGGGTCCAGGATGATGCAGAGTTGAACTTCTAGAAACATTTGCGCTGATCAAAAAGAAAAATGCAACAATGGAGAAAATTTTCAAAGCTGCGGGCTGTAATTGCGGATTTGCGGGTCACCTACTTTGCAGGCACTTCAAACTTTCTAATTAGATAACGATTGAATATATCTGATCTACGTCCCCAGTGAAGCACTATTGATAATTACTTTGATTGTGGTTGTACTTGCAATAATACTGATGTCATACTTCATCCGCAATATTTTGATAATGCATTTTTTTAGCTATGCGATTTCGACTATCCTGTCATGTCTCAATAGCTCGTAATGCTGGTAAATACATTAAGAAACATGAATGCCCGCAAAAAATGTTCAAACGAGAGAAAAGTGTTGTCAAAGATTAAGTCAGTATCTTCATTTTCATTGTCTTCATTCTTGTTTGCTTCCATTCTTCTACAGAGTTGATCATAAAAAACGGACCACATAAAATTGCCAAACTTCAATCGATTCTCCTGCCTTTCAATTTCCTTTTACATTGACAAGCCACACACCATTCGATAGCTTATGTTCTCAGCGTTTTTGCCGAAAAGTACATAGTTGTCCCAAAGACCACCATCCAAAGGTGGAAAACTGGAAAACTATTTTTTCTCCCTTCCTGGAAAAGTTGGATCCGATCGGGAAGGAAAGAGTAACTTTCGAACAGCTCGGATGGTTATTCGCTTGGTAAGAAACGATCCCGCTTTGTCTTCGGCCAGTTGAGGAGTTCACATGAGAAGCCGACGGTTTCTGTCATAACAGTGAGACGTCGCCTGAAAAGTGAGCACTTCATAAGCCGTAAGAGACCGTTAGGAATCGAATTGTCCATCAACCACAAGAGTTAGACGGTAAAGCGGGCGATAAGCATTGCCACTGGCCTTCTCAAGGGAATCAAGTTGTTTGGATTGATGAAGCATCTGCATGTGTCCGAGGTCACAATGGCCGTTTGAGAATCAAGATGAAGTCAAGTGATGCAATTCCTGATCATTTCACATTACCTGAATCAAGGAGGTAAAAGACTGAATATTTACACTGCGATTGGATGAATGGTCGAATTGAACTCCATATCCAAAGGGACAACATGATTTCCATGGATTTGCAAAGGTTTTGCAAAAAGGTAATTTACTGAAGTGCGGGGTGAGTCCATTAATTCTTCCTAGAGGTGGTCTTTCTCGACTTGAAGTTTTGTTAAGGCAAGAGAGGGAGAGTTTAGATCAAGTAGTGATCAATCGCCTGATCGAAAGCATGCCTTTCCGGATTCGATTAAGTGATTGAACTTTCTGGTGAGGTTGTGAAATTTATGTAAACACCAGTGAACCTACCACTGGCCCTATTTAGGGACAAATGGCTCCACAGAGCCACTGAACAACAATAAAAATTTTATTTCAACCTATATTTCATTTATCTGCCAAATGTGTACCTTGACAGAAATTCATTAAAGTGAGACAAAATTTAGGTTGTGCACTTTTTATGATCATCACTGTAGCATCGATTTCCGCCAAACGCATCGCAATTATTTCTTCTTTTAGCTCTTTATTTCCGGATCATTTTTCTTCATTTCTCTTTCATACGTCCTTATGGATTTCAGTAGATCATTTCTTTCTCGCAGATGGTTTTCTTTTATTTTCTCAATCTCGGCTTCGCATTGATGCTTCTGTTTACCCTCTTGATCTTGTTGAGATTCATTTTGTGTCGTTATACTTTGAATGCCTGTAGTATAGACTTTATACATACACCTTTTACACGTATATTACCGTTTCGTTTTCAGATATTTCACAAATTCGTAAGATGGCAAATTTGTGCACTGCGAATGAAACAAAATGTCACATTTGTCATATGCGTCCAATTCGGATATGATTGTTCTGCACGTTCCACACTGTTGATCGCTCGGTTTTGTAGGATATATCGGTTGTGACATGATCATTGCATTCACAATATTCAGATAATCAGATATCTATGTACAATAGCAATAAAGCAATCAAAGTCATCAACGTAGTTTGCATGATCAGGACAGCAAGAGTGCCCTCTCAGAACATGCGAAGAAAGACCATTATTGGTCGATTTTAACTATTGATGATTTTGACATCATTATTATGCAATGTCTTTATGATCCAGTTTCTACCCGTATTGCTGAAGCTAAGCTTATTAGCATTCATCAACCTTGCATTAATCGCAAACAGGAGCTGACGAGTGGTCATTCGTATTTATAAGCCAATTTCAAACCCCGTACATGGCTTTGTCAAACCTGTGAACACGTCCTTGCAGGACGAAACGTCAGGGTACTATCACGTTATTTTATTTTAACCTTTACCAACAGACCAATAGACGATTATAAAAAAGAGGGAGTGCTTTCACTTTATGCTCGAAAAATGAAGATAATCAAAGTCAGTTTGATCAAAATCGTACCTATTGTTTAGGTATTCAACGTAAAATCAATACAAAGATCAATAGAAGTTCGTGTATTTCTGTCGTGAATTTGCTGCTTCAACAAAGACAGATTCACGGAACACGGATAGGCCTACAATAGCTATTCAAAAAATAACTACAAAAAAGTAAATTGTGAGAAATCGACAACAAAACCTACGCTTCATTAGAGATGTCTATGTCAAGCTCATGTACATTTATGCATCATGTGACAATGTTCAGTTAAAATGATTGATCAATGCGATGTCATTCATGTTCATGTTCAGTTAAATAGATTGATCAATGCATGCAAAATCATTCCGGTGTGTTCGCCAGACGAGAACCGGACGAAAGGTCGCGAGAATATATGTCATCAAACAACATCTTTGAGCTACAGAAAATGTGACAGCACGCTAGCACGCTAACATAGCGGGAATATTCCTTGGCTATTCATTCTATTTTTATAGATTGGAAAGAGCCAAGTAAATTGTTAGAATTTATCAATGATTGCTGCAGTATATTTCTCCTACTATCCGTAGGTATCATCAGGCAGTTAGTGAATGATTTACAGAATAAAATTTGAAATTCACATCAAGATATATATAAAAAAAGATATACAAAATATACAAACTATGGTAAGAGAAGGAGCTATGCAGCAGGTAGTAAAGGGTTACATAGTACCAATAGCATTTATAGTAAATGACCTGACATGAAGAAAAGAGGGAAGAAATATGATGTGAATTAAAAATCTGATTACTGTGGAGTAACAAAGTCAATGAAAAAGGAAATCTCTATAACTGTCAAGTTCGTGTCTTGAGTTGATGTTTGGTTTTAACTTGTTGATGCAATAGGCTTCTCTCAAACGAAGGTTGGTTGAATCATTATCAAATGACAAAATTGTTGTTGCTATTTTTGTCCTAGAGATGTTACACGCTTGCAGGTGTTTGAATACGGATGAGTTGATGTTGGTGGTGTGTTCACGACAGCGGATGTGTAAATGTCTAATGGTGCCGCCAATATAAAATTGTTTGCACTTGTTACATGTACGTGTAACTTGGTATACTACACACCTTTGGTAACACAATTTATTGTTTCTGATGGGACAATTTTGGAGTGCGCACTCTTGATTAGGTCGTTTTTGTTTCAGAGCACTTCGAAAGGTTTTGTTCTTCCTTGTTATTCTAACATCTATGTTTTATCGGCGAAACACGTTCTTAATTTGTTTGTCTACTTTTTCGGAGACGAATGGAAATGGGAAATACATGTATTCAACATTTTGTTCACTTCGTTTTCTTTTTCTTTTCATTTGTTTATTGTTTGCGATTTTGATCATTGAATCAGGATAACCCTTAAGTTGAATAGTTCTATTAAAAATATTCTCACATTTGTTGTATATTGCATCATGCGAGCATAGTTCTGCTATTCTGTCTTTCTCGTTTCTCATAAAGTTCAGTTTTGCTTCTTGAGGTATATGGGAACGATGATGTACAAAAAGGTTTTTCTTTGCTGGTTTACGATAAAACTCAAAAGTGTGTTCATCTGAGGCATGCAGCGTAACGCTGAACTTAAGAAGACTCAGACGATTATCGTTGCCACAGGGTAATTCAACTTCAAATTTTATGTTGTCATTTTGAGAATTAAGATGATGAAGATGCGACATTGCTTGATCTTTGTTTTGTACAATAGCAAAAAAATCATCGACATAGCGCATGAAAAGTAGCATATCGTGCATTGTTCTCATTCTTCTTAGAGCGGTAGTTTCAATGGTCAACGCTAACATAGCATTGACAGTGGTTGTTTACGGAATTGGCAAGTGGCTTTTCATTCAATTTCACGTACGAGTATAAGTTAGTTTGTAGAAAAGTTGTGATGAATTACTCCACAGAATTGAAGTTTGCTATTAATTTGAATTTTGTAGAAATTGTTGAAATAAGAGGCAGATTTGAACTGTAAGTTATCATATTTCTTTTCATCTGGATTTAGACTACTGATCTTTTTGATTCCGCATGATCAGTTGATTTGACAAAAATGTGTAATCATGTCATTAATTACATATTTAATTATACATAACTAACATAATTACATTATTATGTCATTAAAAGCTGCAACTTTTAGCATGGATTAACGTAAATTTATGCCTCTTCTGAATCTACTTTCAGTCAATAAAATGCTGATCGATTAAATTAGCTTTTGAAGCCAAATTCAAGGATAAGAACACTTTCATGATGGCACGGAACTATGGCTCCATGTTGGCTCTGTTTGAAGTCAGCAATTTTTTTGTCTTTTTATTTTGTAATTTATGAATGTGAATAAATAAATATCTGGTTTTTGCTACAGAAAAATAAAATTGGAACTAAAACCATTGTCGAACGGCAGACAGCTGAATAAATTTTAAATACTTCTATTACAAATTAATTCAAGTTATCAAAGTCACATAATGACTTTACTTTTGTCATTTTTATGTATACTCATGTTGCCAACAGCAATAAAAAATCTGATTTGCTCTAATCAAAATTACTTTTCTCCGTGTCCTCCTTGCCTGCGTTCAACTTTATGCTTCAATATAGAGATTCGATTTTTTTACAAGATGATGTACTTTAGTCAATCATTGAATTATTTGTAATTAATTAAGTTTTATGGTGATGGAATGATCTGCGACTAATTCAAAAGTTACGATTTTATTGATTCACGTAATCAAAAATTTATCTTTATGACTTAAGACTGATTTTATTACTGGAGTCTCTTCCAAGTGATAACACGACAGCTTCAAAATGATTTTACCACTACACGTATTCCTATAACTGAATGACAAGATGAAGAAAAACAAGTAAATGGGAATAGGCTGATATTGCTCTGTAGGACAGAGTGAAATATTTCTTGGGATCAGATCACTGACCTCGGATGATCGACATTTTTCAAAGGATGAGATTTTTCATGCCGAAAAGAGTTAAACAAAAGGTATTTTCAGATAGGTATTTTCTATGTGCAAATGATTGTTGCAATTATATACTTGCTATAATTCTTCTTCGCAGATATCTCAAAAAGTATATTTAGATCATCTAAAGTAGATGACTTTTAATAATGAAATACTGTGCTATCAAACAATTTCTGAAAATTTTTGTCACTTTGGAAACCTCCTAACGGACATGTCATCATGAAGCAGATGGTTAGCATCATGGCTAAAATCTAACATATCGTGCTGATATGTGTGGATTTAACTCTCGCATTAGGATTTTATGATATTTCCTTTAAAAAATCAAGCTTTGTTTTTTTATCTGAATAAGATTGTAGACCCATTCATATCTTCAAGTTATATTCATTGAATTGGATCTTATACTATTTCTGTATCAGGCAATTTGAGACATACAGCGCACAAAATATAAATTTCTGACAAGCTTAGCCTTAAAATAATAATCACTTCCATTTAAGTTAAGTAAAAGCCCTTACCAGAGGTGGAACTGGTCGAGATTCGTGTGACCCGACCGGCCAGTCTCGTGATTCAACTGGTACTCGACCGGCCGGTCGACCGGTCAATTCGTAATACTGATGCATGCTCGTATTATTCAGTACTTCATAATCATAGAGGTACCTTATAGAGGTGCTTACATGTACAGTGGGTAGGCCTAACTGAATAAAAAATCTGGTTAAGAAAAATATATCCACTTTATTAACGCACTATAATAGAAGTGATTTACTAAGAGTCTAAATTGAATACAACTATTGTCAGAATTAGACAGTGAAGTGGATCTCATACATGCGCCAAAGTGTTTGACATGCGCACAAGTCATGCACATGCAAAGCGCAAAAGGAAAAGAATATTATTGAAAACAATTATCATTGAATGAAAACAAATATTATATCTCTATACCTTGTCATGTAGATATGAACAATAAAAAAATTAGGCTCCCCAATAATAATATTACCACAGTCCGTTAAGCGACGCTCCCTTCAGAGCTACTAGACTTTCAACAGTCGCTGGAGAAAGACTGCTTCTTTTTCAAGACACAAGAGCGCTACCAGTACTGAAATGTCGCTGTTAGCAGAAGATGCCGGAATCACATACATTCTCTGGCTAGTTGACTCAAAGATGGAAATTCTGACTGTTTTACCGTCTGGATGGATTCGTTGCTGGATTTGTGATGGTAGCGACAAGGTATTCCTCAAAGTCACACTGGAGTTTTTTTATTTGTGGGGATCTCAGAGTTGTTTGTACTGTCGGTCTGTTACGCAATGAAGAGACTGGATCATGAAGAGAACGAAGTTTGGAAAGTTTTGGTCGGAAACTTATGATTTTCGAACATGCTCATGCTTGTACAAATATTCCATAATTACAGCTTACTAATATTCTGACCTCGATCCCTACCAGTCCTCGTGGCCAACTTTTTTAAAAGCCAAATAGACTTATGATTTTTCGTACATGCTCAAATATTCGCATTTCAATAGAGCAATCTCATGTTTCGTTGTTAATTAACATTGTCGTTAGTAAATATGCAGGTCATTAGTTTCTCACAGACACGTGAATGCCATTATCAGTTTCTTGCCTTCATACGGGAAATGCGCGCGCGTAGCAGGAAAAAAGGCTTCACACTAAACGGAGAATAGTCCATTTATCCCTGTCTAGATCTGTGACTTGCCTATCCAACTAACATTAAATAAGTGATAACAGGTAAAAGGAGCTCAAGTTAAACAAATCAAAATCCTCTTCGGATACATATTCAATAAAGTAAAATTGAGCGGTGACCGGCCGGTCGAAGCCGATCAGAGACTTGACCGGCACCCGACTGGCCGGTCGACCGGTCAACAGTAGTATATAGTGTGACATCCGGCGCGACGCTTCGCTTCGCTTTGCTTCGCTTCGCTTGCGCCGGATGACAGACTTTTGCGGGTTTTTTTTCAAAAAATCAAAATTTCAAAAATTTCAAAAATTTAGGCAGACTTCAAATTTCACGTGGCCGAAGGCCGAAGGGCGAAAATTTAGGTAGTGACAAATTTTCAAAAAAAAACAAAATATCACGTTATCGAAAATTTAAGTTGTCTCAAAATATCACGTAATCGAAAATTTAGGCGGTCTCAAAATATCACGTGGACGAAAATTTAGGCGGTCTTAAAATATCACGTAATCTAAAAAATATCACGTGGTCGAAAAATATCACGTAGCCGAAGATCGAAAATGTAGGCAGATGAAAATCTAGGTAGCCCAAAAAATATCACGTTGTCCTAATATACCAGAAGATTGTATTCAAAATATTTCTTTAAAAATGGAAACCTCAACAGGGGAAGCCTCAGAAATGGAAGGAATAAAAGTGGAAGAAACCGCAAGAATATATCCTTCGTTATCATATGAACGTAGTTCTACTTTAATGAACATTGAAAAGATAAACATCGAAAAGATGAACAAAGAAAAACACAAAGATAGAGTTAGGTATATGAAAGATAAGGAATCTCAATTATTATTAAGATTAGAGCATTATAAAAAATTAAGAAAGAGATGGACTAAAGTTAAGAATGTAACACAAGGAATTGGCATATTCTTAACAATAAGTTTAGGTGCTTTAACAATTGTTATATCTTCAGGTGTTTTAGTAATTCCTGTTGTTGCTACAGCTTTAACAGGTACGGGTGTTTTTGCAACTTCACTTGTTACAATGTTAGATAAATCTTTAATAACTAAGAAACGAAAATCATTAAAAACTAAGCATTTACATATTAAAGAAGTCTATGACAAATTGCATTACTACTTTCAAAGAGTATGTGATGATAATGTTATTACGTTAGATGAGATTGAAAAATTTGATCAAATAGCTAATGAAGTAAATCAAATATCATTTCAATTACAGTCAGAAAAAGTTTATGATAAGAATAAACAGGATGGTAAAACTTTTAGTGATGGTAAAACTTTTACTGATTGTAAAATTTCTAATGAAGAAAATGACAAAATTTTTTTAGAAGAGCTAAAAACTTTAAGCGAAAATTTAAGCAAAACTTTTTTAAACAAAACTTTATTAGACAAAACTTAAAACGAGAAAACTTTAAACGAAAAGATGTCAGACAACAAAGCAATAAAAAAATAATTTGTTCAGTAAAATGTTTTTGTTGTATTCCTATGTTACCACAAAATTCAAATATTATATTTTAAAAATGGATAAAATTAAAGCTGATAATCAAGAAAGAATTAAACAATTAGACGAGTTAATAAAACAAAAAAATATTATGAAAGAAAATCATCTTCAGCATAGAATGATAAAAGCTGGTATTCAATCTGATATGTTTGAAAAAATGCAGCAAACCGAGCAAGTAAAAACTGATTTTGAAAAAACTATGGAACCATTTAAAATTCTTGAAAAAGAACTTACAAATAATGATAAACAAATTAATATAACAGATCCAGAACACAAAACTATATTAGATGACTATGGTTTACTAGAATCAAACATTAATAAGAAATTACCAAAATCTATGCAATTTGAACATTCTATTTCATTTATAGAGGGAAAAACAATACCTAGATTTTATCTCGGACAAAAAGAAATATTTCCACAACCTTTTCGAGGTTTAATTTTTTCACCAGATAAATCTCCTTTTAGTTTAGATAGAAATTTTGTTGATCTTTTAAGAGGAGCAGATTTAAATAATTATGCTGTAGAAGATCTCATAAAATATAAAGCTATGTTAGATAGAGTTGGTGCAGTAAAATCTCTTAGACGTTATAAACAATTAGAAAATTTATTATCAACGGGAGTTAAAGTAGGAAAAGGTTTATCTGAAAAACACAAAGCAGAAACAACTGTATTTTTGCCAGATGATCCACAAGAATTACTAAATAGATTAAATATTTTAATATCGGCAATAAAAGAAGGGCATAATTCTAGTTTCAATGAAATTCATGCTATATTGAAAAGACTGTTAGAAAAGAAGATTCTAAATGAAGAGGATTATAAAAGTATAACGGGACATCTGAGATGTCTTCCAGGGCTTCGCCCGTAGCTGAAATATGTTGTTGTTTTTAATTTTTTATAAAAAAAATATTTGATAAAAGATATTTATTCAAAATTTTAACTAAAAAATGTGTTCAGCAGATTTAGACAAAATTAATAATCATTTACAAAATCTAACAGAGATTTTGGGTTCATCAAAATTTAGTACGACGTTAAAAATTACAACAACTACTTCATCACACACTTGTAATTTAGAACCCATTCTACATTTGGAACAAAATAAAAATTATCAAATTGCATTGACTAGTTTCTCCACATTTAACACTATTCAAAGCGTTATCAAAGATGTGAATGATCAATTTAGATATTCTACTGATAAAGGCAAAACGTGGAAAATACTAACTTTTCTTCCTGGTTCTTACGAAGTTGAATCAATATCAAATGAAATTAAGAGACATTTAGGTATACCATTTAAAGATAAGAAACAATTACATTTTGCAGTTGAACCGGCAGTTAATAAATTTTCTCTTACTTTAGACGAAAATCATCAAGTTGATTTTAATCATGATAGATCATTGTCAAAGCTATTAGGATTTAATAAACAAACTTATAGTCAAGGTTATCATTTAGGTGAGAAGATTCCAAAAATAACTGAAATAAATTCAATTGTTGTACATTGTGACATTATTGAAGGAGGATATATAAATGGTAAATTGTCAAATTTGATATTCAGTTTTCCAGCTTTTACTGTACCCATTGGTTATAGACTAAATGTAATTCCACAAACATTAATATATTTCCCTATTACAAGAAAAACTATTAACAACATTAACATTAGAATCACTGATGAGAAAGGACAAGAAATAAATTTTGGAGGTGAAGAGATTATGATAGATCTTTTGGTTCGGGAGGTATAAACTCCCACGCGAGGCTAGAGAAGTTTAATTTTCTTCTTCTTCTTTAGAAACAAAAAATAAAAAAATTAAAAATAAAATTTTTTATTAAAAAATGAGTGAAGTGCTCATTAATTAAGTGAAGTGCTCATCAATAAAAAAACTCAAATTTAATCATCATCCAAATTTATCTAATAAAGTTTCGTCACTTATTTGTGGAAGATCAGGCTGTGGAAAAACGTATCTATTATTTAAAATTTTAACGACTCCAAATTTTTTGGATTATAACAATCTTATAATTTATACAACAGCAGCAGAACAACCAGTCTATCAATTTTTAAAATATGGATTTGAAAATAATCTTAAAGAAACAGCAATTGCTTCATTATTCAAAGAATATGAAAATTCTGAATATGAAGAAGAAATAAGTTCGTGGTGTGAAGAAGCAGCAAAAAATAATCAGTTAGTAGAATCTAATAAAAATAAGCATATAAAGATACAATTAATAGATGATAGTGGTAATATGCAAGATCCTAGTAAACTAAATAAAACAATGAAACATTGTGTAATTTTTGATGATTGTGTTAATGATAGAAATCAGTCAGTTCAGAGAAATTATTTCACAAGAGGTAGTAATAACTGTAGTGTTTTTTATTTAACACAAAGTATGTATTCATTAGACGGAAGTGTTATTAGAAAGAATGCAAATATATTTATACTATTTGAAATAAATGCAAGAAACTTAAGTGATTTGTTAAGAGATTTATGTGTAAGAAATAAAGATGAATTTAAACAATCGTGTAACAATGCTTGGTCAAAAGATTATGGCTTCATTACAATTAATATTGATAAAAAAATTCATGATAGAGTTATCGAACAATTGTTCTCTGACTGAAAGTCGATAGAAGATTTGTTCTCTGAATAAGCTTCGCCCCGACTGAAAGTCGATAGAAAATATTTTTGGGGAGTGATCGAACGGAGTGATCAAACGGAGTGACCGAACGGAGTGAACAAACAGAGTGATCGAACGGAGTGATCAAACGGAGTGACCGAATAATTTTTTCTTATAAACTTTTTGTTAATAAAAATAAAAAAAAATATGTTGGATGTTTACAAGATAGAACATGTACCAGTTTTAAAAGATTATCGTCATCCTACAAATCCTGTAAATTCGAAGAAAGAAGTTAGATTTTATTATCATCATAAATACGTAGCGCTCGTTACAGATTATAAAACAAAACATGGTATTAAACCGTGTGTTAAAACAAAGGACTTTCCGCTTTGTTTAAGAAGTTTCCGAGTATTTTTGGCGTATAATAATTTATGGTGGTTGGTTAAGAAAGAACATTTAACAACACATGAATTAGAAACATTACATCAATTACATATTCCTGTGTATATGTAAAAACGGAACCGAGGTTCTATGTAAAAATTCATTTTTTCTTTTAAAAAATATGAATCGTGAAATGTCTCTCGGACAAACGTCTAGGATTGATGAATTAATCAAGAAACAAACTGCTGAGTTTGATGCACAAATTAAACATAGCAAACGTAGTAAACGTATTAAAAAACAGAAACGTACTAGGCGTAGTATTAGACGTAATATTAAAAAACAGAAACGTGGAACAAAAGAAATATTAGAAACTCCTATTACTGATATCTTTTTTGATGATAGAATTAAGGATGAGTTTGGTGATGATTTATGTAATTTATTTAATCCAAATGAAATTAAATATGAAAATGTATCTTTTATTAATGTAGTAAATGATATGCGGAAACTGTTAGTAAAGGGTAAAATTATTAATTTACTTGGAAAAGTTGTTAAAGATCAGGAAAATATAATTCAAAATTTTTACGTAACCTTCTATAATAAAAATTCATTTGAAATATGGTTTTCGAATCTGGATGAGAAATCCGATGCTAACGAATGGATTTTTACAGGTAATATTAAATATGAAGATTTTGGAATGAAGTTAGTACAAAGATCGCATAGAGGGGCAGGGATTAATGTGAAATATAGAATCAAAGAATATTTCGGTGAATATTGTTATATTCCTTCTGAAGATTTTTGTTTTATTAAATTTTATAATGTTTTACGAGGTTTTAATGAAGAACAAGGAGACATGATGAAAGAAATGTTTAATAATTTTTTATATAAAGAAAAAGCCACATCTAGAACAGGAGTAATGTCAAACTGCAAATTTTCTCAATTCAATAAATATTTTGGAGAATGTGTTCAATATTATAGTCCTGCCAATCGTCATTTAAATCCTAGAGGAATTGAAACGTTTCATAATTATGTTTATTACAATTATTTTCACGAAGGTTCAACCATTGGTCACTATTGTTTAATTAATAAATCTCATAAATTAAAAGCTATTAGAGAAATTGAAAATAATTTCAAACCCATATATAAAACAGTTACTGATGAAAATCTAACAACGCGTCCATATAAAATCATAACAAAGAAAAAAATTGACTATAGTTCAACATATATTTGGGATCTCGAAACTTTTCCTGATCCTAACTGTTCAACAGCTCATCCTATTCCTTATGCTGTAGGAGCTATTAATTTTAATAAATTTATATGTTGCTTACCGAAACAAAGATTGAAAGAATTAGAAACACGTTTGTTAAGTGATATGATTAAAATTAAACGATCAAAAGATGAAGATGAAATTAAAAAACTTAAAAAACAGATTAATGAGTATAATAATTTAACTGAATTAGAATTTAATAAACTTCAAAATTGTGTGAAAATATTTACGAGAACTGAGGATGATGAATGTCCGATCGGGGGAAACCCAGAGGACGCATGTCCGATCCATCAATTTTTTAAAACTCTTGGAAAATGTAATTATTCGAGAGTAACTTTAATAGCTCACAATTCATCAGGTTTTGATTCCTATTTTCCGATAAAAGCTAATTTTAAATTATCTAAACCGCCTCTTAAAACTTCAAGAGGAATATTGACTGCTTCATTACAAAATCCCTATACAACTGAATGTGTTAGTAGATACATTCAAAAATCTTTTAGATTTAAAAACAATATGAAAAAAGATTCACCTTCAGGTAAATTAGCACTTCAAACTATTATAATGAAATGTAGTTATCAACATGTAAAAACAAGTCTTTATAAATGGTGTGTGAATTTTAAAATTCCTACGAATGTGTGTAAATTAAATTATGAAATTGGAGACATAACATATGAAAATTATAAAGAAAAAGAAATTGAATGGAGACCATATTTAGTTAACGATATTCTTTCTTTAGCTTTTTGTATCTACAAATATAATAATGTTATGCAAGATTTAGTTTGTGAAGATATAACTACTAATTTGGCATCCTCTGCTTTAACATTTAACGGTTGGATGAAAAGCGTACAAAATGACAATATAAATATTCATTCTCATATAGATTTATGGGCTAGAAATTATATTAGAAAATCTGTTAAAGGTGGAAGAGTTTCAGCAAATATAAGAAAATACATATCACCATTTTGTAGCATCTTGTTACCAATATTAAAACAGTATTTACCTGGTCGCTACGCTGGTGGGGCTTTGTCCCCTGGTCGCTACGCTGGTGGGGCTTTGTCCCTTGGAAGTAATTTAATAGATTTAATGAAACAGTATCGATATTTAGGAGATAAAACTGAAATTTGTAAGAAAATTTCAAATCAACTACTTGAACAAAAAAATGAATTTCTATTGGCTTTTGATGCAACATCTTTATATCCATCAGCTATGTATGATGAAAATTCAGAATATCCTAAAGCTGAATCAGCTAGAAAATTTCGTCAAGAAGAAGAACGAGAAATAGTATATAAATTTAATACTCAAACATTTAGACCTAAAACTGGAATATTTACAGTTGTGTTTCAATATCCCAATGATATGTTTTTTCAACCAGTTCCTATAAAAGATAAAGTTAAAAATCAAAATAATAATTCTCATGTAAAAGTAATCAGGTTTAGAAATGGTATATGTTATGATGTATTAACTTCTGTAGACATACAAGAAATTGTTAGATGCGGGGGGGAAATCTTACATATTGCTGATGGTATAATTTATGAAAAAAATTATCAAGTTTCACCATTTCGAAATTATATTGAAAAACTTTTTAATTTGACAAAAAGATATAAAACAGAAGGAAACACTGTAGGCGATGAGTTAATTAAATTATTGATGAATTCACTATATGGCAAAACTGTACAAAAAGATATAACCACTAAATATCATTTATGGAATGAGAATACATTGAGAAAAAATTTCACTCAAGAAGTAAAAGATTATGAAAAATTAAATGATGAACAATATTTAGCGAAAGTAGAAATGGAAGTTGATGAATTTCTTAAAACTAATATTGTAAAAGATGGGAAGGCGTCGTTCATGCCATCACACTTAGGTTCTTTTATTCTTTCTCACTCTAGAAGAATCATGAATAACTTTATTTTAGAAATTAATGGTTTCAACGAAAAATACATTCATTATACAGATTCAGTAACAGCTGACACGCCTGTAATATTGAGAAAGAATAATTCATTATTTATTTCTAGAATAGATAGTATTGTAAACAACTATAAAATTAATCCGTTTGAAATTAATGGTGATATGAAAGAAATTTCATTAGTTGATAATTTAGAAATTTATACTCATAATGGATGGAGTAAAGTAAAAAAAATATTAGACATCTTACAAATAAACGTATTTATCGAATAAGAACAAAAATGGGAATAGTAGATGTTACTGAAGATCATTCATTGTTAGATGAAACAGGTAATGAAATAAAGCCACAAGAATTAAATATAGGAACAAATTTACTACATAATAAATTATTTTTCACGACAATACAATCACATTGAAACAAATTTTATATGATATTTATGTTAATCATCCACCTAATTTAATATGTAGGCGAGCATTTGTAGAAGGGTTCTTTTTAGGAGATGGTTCTGCAGGAATCTATAATTATGAATCAGGAGTCAGATACTGTTGTACTTTAAATAACCAAGACCTTAACCTCTTAATGAAATTAAAAACATATATTAATCAAGCTTATAACAATGATTGTAAAATATATGATACAATGAGATCATCTAGGGTATACAAACTTAATTTTGAAAATCCAAAACAATATGCGACATACTTTAGTGAAAATTATTATAATCAGTTTAGAGAAAAGCGTGTTCCTTGGAATGTTCTAAATGCTGAATATAATATTAGATATTGGTTCTTTGTTGGGTTTTATGCAGCAGATTGGAGCAAGAAATCTTTTTTTACAAGTAAATATGCAACTATTTGTTTTACACAGAAAAATAAAGAAACCTTTAGTGGTTTATACAATTTGGCATCATCTCTAGGTATTAATTTGGTAGTAAGCGAAAGACAAGATAAGCCATTGTGCTTTACTGCGTGTCAAGTTAAAAATGATATTACCAAAGATGTCACCACTGTAAGATACTTAAATAATAAACCACAATATGTTTATGATATTGAAACAGAAGATGTCGCATTTAATTGTGGTTTTCCATTAATTGTAAAAAACACTGATTCAATATACATTTCTAATGAGCTCTTCAATAAATTAGATGCTGCTGGATATGTTGGTGGGGAATTGTGTCAAGGAAAAAATGATTATGGAAATGGTGGAATTATTTTTGCAATGTTTATTGCTCCTAAAATAATATATTGTATTACTGTAGATGAACAAGGGAGACTTAGTGAAAAGAAAACATTCAAAGGATATTCACAAGATAAAGTAAAAGTAGAAGATTTTATAAAATTATATTCGGGTAAAACATTATCGACTACAGTTAATAAACCATGGAAAAGATCTTTAGAAACTGGAATTAGTATTCCTGATAAAAATAATAATACTGAAGAAAAAAATTTTCTGGTCAAATAAATATTCTTAAACGTCAAGCACCTGATGAAAATGAAATTATGTTACCTTATAACGGAGAAGATATTCAAGCTGAAATATTTCAAACAATCGTCAGTGAGAGTAATTTAAGTGATGATGATGACACGTGGGAATAATATTTTTTTATTGCATCCAAAAACTTATTACATCCAAAAACTTATTACATCCAAAAACTTATTACATCCAAAAACTTATTACATCCAAAAACTTATTACAACCAAAAATATAATTAATTAATTATAGCACTCACAGCGTTTATATGAAGGTTTTTCTCTTCAAATTGTTTGTTTGTTTTGCGCCAGCTAATGTAGATTTGACATAGATTGAATTTCTTGAATAGATTGAATATTTGTCATAGATTGAATATTTAACATAGATTGAATATTTAACATATATTGAATTTCTTGAATAGGCTGCATATTTGACATAGATTGAATATTTGTCATACATTGAATTTCTTGAATAGGCTGCATATTTAACATAGATTGAATATTTGTCATAGATTGAATATTTAACATAGATTGAATTTCTTGATTAGGCTGCATATTTGACATAGATTGAATATTTGTCATAGATTGAATATTTAACATAGATTGAATTTCTTGAATAGCCTGCATATTTGACATAGATTGAATATTTAACATAGATTGAATTTCTTGAATAGGCTGCATATTTGACATAGATTGAATATTTGACATAGATTGAATATTTAACATAGATTGAATTTCTTGAATAGGCTGCATATTTGACATAGATTGAATATTTGACATAGATTGAATATTTTGTTGAGATTTTCTATAAGTTGGCGGCCCTGTTGTATCGATGTTGTTCGATGATATTGTTGATTGTTCAATAATTTGTTCGTCCCGTTCTTGTGATAAGGTTCTATGGCTACGCGCTACGCCTTAAAGAAAATATTACTGTCTGCCGTTGTTCAATTAAGTTTAATATTTTCTACATCTTGCGAGTCTCCGATATATTCAAAAATTCTTCTCATATCCAAGTGTAAGAATATTTTACTTCGTGCTTGCAGATGTATGATTTCCCTTGTTAACTTCTGAATTCTTCTCCGCTTTTTTGTCTCCAATCGAACAGATCTTTCAGTAGATCCAACCATTGTGATGATGAGATTTAAACTAAGATTGTAATGTGTCACGTTTTATGAATTGTGCGTGTTTAAATAGCAAGTGAAAATTATGAATGGTGATCTAAGCAAAGCGGCATTGTAGGTGTATGAAGTTTGCTTGACAACATGCGGGTATGACATGACGCGTATGATTAAATGTACTTGAATGACAATGGGGAAATTGCACCGCATTGTAAATCATTTTTCATCGACCAAAACGCGAGCCAGTTCACCGACCAAAGCCAGAAAAGTTGCGGTTTTGGTTCGACAGTCGGTCTCGACTATCGATACTGCGATATTGTATTGAATGCTTGCTATAACAACAGAATATTCCCTCAAAGCAGAGAATGAATTAATAGATTGCTTTTATGTTATTAACGCTATGTTATGAATGTACAACCCGTATGATCGCCTCAAACAATCATGCGGTTTGAGAAATGTGGTAACAGATGCTGCTATTGTCTTAATACAGATAAAACAAACAATATCCTCTTAATGGGAGTTCATAGAAATAAAATGGAACATTGTTAAACAAGTCATTTTATTCCATTTAAAATGAGCAACATAAATGAGTTTTTGAAATTATATGGAACACAAACAACAACGAATTTCGATTTAAAGAAAATCGCAAATCAATTGGGAATAAAGAATTTTCATGTTCTAATGAGAGCCGAATTACAATTCCTAAAAAATAAGCCAACAGGAACCTTCAGTTCCCGGAACAAAGTTCCATCAATAACTATAAATTTCATAACAAATCTTCATACGTCAGATGAAAAAGGAATACATTGGTCTGCAGGTATCTTTAATAAAAATCGAGATAATTACTATTTCGACCGCCCAGAGGCTGAGAACTATTGGTTCGACTCTTATGGACTTCCCCCAACAAAAGAGGTTAAAAAATTACTTGGCAATGGAATTTATAATACATTTCAAATTCAAAAACCGGGAACTACTTATTGTGGTCAATTATGTCTTTATGTTTTATTGAAATTACAGGAAGGAGTACCATTTCTAGATATTATGTTAGAATTGAATGATAATAATGATAATTGAAAATCAAGCGAAGCTAGCTAGCTACAGCGCCACCTAAAGGTTAAAGCTCGCTTCGTTGTAATTCATTTTGATAAAATCGGCCTCTGATATCTTCATCATCTAGATCTTTGATTTCGTAAGTGATCGGATAAGTTTGATTTATTTTACAAACTTCAAATATTTCTTTAGTCCAGTATCCGACGAAGCCTTTTTCAAATTTATTCTTATATTTAAATATTCTAACTCTATCTCCAATTTTAAATTTCGGCTTAAGTTTCTGTAAATTCGGATTACTCTCGTTCGTATAATTATTTTCGAATATTTTCTTCCGTATTAAATCAGGGTCGTCAGAAGCATTCTCTGGAGTTTCTTCAATACCTGAATGAATCTTATTGTTATACTCTTCTACAATTCCTGGTAATATCTTCAACCATTTCTGATTTCCCCGCTCAGTAATTTTTTTAAAAATTTTATTTTTTAATGATCTATTGAAACGCTCTATCACTACAGCTTTAAGATTTCTTCAAACGCATATTTAACTGACAGACCACTTTTGCTTTTTAAGGGCTTTACCCAAGCGTATCGTGTATATAAATCTATAACGGTCAATGCGTACTTAAACCCTCTTTCATTCGGCATATGAATAAGATCAGCACTCCAAATATCATCTTTATTAAATACTTTTACTTTCAATAAATATTTAGGCCTTCTATATTCCTTGTGAATTTCCGAGGCATAGGTTCCACTATGCCGATCTAGGTCATTCGACATTTCCGAGGCATAGGTTCCACTATGCCGATCTAGGTCATTCGACATTTCGGACGCGTAGGTTCGAGCGTTGCTCTCAGACAGCATTGCTGTCGTTTCATTTGCTGACGGATCAATACCCTGACCGAATAATATTTTAGCTTGTAAAGCTTTCTTGACAAACATTCTTTCAATTTTTTCTCTAAATGTAGGATTTTGAATACTATCTAATTCTTGTATCATCTTCTTATCAGCTGCATGTCGAGAACTTAGATCATGATTTCGATAAGCTAAATCATGTCTATAAGCGGCGGCATCTACTCTATTTATTGGTTCTTCACCCGGTTTTGGATTATCATTCTCATCTAGTCTTATATCTAATCGAGTTCCTGGACCGGTATATGAATGACCAGGAAGATGTTTTTCTTTTGAATATTTACTCCAAATAAATCCAGGAAAGTTTTCTAATGTTTTTTGTATATCCCCTCCAGTGTGCAGCCGACCGGTGTGCTGGCAATTTGAGGTTTTATGTACTTTTAAGAGATAATCCATTAGATCTAGATTTGAAATTTTTAATCTAATTAAATTTTCGGAATTTGTAGAATTCATTTTAAAAGATAAAATAAATGTTTTACCTAATAGAACCAAAGGTTCTGAGGCTTTAGCCGATCGGACCAAAGGTTCTGAGGCTTTAGCCGATCGGACCAAAGGTTCTGAGGCTTTAGCCGATCGGACCAAAGGTTCTGAGGTTATTACCGAATCATACTAGGACTTAGATATATTCCAGAACCATCTTTAGTTCCTTTAATTTCAATCAAATCATGAACATTGTGAAGAATATTTTTAAGAGCACGTTTTCCTTCATCAACTAAATTTAATGTACTAATAAAATTATCTACTATTCCTTCTCCCCTAGCAACTTTCTCTAGCTCTCTATTATGACGTTTTTGTTCTTCTAATGCTGCCTTCTCTGATTTATTTTTATTTACTGCTTGGACAATACCAGCTGTCCCACCTGCAACGCTTCCTGCTGCTGCTATGCCTCCTATTATTAGTGGAATTAATGGGAGAATTCCACCATTCTTTTCTTCTTGTAATTGAATATTCTCTATCATTGGTTTACTTATGTAATACTTTTTTTGTTAATCGTAATAGTTTTAGGTGTATTTTTGTCAACAATATTACGTAATTTTAATTCAACAGTTTTATTATTATTACTTTTCGCTTCCGACATTTTTAATAAAAAAATTTTAAGTTAGGAAAAATTTTAAGTTAAGAATTTTTAATTAACCAATAGAACTTTGTTCAGAGGCTTCAGCCGATCGGACTAAAGGTCCTCAGGTTACTAACCTATCGGAGCGAAGCTCCTCTGGCTTCAGCCGATCGGACCAAAGGTCCTAAGGTTACTAACCGATCGGAGCGAAGCTCCTCTCGCTTTAGCCTATCCTAGCCATCTTTCCATTAAGAATTTCAATAGAATATTTTGCATCTTCTAGCAATAAACCATAAGCTATCAATGAAGTTGTGGAATCTTTTTTTTCAATATTAATTGTTACATCACAACCAGTCTTGATAATATCTTCAGATTGTGCACTTAAATCGAAACAGAAAATTGGATATAAATGTCTCCAATCTCCAGGAGTTAATTGTGGTTCAACTCCAAATTCTATACAAAGATTTCTATAAGCATCATATCCTTCCATAAATTGATTATTGGTATCATCGAATCTTAATGGATCAATTGGATATCGGGATTGATTTAAAGCAACTTGTAAACTCCGAATTGTATTAATATGAAAAAGATTGTTGTTCTTATCAAAACTTGGAGAATTATTTCTTTGAAATGTTAGTAATAGATATCTTGGAGTATTCGAAGTTCTAGTAAAATGCCAGTTAAATCTTTGCTCTGAAAAAGTTACTGAACTAGCAGTACGCTTTAGAAAATTTACTGGAATTGGTTTGTTAGTATTTAATCTTTTTGCAATAGCTAATTCGACCTCTAAACTAGGAGTAATATGCTTAATCCACAATTCAAGTCTATCAATTTTTAAATATGCTTTTTTTCCAGTCTTACCAAAAAAGATTAATTCATTATTTGCTGTCCGATGAATTATTAACTTAAACTTCAATTGATATGATATTTTATCATAATCTAAATATCCGAATAATGGAGACAATGACCAATTAACTGTCTGTTTACTTTTCTTGTTAAATTCACGTCTTTCTTTATATGCACTATTGTTTGTTTTATTTAAATGTTTTGCAATATTCTCTACATCTTTCGCGATTCCTGCTGCATCTGTTCCAGCGTGAGATAAATCATCAACAATTATACCATCATTAGTATCAGGAAACCAACCTTCGATTTCATGCTTTTTATTATTTTCACCAATTGTTACAAATCTAAGCATTGTATCAATTACACCTGGAGAATCACTTATTGTTTCTATATTTTGAGTTGCAACATCTAAACGCATTTGTGTAAATAATCTTGGAAAAAAATTATTCTCTAATGCAATATTATCGCTATCTGGTAATGGTGTTGTAAAATTGGCATCACTATATAAAGAATATTCACAGTGTAAAAAGGAATCAGGTAAATATAAATAACTCTGCTGATTATCAACTTCAAAAATTAAATCTCCTCCAGTATTTACTCTACTGGAAGATCCGGGATTCATAACAACTCTTATATAGTCATTCTTTTTTTGATTGTAACTGACGAACGGAGGATCGTCTAATCTAAATTTATTTTCGATAAGAGAAGACATTTTTATAAAAAATAATTTGACTTTTTTGTTTTTTCTCACACACAGAAAAAATTTTACTAAAATATAATTTTAGAATTTTGCTAGACCAGCTCCGCTACAGCTTTGCTGGTTAGACCGAAGGTTGCTGTTAACACCATTACCTCTTATTTCTTCAATTGAAAGTTCTATGGCTACGCCTGATTTCTTCTCCTGTTTACTATCAGACGGAGCTCCGCTCCTGAAGGTTTCACCCCCCACAGCTATGTTAGCAAGTTTGTTTTTTGTTTCCTCTGAAAGTTTTTTAATTTTTTTAGTTCTTCAGAATCATTCTTAAGTTTACGAATAGTTTCTAATTGTTTTAATTCGTTTTGAGACTTAACAGCATTTGATATTGCACTAGCTGTACTACCTATAGCAGCTGCTCCTTTAGCAGCAGATGTAATCAAATCTTTATTATTTTTAATCAAGTTAACGATACTTCCAATACCAGAAAAGATGCCAGCTCCTTCTTTTTGAACGGCACCTGCGGTGCCTAGGAACTTTTGTGTTCCGATTGTTTCTACACTGTCATAATGGTAAACAGATTTCATAGATGGTTCATGAGCAATTTTTTATTTGAAGCAAAATGTTTAAGATTGTGTTTATAAATTATAGGCATTTTTTAGGATTAAATTTGACTTTTGGGAAAAAATATTTACGTTAATATTTGCGCTAAGATTTACGTTTATGATTGGCTAAAGCCTCGAGGAGCTTCGCTCCGATCAAGATTTACGTTTGTGAATGGACAACAACTTCGAGATAACTTTATTAATTGTCTGTTGCACTTTATCTATTGCGTCAAGTAACGTGTGATGTACTTTAATTTCTTTTCTATTAACTTGCATTTTCTGCTGATTAATCTTCAACGCCGTTTTAAGAGCATTTAACTTAATTTTAAGAACATCTAATTGTCTTTTAACAGAATCTAACTGTTCTTTATTTTCTTTAGAGTTTTCTTGTAAATTTTTCTTTAATTCATTTTCTAGATTGATTTTAAGATTTTTCATTTCATCAACTTTTTGATTAAGTGAGTTTACTTCATTTATTATTCTATTCATCTTTTTCATTTGTTGAGTAATTTTAGAACTCAATTCATCAACACTTTTTTGGAATGTAGTTTGTAACTGCTTTAAATTTTTTTTAATTCTTTCAGGTAGTTTTTCTATTTCATCTTCTAATTGTTCTTTCAATAGTTGTATCTGATGTTTATTTTTAATGACTGTAGATTTTAACTTTATAGAAAGTAATATTAAAATTTTTGATTGTTCTGAAATCTTTTTGAAAAGTTTTGCTATATCTGCTTCTAGCTCTCTATCCTTTTTATCAAGTTTTGATAATTTTTCGTTTAATGATTTGTCATTAAGTTTAAGCAACTTTAATTCATTCATCAGTGGAACCAAAACATCGTTTATATATTTTTCTTTTAAGTCATTGATTTGTGTATCAACATATTGTTTATTTGTTAACTCTGTATTTTGTTGCGGAAGAATAGGAAGATGCAATGGACCAGATAAAACGTCTCCAGTTTTCATGATATAATTTTCTATCTCTATTTCTAATTCACGATTATTCGGGATATATGCACCTCCACCAACGTTTGGTAACATCATTTTTTTAACAATAGAAGATATATATGTCATGGAAATAAAAAATAATTTTTTCACGGATCAACAAAGACAATGAATGGACATCAGATCACTCAGATTCCTTCCATTTCTGAGGCTTCTTCAATTTTCGTCGTCGCCGTTGTCGTCGCCGTCCCCGCCGAAGTTCCTTCGATTTCTGAGGCTTCCCCTGTTGAGGTTTCCATTTTTAAAGAAATATTTTGAATACAATCTTCTGGTATATTAGGACAACGTGATATTTTTTGGGCTACCTAGATTTTCATCTGCCTACATTTTCGATCTTCGGCTACGTGATATTTTTCGACCACGTGATATTTTTTAGATTACGTGATATTTTAAGACCGCCTAAATTTTCGTCCACGTGATATTTTGAGACCGCCTAAATTTTCGATTACGTGATATTTTGAGACCGCCTAAATTTTCGATAACGTGATATTTTGTTTTTTTTGAAAATTTGTCACTACCTAAATTTTCGCCCTTCGGCCTTCGGCCTTCGGCCACGTGAAATTTGAAGTCTGCCTGAATTTTTGAAATTTTTGAAATTTTTGAAATTTTGATTTTTTGAAAAAAACCCGCAAAAGTCTGTCATCCGGCGCAAGCGAAGCGAAGCAAAGCGAAGCGAAGCGTCGCGCCGGATGTCACACTATATACTACTGTCAACTGGCGATCGGTTTCCCTCTGGCCCTTGCCTTTCCAAACCAGCGTCATCAGTGAAGGATTTGCAAAATGTTGTCCTTCCGTATAACTTTTACGACTGACAATTCCCTGATAATATTCACAGAGCAGGAAAAAGATCAATGTATCTATTTGCGCTACATCGTATGCATGTCGAAAGGAGTTCATTTAGTAAAATCGAAACTGCTGTCACAATGACGATGTTATTCATACCGAGTTGCTACTCGATCTAATTATGCTTGCTCTATGATGACACTTATTATATCCTACACCTTTCGAAGTTAAGAGCATGCCTATGTATTCCCAACTAATTGATCAGAATACACGACTTGTCATTCAATCAAAACTACCTGAGTCTATCTTGAAATGAATCCTACCGACTACTTATCTGCTTGAAATGAGCAAATTTTAAAAATGCCTCATTGTAAAGAGCAGATATTCGTTTTGAGTTGATGCAAGTCATCTTCACACATCATTCGTGCAAGCTTCTATATTCTCTGTCAATATTTTGAATGTTCATAGATAAAATCTATGGTGTCTTAGTTACATGCAGGCCTAAATAAATGAATTATACCACGGAGATAAAAATCCGACTTCTCTCAAACTTCGAATTGAAAATTAATAACAATCTGTCATCATAATACCATTGGATACGCTCGCATTATAGAGTAAGTCTATAGTAGGTAGAGTTTTGACTCAAAAAAGTATCTGTATACAGCGAAAATTTTTATATGAAAATATTCAGTCTTTTTTGCAGATTACGTTCCTGCGGTTCAAAAATTATTTGAGCAGTTTTTAAAAAGCCAAATTTTTGCAAATTTATATACTACCGACATAAAGCACCTTTATAAGTAGCATGAAACAAATCGGATATCAAAAGGACTGGATATTAGCTCACAAGCATCGCAACTAAGCGTAAATATGCTAATGATCAAGGAAATTTCATGAACCGCGATTCAATCAATTTCATTTAATTCAATTTTCATCGGCATGATTTACTAAATTCTTGTTTCATTTCTTGAGTCTGAATAGTGATGTGGACCCATTTGCATATTTTAAAGTTAATTGAAATCATTGTCTTTGATCATGTTATCTTGCTCTGCCAGTGCAGGTTGCTTGTGATGTGATCACGCTAAAGAACATTCTTTTGAGGTTAACCATGAAAGTAATGGCATCCTCTAATTGCCAATTTAACATAACCTCTCCAAGGATGTCATGACATGGAGGATCTGTGAAATAGTATCATTTCCTTCTGCATTACTATCATGATCAGTCAATTCTGTGGTAATCCCTTCAAAACTGGAAAAAAATTTGCATGTCTCACATTTGGAAACAAATCCAACTGTGTTCACTCGAGTTCATTTAATATGATCGAAACTGCATACAAATTGGGGATTTAATAAATGCGGAGTTACCACTCTTCCTACTTACTTTATGGCTCGCACATGTGTAATGAGTGTACTAAGCACAGAAATATGCATTCAGCTCATCCTGTCTTCGAGAGGGAAAGACTGCAATGGTATGTGCTACATGAAGCGACACGCTCGACCGACTGCATCGCTATACAGTCAGTTCAGGGATAGACAGTGTCACTTACTTGCGTACTGACTGACTATATTGTCGGTCACACACCTAAATATACAGCATTGAAAAACTTAAAACAGCCTTTTCTTCCACTGAATTTTAGTAAGGAAAATAAAACTAAACTCATTCTAATAATTTTTTTTTTATCTTGAACAACATAAAATAAATGAAGATAAAGAACCAATAATTGGTCCGTCAAAAAAGAAAGTGTATGTTAGAATTCCATTTCTCGGAGACAGATTTCACACATTTGTCTCGAAAAAGCTAAATGAATCAATTTCGAGAACATTTTTTGCCGCACAGCTTGTTGTACTGCCTCAGACAATGAAGATCCCTTGTCGTTCTTTGAAGGATCCAATTCCTCTCGTTGACCGATCAAATGTCTTATAATTTCAAATGCGACTGCGGATGCAGTTATATTGGTCGGACAACGAGATGTCTTAGTATCCGTATCAAGGAGCACTATCGTAAGTGGGCGGCATCAAGATCTAGAATCCCAAAAGATCAAAGCAGCTCAATATGTAAGCATCTCTGGGATTGTAATCTATTTGCCGGACGCAAGATTGAGTCATATTTTTCTGTTGCTGCGTATTGCAGAAATGTGCCCCATGTTAAGATCACTGAGGCCATTTTGTTGAAGCGGTTCAGGCCCTCGCTGTGTGTTATGAAAGAATATGTAGGTGACTTGCTCCTGCCATGGTCTTAGCCCTTTCTGCTTTCATCTTATCTATGTTAATTTCCGATAGTCTAATGTCTTGATTTTAGTATGTACCTATGCATAATTTTTTACTTAATCTCTTTTCATAGCTAAGTAATTTGAATGTTTATACTTTCAGTGCAAGATTGTTTAGAATCCTCTTATAAATGACGTATCTTATGATTGGAGTCATCGAAAGCTCTCAAGATAAAATTTATTAGAATGAGTTTAGTTTTATTTTCCTCACTAAAATGCAGCATTGGTTTTACGAAGAATTTAGTCAACTTTTTCACTACGTTTGCAACTGCTAAACACCTATTCTGATTGGTTAACATTATGGAAAATTGCACAATTTTCAAAAAAACGAAATCTTTGAATCTGAAAGAATCTCGGCAATCAGAGCATTTACGGGATTTGCAACAATCTACCAGCGATGAAAGACCATTTCAATTGCTATCAAAAACAATTAACTGAAATCCCACTTTGTTGATCATGCCCTTACGATCGTTTGATATTGGAATGAACTTTTAGTAATCTGAAGCGCAGAAGAAATCTAATTTGGTGATGCCATGGCTCACGCACCTTTACACAGCCTATTTCACATAGCAGTCAAAAATCTGTAGATAGCTCGCATGTAGGCGTAGCAATGACGGATATGAATTCATGATGTGTCTAGGCCTACTATTTGCGTCAAAATGTCAAAAAAAACTGAATCCAATACCTTGTGTGTATATAAGAAATTCACCAAGAATAATAGAAAAGGATTTCCTATTGTTTTACACGGTGAGAAAAAGAAATCATTATTTAGCCCAATAACCAATATTACCGGGGGAGAATACTCCTGTGGTTTCCTACACATTTTTTAGTATTCCTCTAAAACTGATTGCTACAACACTATTTTTATGTGATTTAAAGCTTCTGCGCTTATCTGATAACCACTTTAAAGTTTGTCAAATTTGGTCCGTGAGAACTTGAATAATTTGATCTTTACAAGGCAGAAGCCGTTGAGATTTTGTACGATCACGATTTATTGCCACATCGGTTTCAAATACCGTGGTCTCCATCATCATGGGCTCATGCCTCGCTCCCCTGATGGCTGCATTTGCCGTGAATATGGTAGAATGAACATTGCTGCTCCAAAATGATGCATTAGATATGTGGACGATTCATTTGCAATATTTGAAACTGAACCGAAGCAAGAACTTTTCTACGGAATTTAAACTCTCAGCATCCATCCATGCAATTTACAATGGAATATTTACAACTCAGGGCAAAATTAATTTCTTGGATATGACGGTATACATTGAAGACAATGCAATTAAGACGCAATGGTTCATAAAACCAACTAATTCCCTTCAACATGCCCACCAAGAGTCTTATAGCCCTATCGGCTACAAAACTAATGCCATACGCCACGGTGGGGCTGAATCAACATTTATTCAGCTTTTAGTGCCCATCCAAAATATTGATATATTCGTTGACAGAATCACTAAGATGAAAAATCGGAAAATAAAAAGAAATCGTTGCCGGAGATCAAGAGACACAGAGTGATCAATAATCAATCGATATTGATCAATTGATTGATTCTGAAAAGATGACTATCTTTAAGTGCCCACCCTAAAAGTTGCAAGTTTCATTTTTAGAATTATTTCCTAGGATGAAAAAACGCGAAACAAAAAAATTGTTGCCGGAGATCAAGAGATACAGCGTGATCAATAATCAATCGGTATTGATCAATTGATTGATTCTGAGACAAAATGGATTTTTTCTTGGCTACATTATTTTATTATGATGCTTGTGATTTTATTACTGATGCTTAGCTATTTTGTGAATTGCATTCATGAACTTTCCCTGAACTGTCGTCAGCTGATGAAAACAATGCGTGTGGATTTAGAAAATGAATTTATTTTCATAATTTGAAAACATTGAGTCAGAGTCAAACGTGTCTGCTGGCGTACTCTGAAACTGCACGCAAAAGTTGCTGTTCAAAACGAGAATTAGATGCATGAACTTTTGTATCTGTTCCACGAAGAAAATTCAAAGTCTGAATGTACTGCCTCAGACTTGCTCTGACCAATTATTTCCCAGTCCAGAGCATCTTGTTCTACAGAAGTCGTAGACGTGATGCAACACTACATGCACTTTTGGTGTAATGTTGATGTTCAATTTGCTGAATGCATTGCCAAATTCTTGAATCCTATGCTTAGCGTCAGGTCTCAACTCCTTTCCATAGCATGATTTTATCACTGCTTTGAAGCTTTCAAATGCTGCTACGTAATTCTCGTAAGGACAATGCAAATCTCGCAGTAGCTTTGCGTTGTCCAGAAGTACCACACAGGCATTTCCATTGAAAATGCCACCTTGTCGTTCTTGTAGTTGGACGTTGCTCTTCTTGAGCCATTCTTCTGCGCCAGTTCTCCATACCTCGGTAAGATCTCTATGCATGTGAGTAACGGGTCCGATGAGTAAATGTAGCTCTGGCGGAGGAAATTCATCGAGAACTCGAACATCTGGATTCATCGTAATCACAGAAGGATGGATGACGTTGCCATGATTTTTCGCGTCGGCCTTGTGTTGACCAGTTTGATACCAGTTCCAAAAGAGCTGATTTATACTGCCGAATGTTCTTGTGTTCCCTTTCAGGTTCATTCTCAACTTCTCTTTATCCACATCGCACCATGCGCACGTATGACATGAGCCGTGACCCATGAGACCAAGCAAGATATTTGTTAGTTTTAGATCGGATATTTTCGGAAGATAATTAAGTTCTTGCTTGGTTGTTTGGCGGTGGGGATCGAAGCAGAATGATTGGCCTTCGTGCACATGTTGATAGTGTCAAACAGCTTGCATTTGGTTGTCCATCAGCTTTTTCCTTAATGATTCGTGCTGCAACCTTCTCCTTCGAATTAGGTGAACCCTCACTTTCCATTTTGTGCAAATTCTGAACCCTTGACATCTTGCAGAATTTGTGGGGAAGGCCTCGCCCAATTTCTGATGGACAACTACTGCAGAGGCGCATGATCTCTTCTTTGCTTTTATCGATGCTTTCATTCCGAGGTTGGCATGGCATCGCAGTTGCTCAACGAGCAGCACTGAGTCCAAGTGGAACAGACTGTGCAATTTCACAGACAAGACACTGACACAGCGATGAAGCTGATGCACGGGTTCTGACTTGATACAATCGTGAATGATCGGCGATAGGTATATCCTTCCTCTGTCTTTTATTTGGATGATCAAATTCATTAAGAGCGCGGACACACGTCAGACATAGCACATTAGGTAGTCTTTCATCCTGTTGATCCAGTCCTTCAATCACATGATTCTGAATTTTATACCATAGCGACGGAGTCAGAGATCGAAATGTGTTGTTGTCTTTCTTTGCTTTTGAGAAGCATAGCAGGCAGACCCTTCTTCGACACTGCTCGTGTGACGGAGGCATTTTACCAACTATGCGATCAGGCAATTAGTGATTGCTTTTCATATGGTGGCGTGACTGAGGGTGACTCACAACGGTTCGCATCTGAAGTCGCTTCAAGTATTGTGTGTGATACTGTGATCCTACTGCTGATAGTCAATTAGACAATAGAACATCTAGCGATCATGGAATGAACAAAGGCCGCACATTGTTGAAAGTGATATGAAAGCTATGAATTGCGACACCAATACGTTGACTAAGAGAAGTGACAAATCTAAAAACTGCAAATTGCAACTTAGCAAATGTTTCATCACAATTATTCAATCAATTGTATAAGCATCGATCAGTCCGAATCTCAAGATCTCTGTCACTGGTGTTGTAATTTCACACATATTCGCATAAAGAACAAATAGAGAATCGGAAAATGAGATGATTGCACATGTAGCCAAGAAAAAATCCATTTTGTCTCAGAGTCAATCAATTGATCAATATCGATCGATTATTGATCACGCTGTATATCTTGATCTCTGGCAACAATTTTTTCTGTTTCGCGTTTTTCATCCTAGGAAATAATTCTAAAAATGAAACTTGCAACTTTTAGGGTGGGCACTTAAAGATAGTCATCTTTTCAGAATCAATCAATTGATCAATATCGATTGATTATTGATCACGCTGTATCTCTTGATCTCCGGCAACAATTTTTTCTGTTTCGCGTTTTTCATCCTAGGAAATAATTCTAAAAATGAAACTTGCAACTTTTGGGGTGGGCACTTAGAGTCATCTTTTCAGAATCAATCAATTGATCAATATCGATTGATTATTGATCACTCTGTGTCTCTTGATCTCCGGCAACGATTTCTTTTTATTTTCCGATTTTTCATCTTAGTGATTCTGTCAACGAATATATCAATATTTTGGATGGGCACTAAAAGCTGAATAAATGTTGATTCAGCCCCACCGTGACGCGCGCTCTTTTTGAGATCATAAAGACTCACAAGTGACCCCAACAAAAAGAAGAAATGAAATCCAAAGTAACAGAAATCTTTTTGTCAAATGGCTACAAATTATCATTTATAGATAAGGTGTCTTCAACAACTAACCTGAGCCAAAGAAACAATAAAAGAGAAGAAAAGAAATCTATTTTTTGGAAATTACCATGTACTGCTTAGTCGCTGCTTTTGTTCGCTCAGTTATGGAATACGCATGTCCATGCTTTTGCGGCATATATAAGAAGCAATCTCAACGGTTGGAGCGCATCGACAAAAGAGCGCACAGAATCATTTTTATGGAGATACACATCGATCATGTGAATGCACTTCGGACTCTGTAGCATCAAGACGTATTTCAATATCGAAAAAGTTATTTCTCCATGTTTGTAGCATTCCGTTGCATATTCCTTCTTCGCTGATTCCAAAGATTCTGCCGCGTACACGGAAATTTCAGTCATTTTACACGCGCACAACTATATGATCTCATTCTTATTTTCCGTCTATTACTCAAGCTGTAAACTCTGACAATTGTGTATGACGCTCTATTTTACAACAGTATTATTCTGTGTATGATATCACTTCTTGACTTGTATTGCACGTTTTTCAATCAAATATACAACATTTATACTACTACTACTGCTTGTTCAGCCGCTGAAATTAGAAACTCACAAATCAATTATAATTTTGAAAAACAGTAAAATTTGTAGTAGCCTTCAATACCTGGAGACGTCAAAACTTAATCCGCAACAAATATCCCATCAAGTTCGAAGAGTCCTCCTTTGGTTGTCTATGAACACTATTGTGAACGATGTCCCGATCATTACATCGGAGAAACTCGACGACAATTGCAAAAAAGAATTCGAGAGCATGTTACAGGGAAACCAGCATCAGAAATTTTCATGCATGCCCATTCACCTAATGACAAAAACTTCAAAATATTAATAATAACAAAATACACAAGAATAGCAGAATCACTCATCATAAAATCCCACCAAAACCTCATGAACAATCAAATATTATCCGAACTTATACATTTATTTTAGTTGGTGACCAATTCTATTTCTATGTTTGCTGACAGATATTTCTGTGAATGCGTGGGTCATTCTATTTTTATGCCGCTGACGATTTTAATTTGTACTCTTGCATTCCGACTATCCGGGTCTCTATTCAAATGTGTTCATCATCGATTTCATGTCAAAAATTGTATATAACCCTGTCCGCTTGTTGTATTATCGCCACTGATGATGGATACCACGGTATTTGAAACTGGTATGCAATAAATCGTAATCGTGCAAAATATGATTTTTGTTTAAAGGCAATTTTTCTTTTTGAAAATTGAGAATATTTTGTAAATTTCTTGCAAAATGAAGCATCTTAATCATTTCAAATTTCTATGGACAATTGAAAAATGCATGAAGTCATGATCAACATCTTCATTCATCCACAACTGCATCCATGTTGCTGTATGAATAATAGCAATATCATAGAAGCCTTGCACTATATTAGATTTATGAGCAAAGCTGCTAGTTTTATGCTACAAATAAGGGATCCCAAGTCAAAAAATGGACAGATTATCATGCCTTTGTCTCACAATATTTCTGGTGTATTTGTTCATTGGGTTGAGCAGTTGCTGCAGTTATTTTGTAGTTCAAAATAGAAAAATTGAAAATAAATTTTTGAATTATTATTTTGTTTTTAGCTGCTATTGATAGTATCGAGGTAATCGTGTTGGTGAAAAATGCAAGCATGCATTTTAGAGCAATTGAATCATAGAGTAAGAGATGTCAAAATCAGGGGAGGGTAAGGAGCTCCCCTGGGTATTCGGAGTTCATAATCGAAGGGTTAAGTGTGGCTAAACTGATAGAATGTTGATGAAATCTACCTCACGTCCGGATTTCATGAGAGCTGTAAGTATGCGAGTAGCAAAATTGTTTTAAGTTACTCTCATAAAAAATAGAAAAATAATGTTTTTGCACACGAGGGCTTTTACCTATTTCCTGAAGATATTCAAATGTTTCACAACGAAACACTTGACAATTCCTAGAAATGATTGAGTTCAATACATCGCAAAATATTCCTTTCAGACACAAAACTTTGAATATGAAACAAAAGTGGAAGAGGGTTCTTGGAGAGCAAATCAGAAAACTTGGCCGTTCAATGCTTGATGATACCAATTCTGCTAAAACAACAAGAAACTGAAAAGACTGTATTCAATTTAATGCAGCCACTTCATTGAGTTTGGCTTTTTGTACTTTGGAGATAAAATTACGAAAATTTTGGATTGAATGATAATGCGGATGATACGCTACCTGAACATGATGATTACAATTTTTCCAAGCAATGAGTTAGTTTTCAAGTCAGTCGTTCTTTCCATGGTAAAATCAGAAAATGCAACTCAATTTCAATTTTAATGAAAGTTTTAATGAAAATATAACTACTGGTAAATGTCATTTCTCGTCCATTTAGTTTTCTCTTAATTCATGTGGAAATTGACTTTCTATTTATCTATCTTGAAATCATTCATGTATGTAATGATTCCATTATTCAGTAGATTTATGAGATATTCGCATTATGAAGAAAGCGCACATTTTGATAAATACACTTTATATCAAAGGTTGATTTCCCGCCACTGAATACGTTTTATGCAATTTTCATCTGGATTTTAGCATTGTACTTGCAATATTTTCTTAGACTAGAATTTGTTGCGACGATTTCATTAACTTAGATGTCGCAATACTTCAAGAAATATATAGAGCATGCGGATTTAACTTTTTGGTGACCAAAGTATATGCAAGCATAAAGGGAAGTATGGAATCAACGGTTGATCTGTGGCGACAGCTATGATATTGCATTTTGCCTTCTTAAATAGAATAGAAACGGTGTAAAATGCTAAGATATAAAAAACGAGCTTTTAAAGGAAAAATATGATGTTTTTAGAATATAAAAAGCATAGTTTTTAACCCTGCCGGAGTAGTGATGCGATGATTCAGTTCTTTCTGGGTTCCTAGTCCTAACGAGCTAGTGCTTATGACCTCGGACAGAGGGCATCAAAAATTGATTGCATTGAAATTCATTGATCATATGATTAATTGATTGCTGCTGTCAGAGGTTACAATTAATTGATTGCTGCTGTCAGAAGTTACAATTCATTGATTGATTAATCTGTACTACGAACGGTTTTTCATTGAGTGCTTTACTTGCGATGCCGTCACCACTCACCATCGTAGGGCAAACGTTGCATCTTCAGTGATTATTTTAGATGCTAAACTTACTGATAGCTTAGGATTCAATCATCAATTTTCACATACTGATGACTTTCGGTATTCTAATCACGAACTATTTGATGCATCATTCTTCGTATCTTTATTTTACAATACTTTTATGATAACTTTAAACTCTACTTTTGCGCTCAGTTATCTGGACATGTGATTATTCATTCACTTTACTTCAATAACTGATTGACATCATAATTATGTACATGGACTCAAGTCTGCGATAAGAGTCATCAATACTTACATTCACTTGATATATAGTTACATGATTTGTATGCATTTCATGGAATGGGTCTATTCAAGTCACTTTTCAAATTGATAACAAGCTATTATGCGACTTTTAAAGTATATAGGTTTATCCATTGTTAATCGTTAAAGTAAAATATTAAAAAAGAAAATTTCAAAATCAAGAATTAGTCTGATGATGGCAAATAATTGCAATCAATGATTGATGACTCCAATTAACTGCAATTACTTGATTGCTTCCATCAAATAATTGCAATTAATTGGTTGCTTTCTCTATTAGTTTAATTTCCTCCTGATGCAATTAGCATTGATTGATTGTTTAGCTGAAATTAATTGGATTCAATTTTTGATCACCCATTACTTCTGGGTAGGAACTTTCGTAATAGTCACTACAGTTATCACGTCCCTGAATAGGTGGCGGATTGCTGACAGGGTTACTTTCGTTGAAAGTGAGCATAACAAAGGTGCGAGCAAGAAGTGGTTAAGGAGGTGAATGGGAACTTGCCATAAGAGCTGTTATATCCTTTGTTTGCAAACTACAATCCGTTTCATAAAAAGTGGATCATCCTAAAATTTGACTGAATAAAACATAAGTATGATACAGAAAGCATTTTTCATGTTATTTCATGTCCCTAATATATTTAAATGTCCTTATATAATCTGATAAGCTATGATACAGTAACGGTTCTTAAGAAGCTAATATTTTGTGGCCCTACCCTTATTGTCAATGACATCACCAATTCGTCTAGGCATTGATTCGATGATATCGTTGATTTTTGACTGATCTAACTTTCTCCACTCTCTTTTTAACAGTGACGTAAGTTGTGATACGTCATCTGTAGGTAGCAGTGAACGACGAACGTTACGTTTTAGAATACTCCATACATTTTCTATGGGATTCAGATCAGGAGAACGAGCTGGCCAAGATAATGTCCTAAGCCCTAATTGAGACTTGCATAAGTTGACTCTACTACTCCTGTGACACGTAGCATTATCTCAAAATTAGGCGGTCTATACGTTTGGATGTTCTGCGTGGACGGTCAGAGCCCTCTTTACGACAGAGTCGAAAATCATCATTATGCCATCGATGCACATTTGTGTAAGGGACATTTAGTCGCTTGCTTGTAGCTTGCAAAGAAAACACTAGTTCTAGCAAGGCTGACACTTTGCCTTTTGTAAATGCGATCTCGCTTTTGTTAATTTGTGCTTTGTATTGTTTTCAACCGGTAACAGATAGATTTCTAGCTGAAAGCAATCAGGAGTGCTGCCAACACCACCGCAACGAAGTCAGAAAGCTATGGAACATGAAGTCCAGTTAATCACATGTAGCAGTTACATTATTGTTGATGAATAATGGTGCTATACTGGCTCTGATTGACCGATTTTCTTTATTTTTGTTTTGCTTGATAGCTTTTGGCTTGTAGAACAACATGTTACATAACAAAGGAAACAAATGTAATTTTTTAAGAGTGAGGTATGATTTTGTGTAACATTGCTAAATGAAGATCAAATTATCTACTACTTTTTTATCTATAACAGGAAAACAACTCAATATTCATGCTTGAAATTTCCAACAATGATATTAGTAAGCACAACTGACATATCTTCCAAATTTCAGAGAAATTCGTTCAAGTTTGGCGGAGTTAGACAAAGTTGAAGTTAAGGCGATGTTTAAGGGTGATCCATTATTTATGAAGCAATCTGTAGTAGAATGTCCATGCAAGTATGCCTGCATCCACTCTAATATCTAAGGGCCTCCAAAGGTGCTGTAAGACTGCCGATATTTTGCTACTCACTGGCTTGGACTTGCCTATTATTTACTCTATGGGTCTCAATCTGCTGGAGTCTGCTGTTTTATATAATTAATTCATCTTTATTTGAAGCTGTACGTGTTGAGGATCATTCATCAGTGTAAATCAGAGAATTTCTGCATTACATTGATGCAGAATACGCGAAACTTCCATAAATATTAATCAAATTTGGATTGGAGGAATTTTTATTCTTCTCATGACTACTATTACCCTTCAATACCTAAACGAGACGCTGTGAACGTCGAAATACTTGGTAAATTGTTTTGTCAAGTTGATCAAATATTTGCTGACGGTTGCAGAAAGGTCAAAATATGTCAGCATTATTTTCATCGTAATCACGTGAGGGATAAATAAGTCAACGATATCTGACGAATAGATGAATATGATCACAAAGTAGAGCTGCAATCTTTAATACTACTGTCCAATTTCCAAGGGCCCCTTGCAGCCTATAAGTCACCACTTTCAAGGTGGCGGATCACATGACAATATGCAAGTGTTTTAAAGATGTAAGGAAAATAAATAAACTTTCAGAGAACCAATAAGATGTAATTTTCTGACATGACTTTCAACTTTGACACCTAGACCAAACATTTACATGTTGTGGCTAAGAAGAGAATTTGTTTACAAAGCAACCAGCTAATTCTAAAATGAATTGAAATCTCATTTGTATGAACTTCTTATTTTTCCAAATTAATGGATCTCGTGTTTTAGCTGCAACACGTACATATTTGATGTGATATTAATTTCATGATTTCATTTTAAATAACAGGTCTCTATTCATGGAGGCCACATAATTAATTTGAGATGACTGTATTTCCCCTTTAAACGTTATCATAAATAGACATTTTTATAGATGATATATATAAATATATATTCATAATGTATACCCAGTTGCGTAACATATCCAGATATCTTTGTTCCAATGCATGTATAAAGGAAAACAGGAATCAATTACAGCATACAGTCTAATAAAACACCTCCATTGCGGAGAAGGCTGACGACCGATGAGCAATTTTCATTCTACAGCAGTAACATTTCTAAAGTTAGCTTCTCGACAAATTGTTTAATTAAACAAAAATGTTATTAATTCGCAGTCGACATTTTTTTCGATCGACATTTACTTACTTTATTACATTTAACCTCCATTATTTTAATCCTCATGTTCTTTAACTGAACGTGCTAAATTTTTTCGAGGCGAAACCGTCTGACTTTCGATTCCACATCTACAATCATCAGCGAAAGGCGTCTTTTGTATTGGAACTGGAAACCATAGCAGTCAGACATTGCGGGAAGTACAATCATTGTAACAAGAAGGCTATCACTGTTTCCATCATCTGTTTATGATGTGCATGAGCAGACAAAGGATATAAAAATAAATTTGAGCATCTTCATAGTGTAGATGAAGCAGTAAACGAAAAAAATCAAATGATTCCCTATTGATTCAAGTAACAAAAGGATTTCTATTCTATAAAGAAATATTGACCTTTTGAAATGCAGAGAATGGCCGGTTTTGTTTTATCAAAACTTCTTTCGGCGATTTGCCGCACGCTAATGTTCATCATCCCATAAAGGACTAAAGATAGAAATAAAGATAGCTATGCAAAATTTCACCACTGACCTTTGTACGGTCATAGAGGACATCTCGAGGGACTAACTATCCCTAACTCATTGGTGAAATATCTTTTGCGTTCTCTCATGAAGATCACAGTCCCACCGCTATCAGAGGAGACTTGGGAGCACATTCAATGAATTCAATTATCCAACAAAGATGGAATCGTCAGAATGTTCGGCATTGATCATTTGTCCTCGCATGAGCAGTTGAAGATTGGAAGAAAATCAACTCCAGCGTGCTGAGAAATTTCATGTTTAATAATTGATGATGTCTGACGTTTGTTTTTGATGAATGACTTTACTCATACGCTTCTCAGTTTGCTAGCCGGTTAGTGTATTGCGTGTTTGAGTGTAAGAAAGTGTGCGAAACATGGTTGGCATGGTTTTTCGCTTATGTTCGTTAATCATTGCTACGACTAGACTGAGACTGACTTTTATCTGATTTTCTATGATTTTTTCTATCTGGATATTCTGTTTAAGCGTAATGAATTCTGAATTGCAATTTGCGTCGTAAAGTAAAAAGCGTCTAGATCGATAACGCCAATATGTAAAAATTAATCTTGATCACATAGTTGATATTAAATCAAAAATTTTCTTGATGAACACTAATAAAATTGTATTTACATAAAAAGTCAACAAAAACATGTTCAATATTTCGGCAAAGTCGTTAATCATGACCTATAAAAAGGAAGAGCATGAAGTAAGCAAAGCTATAATGCATTATCTGTGTCAAGCATGATCGAAAAGATCTACAACAATTAATCTTAAAACTGATGCATCGTCCGTGGGAGTGTTGATTAACTTGATTAGCTCTAAGAATGATCGGTTCGTGCACATGATCGAATTCGACTGTCAATTGAATGTCATCGTCGATATCGCCAATAAACGACTTCACATAAATTAAGTTTCAATATCGAATATTTCCTCTATAAACGTCCCTTTTGAAAATGAGTCTGCCCACTGTCCTATTCCCATGGGATATCCTTTCTCATCAGCAAGTATGAGATTGAGACAAATAAGCCAAAAATAATTCTATACGGTCCATGTACATGACCTGATATAAGGAGGCTACTATTCCTCCCACTTAGGGAAATTTCTTTTTTTTGCACACATCGGTATATGCAGTGGCTCCTCTGAAGAAAATACTACTCATCAATAGTGCAACTTAAATAGCAAAAGCCGATGAAAGCCGATCCGCGGTATGCAGACGATCCGACTTATTAGCTACAGTCTTGCACCTTATTGAGTTGAAAGACGGCTGAGCATAAATAACGATTAAAATAAAAACGATTGACATAAAATGAAGGTGAAGCATGCATACTTCCCTTCCCGGGAATCACCCAAGTACAATCACAGCAGCTTTAGCTAGACATCTTCCTGCTCTATAATAAAATATAATAAGGCATTTCCGCCAGACTGATAGAACAATTTTCAATTTGAGTGAAATTTACAATGAAACCGAAAGTGAAGAATAAATGAAGTATTTTCGTGGAAAATACTATACAGAAATAATTTTTTCATTTTAAAAACCTGTAATCATTGTTTATGGATTAATCCTTGCCACTAGGATGGTCGGCAGACTGGAGAAACTTTATGTTTTGTCTGGCAGCAAAATATTAAAAAGCATAAAATTACTTCAGCTACTTTCACTGGACATTTCCGGTAAGTATTCAGCTATACATGTACATGACTTCCGTGTTAGTTATTATGAGCAAAATGCTCAATTATGCTTTTTTGAAGAATACAGTTTGCAGAGGAGAGACATTTCTAAAATTAATGATTATATAAAAGAAGAGAAACCGACACAAAATGATGATGAAACGAGCCGCAAGTCTTAGTACTTGTGCTTTAGTTGGAACCACTAGCGATCGATATTGAAGTCACAGACTTGTGAGTCTTGTCTTGAATTTCTAGCAATGTATCGTTTAATAACTCACGAGTAATGCATAGGACGTTTCAAATATCTTTTGTTGTCGAGTATACGGTGAACATATGGTTTTACCTTTGATGTTTCCGAGTACGCATATGTCATTTATGAGTCATAAAATTATCGTATCGGTTCACATTATTATACTCTGAAGAACGGGAAGTAAGGTTCGATTGCTTAATCTTCATGGAGCTTTAAATGGACTATATCGAAGAGTTGTCATACAAGTGACTATTTTCTGATAACAAAGGGACCGGAAATTCTCCGCTTCTGTGAAGAAAGAATTTTGAAATTTATATTCTTGTCTATCTCATTTACCACGTTCAAAAATTTGTTTACCGGGAAATATGTTCGTTCACTTGCCTTTTTTCAATCCTTGACAAGCATGATATATCGCTTAACCTTAGTAATACCGCTATTGATTTATGTCAAAAAGCGACAAACTCAAAGTTTATCAAATATTCAGTAAGAGATCCCATATTAATTTATTTTTCAGGCTTCTGATATGACTAAGTAATTACTTTATCCTCTGAAATCTTCAGCAATGTGCGATACTTTCATTGAAGAGTTCAAAAGGAAACTTTTGCTTCGATAGTTTATCAAAATGCGAACAACATAAGAGTGAATCTGGTTGATGCAAAGGATTATTAAAGGTGATTAATTTACAAAGCACAGAGAATAATTTGCAATGTAAACGGTAAAGCAACACCAAAACTGATGGATTATGAAACCAAGAAACCAACGTTTCTCTACTTCGAGTTTCGAACGGTCTTTGACATACATGTATTTAAAGAATATTAACACTGTGCAAGTTACATATCACTGATTCAAATGTTTTGCTGTAATAGCCTGCATATAATCACATACTCGACTGAATGTCGGAATGTTTGAACATCAGGAGAAAGAAAAGTTAATTGAAACATTGAATAAAAGACGCATACATTACAGGTTCACCATCATAGCTAAAGATCAAACTTTCAAATGTATCAACGAATTTTATAGGATAGCCAAGTGCGAGTAAGTAAGTCATGATGAGTTTTTCAGTCATGAGATTAAACAAGAAGAATTCATATGGAACCGTGTGTCTATTCGAATTAGGATGTATCACTTAACCTTGTAACTATGGCTTACATAAAAACAACATAGTTTCTTTGAAATGCTGAAAACCGAAAATCATCATGCTTTGTTGTTACTTTACGTTTTTTGAATATCAACTAGTCTGCATCATGCTCATCAATTACTGGTATCTCAATTAAGGTTAAAAATATTTCATATTTATTTTAAACTCATGCATAGAAAACAGAGACTTCAGAAATGCTTAAAAGAAAGTTTTGCAGCTATATTTAACGCACAGTATGAAAGTTAATTTAAGGCAATTTTAAAACCACCTTAGAAATCCACTTTCCAAGCAATACAAAATGCGATCGATTTTGAAGCCTTGTTTGGAGACCTGGTTTCTGAAGCCGCTTTAAATTATTTTTTTCAAACTGTTCTCCTTGTCCTTTTATTAAACCAATTCATCGAGAATCGGACTTTGCTTGAAAAATAATTTATCCTGTTGTTAGGCAGAAAACGTTGCATACAATAAGAATGCATGACAATACACATGAAATGTCTTTATCTCTTTCAAAAATGCAGCAAATATGTTCTACATGACGTTCATTGCTTTCCATCAAGTTTCACGCACTGTGTAAATGAACAATATATTTTACTTATTTTCACGAAGATTAAAAAGTCAAATTTTCAGTACGAGGAGCGATATCGTTGTCGAAATAGCTCATAGCATTCTATCAAGGTGGCCGGGCATAAATCGGAAATTTCCAATTTATGCCCGCCAATTTCAATGTATTTTCAATGGAGCTGCAACTTCCAATTTATGCCCTCCGTTTTCATAAATCTATTTCAAACATGATAATTTCAATGCTAATTTACTCGTTCATCAACATCTATGGTCCACGTCATGAATATTTTCTTAATCCATTATAGTTATATCCAGGCATAGACATAGAAATTATAGCTATCTGTCCATGGACTTCTACATGGATAGAAGACTATATATATAGAATACATATAGAAGTCCATGATCTGTTGTTGGACATGAATTGGAAGATATCCTCGTGCGCTGCGCGCCCTCGGATATCTTCCAATTTATGCCCTCGACAGATAGCTATAATTCCTATATTATTGCCCGCGCGGGAAATGATATTTACTCCATTAATATTATCTTATTCTGATGTAAGAAGTGTACCGGAAGAAATGCGCGGCACCAAGTGGTCAATGGCCTTTTTCGACGAGCCTTAGTATCAAGTGGAGTTACTACCATCTTGAAACCTCATTCATTTAACATCTTCGACAAACATTTACGTAGTTGTCAGTACACCAACATGCATTTTTCGGTCATTCCTATGGAAATCTGGATTGTTGATGTCAATTTGTAGGAAGTGTGGAGCAAAGCATGTATTTCAATAAACTTCAACATGAAGTTCTTATTTCATCACAAATGTAGAAGCAAATTCATTTTTCTGAATGAGAAAATTATTGGTCACAAAAAATTGATTGGAAAAAGAAGATGCACTTTTGTCATAGAGCTTCTGAAGCCTTGAAAATCTGGGAGCATTCTCATTTTCCGAAATCAAGCAACTTTCCAGTGATTTACACAGGAGAAGAACAATAAAGATTGTGAACGTTTCCTTCCTGCTTTATGCAATGATTTTAGACGGAAAATGAATATCTTATTAGATTACGAAATTTCAGTAAGTGACGCAAATAAAATATAAGTTTACAATGCTATTTACACTACCTTGTATCAGACAATCTAAGCTAGCATCCTGTGAAGATGTGGAAATTTCAGAAATATTTTTAGAAAATTCAGAACTTGATTCTACACAGGCGGATCCTGCATCAGTATTCTTAACTTCTACGGGACGCTGTGGACTTAAGAAGTACATAACAAATGTAAGCCTAGTTTTTTCTTTGGCATTAGCTTTTCGAAAGTTCACGAGTGAACAAAATCATCTGAGGAAGAAAAGTCAAGATATTACTTTGTAGAATTTTGTGTTACAAAGTGAGCTGCTATGCACTTAGAAGAGAGGAATGTAATATTTTGTAAAGAAAGTCTAAACCTGAGATGCAAGTTTGTTGCCAAAAAACAAAATTTAGTGATAAAAAATATTATTGGTAACATAATTTCAACCAAAAACGCTTCAATGTAATTAGTCAATTGAAATAAAACACTGCTCAGTAGATCTATATAAATAATATTGTCTAATACTGAAATGAGATGGTTCAGATGACTCATTTGTCTATGTGGGCTTATCTTAACCCTATTTTGAATCACTGCACTCGTGGATGACATACATTTAGCTGGATTTGAAAATTCACGGCGAACAAGATGATATAAACAGTTTCCTAAGATGCTCAGCAAAAGAGAGTAACCACTAAACAGATGCACTTTAGATACAATGAACGATGCAGCGAGAGACACACAACCGTGTCGTCTGAACACTAGAGATTCTTTAGAGATTTGTTACAAAAGCGAAACAGAGAATTCAAAATGAAGAGAACCGCAGAAATGATAATAAAGAAAATAACAGTAGTAAATGATACGAAGCTAGTAGTGAAAGACCATTAACCATTTTATGTTAATGATTCTTTACTATAGAACCAAAATAAATAACATCACGACAAAAAGAACACATGGAGCCAAGACTTCTACGCAGCTGTGCGGAAAACGCAATAGAGTCAAACCTAAGCTCTACAGTAACTCACTCACCACCACGTCAAGTTTCATCAAAATCCATACAATACTCTGCCCTACACAGCCTTCACAATTCGAATATTGTCAGTTATCTGACAGGAAACCAAAAATACTGGCATTGTTGATAATTGAGTTAGTAATAAATCATTTACCAATTTGATATTTTTGATTCTGCATAATTAGGTCGATGTGACTCAATTGAGCACTTTGTAATGCTCCTATGTTTCAAATGCTAGATATAGGCACTAGTTAAGGATATTCAACGTAATTACAATCAAAATAATACACAGAAAAATAAAATCATGACACAAGTATACTATGCAGCATGATGGCTCACGAACTATAAAGCGTTGACAGCAAAGACTGGAAAGTTGACCAGCACGCTTCGGCGAAATTGTGATCAAGACAGAAAAAATTCCCCTCCAATCAACCCAGTTCCTGTGAGTGTAGCCTATGTCTCAGGCATATCTCCTACAATGGTCTTCAAAATTGTAACCTAGCTATTCGACTTCTACACCAATTACAAAAATAGTGAAAAAATCAATATTTATGCCGTTATTTGAGAAGGAAAATTACGGTAAATGAAACTTCATTCATCAAAAATAACTTCTCATCCTTTGTAAATTCACTTCAAAGCTTCATTGCTGATGTCTCTGGCATAAAGATTCATTTTCATAAATACTGTATACCTTACAAAACTAATATACATATCATACTACTCATTAACAAATTATGAGCAATTGAAATAAAATCGAGTGTTCAAAGAATACTGATCTTGTACTTAAGCAGTCTATAAACATGTTTATCTCATTTTCATGTCATGATGTTAAATCTATACATGCAGTTTCGAATAATGCATGCCTACTATTGTAACTGATAGTGACTGCGAGTAAATTACCCCCGAAATTAGACTTCAATTTGTCTATATAATCTGCGTGAACAGATGATGTGGCCTTTTCACAAAGTCTCCAAATAATGCTGAGTCGAAGCATCAAATGCTCAGTTCGCCGAATCTGGCTCATCACGCATACGTATAATAAAGTTCTTGACATCTTTTACTGCAACTTTTGAAGTACCTGCAGCTGCATCATTTTGATTGCTGTATTTTGTGCCAGACTTCTCACCAAGCCTGAAGATCGCACAGGATGCCACGAATAGATAACTGAATATTCTTGCTTTGGACAGTCACAGTATATAACATGGATTGGCCGGGCCATGAACCTGAATATTTAAGGCTAAATATTAAAATTCTAGCAAAGCAATTTAAATAGAACAGTGAGGCTCTTTTTCCTCATCCCACCAGCCCGCGATCTGAATGGAGGCATGCTGAAGTCGAGCGGGTTCACACACTTTACCTACAAGGTAGCAGTGGCTCAGGCCTTTTGGAGTCTAAAGAGATAAATCTTTGATGGCCGGGGGTAAAGTTGGCATCATCAGAGTAATAGCTCATAAGGAACGCTGTATTCCTTCTGAAGTCATAAATGTGATTGTGAAGAGCAATTTTGACATAAAACGATCCGGAACCAGGACCGGCACTAATTCCCCCCACTACCAATACCGAACCGATACCCGTACTCCCGCAATTCTAGCAAGACCGACTTCGAAACGGTCCCGGGATTAAATGCTAGCCCGACATAGCTTCAGATTGCCTAAACCGGAAGAAGACAGTGTAGTATCCTTTTTGTTTAGAACACTTCGTTTAGTAAGATGTTTAAAAGCGTTAACGAAGTGTGTATTTCGCATGTCTGCCTTGCAGTCGCCACTGCTCCACAATTTGTTAGTATAGAAAAACCTGAGATATCATAGTGAGCAAGTCACGGGACCTGTTCACGCAGATGTCAAAGCCCTTTGGACTCATTGTGGAAAATGGAGATGGTGAATTGAAGTCTAATTTTGGGAGTAATTTACTCGCAGTCACTATCAGTTACAATAGTAGGCATGCATTATTCGAAACTGCATGTATAGATTTAACATCATGACATGAAAATGAGATAAACATGTTTATAGACTGCTTAAGTACAAGATCAGTATTCTTTGAACACTCGATTTTATTTCAATTGCTCATAATTTGTTAATGAGTAGTATGATATGTATATTAGTTTTGTAAGGTATACAGTATTTATGAAAATGAATCTTTATGCCAGAGACATCAGCAATGAAGCTTTGAAGTGAATTTACAAAGGATGAGAAGTTATTTTTGATGAATGAAGTTTCATTTACCTGGAAACTGGATAATGTTGCTTACATCTACACGAACACTTATCGTTTGAGCTTTGCATTACCAACTCGTAATGCCACATTTTAGGCAATACATTCATTTTGACCTCCATGCAGGCTACGAATGACCAAACATGAATTACCGGGTAGATAAAAATATGTGCAGCCTCTAAGCCTTTTGATATTACAAATTCATCGGTTTTGTTCATCAGCTTGACTTTCAAATAAAAAAGGTAAGTAGCCGTTCGCTCTTAGCAAAATTGCATTATCAACACCAGTATGCCTGTGTTATTGTCAAATCAAATGTGATATCAATATCAACTGTTGTGTCAGAAATATTGTGAAAGAGTTTCTATAGCAATCCCATCTTTTATACACCGCTCTTATATAATAGAATTCGACTCCATAACTTATTATGGATCTCTTCAACTTTTCTAAGTTACCTTGATGAGTTTGTAATAACCTAAATGTAGTGTCGTCAACATCATTATATCGAAAATAGCGTGCATGCAAACATGAAAAGTTGTCATGGGTCAGATATGAAACGTCTTAATAGCGGCCGGTCGCAATTGGTAGTCAAGGCCAAGAATGATAGGCCTCAATTACAGCCGCAGCTACAATTCGGAAAAATACTGTATCTGCAGATCTCTTAGTCGGATTTAAAAGTCAAGTGCAAAATTGAAAATTTGATGTTATTGACACTGAAGCTTTTGATATATCGGACACTTCATTAGAAGTGAAGATCAGTAGAAAGAATGTTTAACTAAAACGTACATGAAAATTATACCATTTAAAATTCAAGTGTAGAAAGCGGAGATATCCAAGAGTGAACGTAAAGGAAAGCTGCGTTGTTTCCTACATACAAATTAAATGAATAAATATCAAATTTTATCAATAAATATTAAATAATTAATTAAATAATTACATGAAAACCAAATTCTTTGGCAACTTTGATGGAAAGTCTTCATCCATATCTTTGCAAAATAATTGGAACAAATGAAGCAGTTTAAAGCAATAATTTGAAATGAAATCAGCAATTGAAAATCACATGACAAAAAATACAGAAAATGCAATTAATTACAGCTAAAATTACGGTCTTTGTTTAATTACAACTGCCACGAATGTCTAATGCTAATGTATTTTTATTCATGTTAGATTATGGACAACTTTTTATGAGAGATTTCATCAATTCAAATCCTGAAAATTAATCACAAATTTTTATAACTTTAATCGCGCCGTCTTTGATGTTACACTCCAAATCTTCATTTGATGAATCATTTGAATTGCAGGGATATATGGTAAAGTTCTTCAATTGTTGACAATTAAACTAATTTAATTTTCTCCTATATACCAAAGGGAATGATTTCCACACCTTCAATGCTGATTTTTTCGGTTGTTGACTAAATTGAAACTTCCCTTTCGTATAATTTGCAATGTGAATTAGGTTGTTATCAAACATGATGCTAATTTCAGACGTCCTCATTAAGAGTGCAAATACATCTCTAGCTTCTTAAAAATCTAAAATAGACTGTTCAAAATGTCTTTGTTCAATCAATTATCAGATGAACGACAGCAATTGAAACGAAAACAGCTTAGAATAAAGCAACTTCACCGAACATGCCTTATGATTTTTGAAGGGAACAAATTACTATGGTCTCGCTGCTTACCAACAAATATATCTATCCTTTTAATGAATAAGGTGCACTCATGCATTTGTTAATTTTGATATGAATTAAGCAGAATCTCCTAGCTGTTGTAGACTGTGAACAAACGAAGTTTAAATTAAACTTCTGTCATCATGTGAAACGTATATGGCTTTGTTAAAACTGCTCTTAAAACAACAGTCATCTCGTCATTAACTCTCTGATTCCCTGGCGATTTGTTGTGATGAATTTATCGACGGGCTTTGAGCAACAGAAATTGAATTAAATGCAGACTTATTACAATGTCTAATTTCTTACATAATGGTCTAGCAATATCAAGGCTTGAATGCTTTCAATGCACTTAGTATTGGTAATGAACATTTAATTGTTGGCATGATTGAATAGTTCAAGTAGGAGAACTAAATGTTTAGTTGTTTCATCATCAAATAGAAAAAGTTGAAACATAGATAGATTCGTAAATGGAACTGAAAGATAATTAAGTTAATAGGTTTCATATTCAGTCATCTTTCGAAAAAATATATGCGCTTTATTATTCTGGTAATATATTCCCTTGTCCAAATTATAGCCAAGTAGATTGATTTGACGAGGTCTCCGCAAAAGTGACTTTTTCAGTAATTCATTGAAATTTCATGCAACTCCACTACATATTTTGAAGGAATAAAATTTAATGACAATTTCAAGGCAGTAGCAGAGCCATCTCTGATACATCTGACGTTGTCAATTTGAATTTTAGAATAAACTTTTGCAATGGCATCAGTAGAAGCTTTTCTAGATTTTCCTACACTGTGTAATGTACAGTTTGTGCCTATGTTAATCCTTAAACTGTCATGAATGTTATATTTAATTTTATGACGCGATTCTCGACAGTTGAGATTTAATAAATCCAATTAAGCTTTTTCAGAACGTGACAGAATTACAGGTACATGCATATATGCACATTACAATTATGTAGGAGGTACATATTAACATACTGTCGTCGACTGTCGTGAAGAATGGACAATTATTCTGATTTGCCGGAAATGTTTGCTCATTGCCGAGCACAATCAAACTCCGCGGTTTGTACATATTTCATATGCGGCTCCGCGGATTCCGCATTGTCCAGTTGCAAAGGAATTATTGTCATATAAAGTGACCCAAATACGGCATTATAATGAAGATTATCAAGATTGATCGGAATGCATCAATATCAGTATTAAGGCCATCGGATACTTTAAATTCAGTACTGGTCCATTGTTATTATGGAATTTTGACGTGTACATAGATGAAAATCATAATTGCAAGTTTATCTTAAAGCTTTTTTGAGATAAACTTGTTTTATCAAATAACTTAAGTCAATTCTGATCATCGGTGCTTATTTACAGGGATACTACAAACTATTAAATGCATCATAAATTCATTCAGCCACATATTATATCACTGCATTCGTTCCTGAGTTGGTCGATATGTCTAGAATGTCATAGATAGTAGTACTATCTATTGTCATCATACAACTATCTATCACATAATACATAATTGACATAAATGCTGATCGATCAACAATACTTATTTACGCAACTAGTGCATGATTGCTTCTTTAGGGCATTCCACGAGTTCACCTCACCTCACCTATCTCCATGACCGTGATCTATCGTCGTAGTCCTCCAAATCACGGTAGTGAAAACAGCGCTCATCCATCTTCTCCGGTCTCTCGTAGCTTGTACCGCTCTGTTCTTGGTGGAGCCCATCCAATCCATGATGTCAAAATATTGCCTCCTTGGTCGTCCGCGTCGCCTCTTTCCTGGATGATATCCACATATCACGTCCTTAGCAAGACCACCTCCTGCTCAGGCGTGCCCAAAATAGGAGAGTTTCTTGCGCTTTACCAGTCACAGTAATTCACGATGTGCTCCGATCTCTCTGATGACACTTTCGTTCGTGTGTCTGTCACTCCAACTGATGCGCAACAGTCTCCTATACGTCCACAGTTCGGCTGTTCCGATTTTTCCTCGATTGGTTTCCGTGAGTGACCATGCTTCAGATCCATAAGTCAATACCGGCCATGCCAGAGATCTTACGATGCTCAGCTTTACATGCTTGCGAATACGGCGATTTTTCCAGATTGTCGTTAGGTCTTGGACGCGCTTCTTTGTCATGGCGATGCGTGTTCGTATGTCAATAGTACAATCACCATTGTCGGTCTTAATGGAGCCTAAATACTTGAACTGTCGCATACGTTCTATTTCTTCATCATTTGCCATCAATCTTGTGTTCTGTTCTCCCAGTGACATCCATTTCGGCTTCAGGCATCTGGCTTCTCCGGCCTCTTCCACTCTTTTTAAGGCTTCCGTTGGGTCTTTGTCCTTATTGATCAGGATGACCGCATCATCTGCATATCTCAGGTCTGATATTAGACGACCACCAGTCGTTATACCGTGCCCCTCCAAGTCCGCATCCCTCATCACCTTCTCTGTTTATGGTGTGAAATGACGAGGAGAAATGACACAGCCTTGGAGAACTCCTTTTCCAATCTCAGGCGACTGACTCCTTTTTCCATCCCATCGGATTACTACAGTGAAGCATAGAGACAGGGCCTGAAGCATAGAGCTTGGAGAACTCCTTTTCCAATCTCAGGCGACTGACTCCTTTTTCCATCCCATCGGATTACAGCGGGATGGTCCGTATACAGGCCTTGAAGCATAGAGATGAGATGTTCAGAGAAGCCCATGCTTTTCATAATATCAAACAACTGCTTGTGGCTTGGACTGTCAAATGCTTTGGAATAGTCTATGAAGATCATGGACGCCTGCTCATTCGTGGCTGTTATCTTCTCGATCATGACCTGCATCATAACCAACAAGTCCGAGCATCCTTTTCCACATCGATAGGCCATCTCCTCTTCCAGTTTGCGCGATAGTCTTGTCAGAAGAATCAAATCAACATTTTGCTAGCATGACTTATAAGATGAATCGTTCTATAGTTTGCGCAATCAAATCTCGATCCTCCCTTTAAAAGGGGAATAAGTTCTTGCCTTCTCCAATCTTCAGGCCACTCGCACGTGTTCCAGACCATTGTGACCAGACGGTGCAATAAGGGCAGTCCCAGCAGGAGATCTTTTGATGAGTTCAGCCGGTATCCCATCAATTCCGTCAGCGAGGTGTTTTATTGCATCTTGTACCTAATCAAGCAGTGTTAGTGGCTCCTTTTCTCTGAATGAACATGCTGCAATAGGGTTTCCGTTATCTGGCCTTGCAAACAAAACAGCCCCGCAGCGTTCTATTTATCCACTACCTCGCTCCTGTCAAGCAATCTTCCATTTTCATCTCTGATGCACGAGTTACGCTCTTTGAACTTGTTAGCCTTCACAGCCTTAATTCTTTCAAATAACTCTTTGGATCATAGAGTAGGTATATTAGGTAGAATAGAAACTCAGCATTTATTAAATCCCAATGTGTATACAGCTTCGATTTTGTTATATGAACTCGAGGTGAATACAGTTGGGAATTTTTACCAAATGGGAGACATGCAAATTTTTGCAGTTTTGAAGAAATTACCACGGAATTGACTGATCATGATAGTGATGCAGAAGGAAATATAGCATCTCAAAAATCCTCCGTGTCATGACAGCCTTGGAGAGGTTATGTTTGTTGAATTGGCAATTCGAGGCTGCCATTATTTTCATGCTCAACCTCAAGGGTATGATCTTAAGCGTGATCATATCACAGGCAACCTGCCACCGGTAGAGGAAAACAACATAATCAAAGACAATTGACTTAAAAATATGTAAATGGTTCCACATCACTTCTCAAATTGAAGAAATGAAACATAAATTTAGTGAATCATAAAGCCATGACGATGAAAATTGAATTAAAAACTTGAAATTTCAGCCAAGACAGCACAATAAGATCTCGATTTTTTCATGAAGACTTCCATTATAATGCCGTTCATTAATTTTCCTAGATCATCAGCATAATTTCCGCTTAGTTACGATGCTTCTTAGCAAATATTCATTCATTTTGATATCCAACTTGTTTCATACTACTCATAAAGGGTTTCATTACTACTTATATGTACTTATATTCATACTACATATTGCATGTCGGTAGTATTTATATTGGCAAAAATTTACCTTTTTCAAAACTGCTCAAATTTTTTTTTTGACCGCAGGAACGTAATCTCCGAAAAAATGAATCTTCTGATTTAAAAATTTTCATTGTATACAGACACTTTTTTGAGTCGACACTCTACCTATATATAGTTACTCTATGCTTCGGCTTTGTTAGTGCGATGGAATATGTCGATTTCCTCGTATTCCTTTGCAAGCTACTTCTTTTCTCGTCGCGAAATTTACGTATAGCCTCTCGTGATCAGAGTTGGCCGGTAAAAACCACCAGCTTTTGTCACCATTTTTCGGCTAAAACTGGCAAACACTGGCTAAAACTATTTTCCAGCATCATTACTTCAGTTTTTTGGGTACATACAGTATAAGGGATCATCGTGACTCCATATTTTATTGATGAACGTTAGTCACAATATGTTCATTTTTCTTTTTCGTCATTCGATAAATATTTAGGCCTGTGTTTTTACAATTTAGACCTTATCAGTATCATGCTTCAATCAAGAATGCGTTCCAAGCATAAATGTAAGAACATGAATTATTATAAAAAATATCGGTATTAAGCTACAGCGCATTCTCTCAAAAGTTCATACTGGAAGAAAATCACTTGGCTCTTTATAAAAGACAGCGTATTTGCTTGAAAACAGGTATTCCATAGAAGGGCAAGAAAATGTAGAAATCAGGCCTCGGATTCCTCTAATTATCTTGCCCTCTGGTTTCATTGAATAGCTTGTCTACTAAATCTGTGACAAATGTCCCATGCCCATTGTGATTATACGAATATTTCTATGAAATCTATCTTGCAGTCCCAGAAAGGCAAAATCAATACCGTGCAAGTCCCAGAAGGGACCTCACTTTATCAAGATTGCTGCTGCGATCCATGTTATCTAATTATTATTTGTTCTTCCAAATCATGATTTTCTGCTCCAGTCACAAGCATTAGCACATTTGGTACATTTCTAAAAAAATGCAGAAATGCATTCCAAGTGGCTGTTGCACATTGCTTGATTTGAGAGCTTCGGTGCATTTTCCGGTGCAGAGACCTTTTGATAGTGTATTCTCTCTGCGTTCATGAGACCTGGGTTCAAATATAGATCTTAGACTATTAAAATGCACTCTGGATTCTTGCTGAACAGTCAACACAGAAGAATGACAGTGGTACTATTGAAGCTCGCCACATAAAGAAAGTGGCTAGCTTAATTTAGTTCTATTATAAACAAGTTTTATTCATATACGTGTACATGTATTTATTTTCATTTATTTAGATTTAACGAATTCACATTCCTTGATCTGAAAGAGCATTCATTTGATGATAAATTAGGAAGTATCTAACAGCTTCTATTACATGAACCAAAGGACCAAAATGGTGCTGGTCTACATTTGTTCTGAAGGTTCAAGAAAAGGGCACGGCAATCGTATACAAAGACAACATCGTATGTCGTTCGTGATAAAAACATATCATGTGGTTCTATCAAGTCAAGTCAAGTAGGTGTTTATTTCTCTTCAAAATGGAGATCACAAGACGTACAGATCATAAAGATGCAGAAACGACATCATCGACGTAAACAAATATTCGAGTTTTGTAAAATGTCGGAAGGGTATGGGTAATAAGATAGAATGTCATCAGAGAGTGAATGTCATGTTTTGCAAGACAAGAGTTAAAATATTTAAACCCGCTTGCATCGTAAAACTCAAAACCGAACTTGCTGTCGATCATTTCGAGAAGAAATAGACTGATTTTTCGAAATTTTAGTTTTAGCCGGTTTTTACCAGTTTTTGCCGGTTTTTACCAGGTTTTTACCACTTAGTGGCAAAAACCAGTTTTAGCCGGCAAAAAGCCAACCCTGCTCGTGATAGCCTTTTATATTCGGATTTATCGGTGAAAGACCTCGCTTCCCCCTGCTTTTCAACTAATTCCAGAGTTTCTTTCGATATCCACTTTAAGCGCATTTTACTCTTCACGGCTATGGCGGATTTATGATACACTTTTTTTTGATGGACTGCCACAATTCTTCCGGCATGGTTTCATTTGCGATGATGTCTGCTAGAGCTTCGAATGTTGCTCGTCTCGACTGCGTATGGTGATATCGGTTATCTCCTCTTCCCCAGTAGCCATATAGACACTTTCCGGGCTGAGGGTCTCACCGTACGGCAGGGTCGGAACCGGTCGGGTTTTTAGCGGCCGGGACCGGGCCGGCGGCCGGTGCATTCAAAACCGGCCGGTCCGAGGCCGGCGTATCTAAAACTGGCTGGTCGGATGTATATGGCTGGTCAGGACATATAAGCTCTCAATATATAAGCACGTAATATATGTTATTAAGCCCGCAATATTCTGAATAGCTAGATAGTTGTGAACTACCAATAATTCGGTACCTCTACAATGTGGGCCTGTCCCTAACTTTTCCAAAAATAGGCCTATAATTGTCGTTTCTGTGTAAATGCTTGATATGAAAATTATCGACAAGTAGAATGTGTATGTAGTACACTTCACTAGTTTTGGGTCATAGATTTACGAGTAATGAAAGCTATAATCAACAATCCACTTTCAAATGTTCAGTTAGTAGGTAATAGCAACACATTCAAGATAGGTCTATATATACATGTACATGTATATGTATGGGTAGATATGTATCAGACATTATTTCATATATTTGCAGGCTCCTACAATGCTGTAGCAGTAATGCAGTTGGTGATGTCGGCAGTTGACAAAAAGGCCTGAAAAAGCACCGGCCGGCCGGTATTACTAAAACCGGTTTTCAAAATTTGCGGCCGGGGCCGGCGGCCGGCGGCCAGTTTCAACCCTGCCGTACGGTGCCATATCTGATTCAGAATTCGCTGATTGTACTACCATGATAGTGAGGGAAAGCAAAAAATAAGTGGCATGGTTTGCAATTGCCTTTGCCATCCGCGGTATCGCGCTGACTGCGATAGTTGCGCCGACTGTTACGCCGCGCCAAAGAGCCCAAAAGCAGGATCTCCATGCGAAGGTCGCCCCGCTGCTGACACCCTTTTCTTCAATTTGAAGGCATGGCCCTTACACACCGCTGCCCTCGTCCCCTCCTAACTAGGCTTTTTTGGAGGCGGCCATACTCGCCTTGTCGCCGGTTAAGGTTAAGGTTCTGAGAGGTTTTATAGCTAACAGAGGCTCCTGATAGCTCCTCTTTGGTCCGCGACTGCTTAGTTAATTCGCAGTTAATCTACATCTCTGGAGGCCCTTCCACTATCCGCCACCTGTGGACGCACCCCGTACCAGATGCTCTGGTTCCCCGTGATCTCAAAAAGGGGGGTAGATATCCACGAGTTAGATATCTTAAATGCCCGAAACTGTAGGGTGAGGCATGGACTTCCACAATTTTCTTCGCTCCGTCTGAACACACGACTAGCGTGTGTGTCTAATTGCTCGAAGAGAACAGCTGTGATTCGAACACGCGCTCAAAACTGTTCACTCTGAGATTTAGCGTCTGATTTTGAGACGGAAAGCTGTACAGAGCTATTACGAGAAGCTATCGAATTTAAATGAAATCTAGTGAATGATGGCACTTTTCATTTTTATAAAAGTTGGTAAATTATTTTTGAGGATGCACCGAAGGCCTCGCAGGTACGGAGAACACTCCACTGATTGCAAGGTTGCAGGCGAGTTTATTCACCACAACTTATCCATGCAACGATCGAAGAATTCAACACAATAAACATCATGAATACTTTTATCCCGTTTTACGCAATGAGTTTAGAGCCAATATGGAAAATGGACATCTCATGAGATGGATTGTGAAATTTCATTAATTAATGATACAAATATGATATAAGCTTGCAGTGGATTTGCATTATCTTGTACCAGGTAATCCAAATGAGCATTATGTATGTATATGGCAATTTCTGTACCTGAGCATTATGTATGAATAATACCCTGGTGCATCCTGCATCAATATTCTCACTCATGGACTTCAATGGACTTATAAAGCAAAGGAACAGATGTATTGCTTTTCTTTGGTGCTGGCTCTTCCAAAGTTCACGAATGAATAGAATCATCTCAGGAAGTAAAACCAAAATCAATCACCAATCCACGAATCAACGTAGCACTCTGTGTGATTTGATGAACTGCATCACTTGGAAAGGGAAGATGTGACCAAATATTTGTAAAAGAAAGTGTAAACCTGAAATCAAGTTTGTTTCCAAAGGATTAATTATTTGACTTTGATTATTCATTAACTCTCTTTTTAAGTCTGTACGTATTCGCAAATAATTTCTACCGATAGCGCTCCAATGCTCCAGGTTATTTGAAAAAACTTGTAGTCAATGGATCATGTGAATAATATTGATTGATACATGAATTAGTTTGCTCAGAATATTCATTTACCACTGGGCAAAAGGCGGGCTAATCATAAGTAAGACTGAAAAAGAAAATATAGGAACTGTACTTCAAAATTCATGTAAACCGGCATGATTTTCCAGATGTAGCTGCACATTATCACAAAAATTAAATAGCAGATCCATGCTCAAAGGCATCAAGATGAAATACAATATCAGCTGCATCTCGTATGCGTGCTATTTTAGATTTCTGTCCAGGTGCTAGTTGTAGAAGTCCATGGGTGAGGGCTATTTAAATCTAACGAGCTCGAATGCAATGATGAAACAATTTCATGTACGAGTTGCGTAGACAATTTTATTTGCCAACGTGCTGTAATGATTAAGGAAGAATTATGATTGACGTCTATGATTATCAAGAGTATTTGAATAGAAATATAGCCTGTTCAATCATGATCAATACACAGATCTAGTCTATACTACAGGTGCTGTTCACAAGTATAGACTATTTTCAAAACTTCTTGCATAAATTGTTTTTAATCCACTCAGACGTTTTGGATACCTATGATCGGCAATGATATCATTTTATTTTTAAAATGATATAAAATAGCATCATTCTAATTTTTATAATAAAAATATACCATTATTTAGTGAAATATACGTAGGCCTACATCGTAAATAGATATAGTCATACGAATATTTCAATTTACACTGCTACCACGCTACTTTTGCTGCTCTTAGCAATAATATTAAGAATTGCAGCATCGATATATTCCAAATAATGGAAGACTGAAGAAAGCAGTTTAGTCATACAAAGCTTCTTGTATATCAAAAGTGAGGTAGGGTCTATGGCCTATGCACTAGACATCGCAAATCCTGATTTAAGCTTTATACACTCGAATTACAAATATGCCTACAATATGCAGTTGGTTAGGCTAACAGTAGTACGAAAAAAGTCTAAAAATATTTGGATTACAGTCAAGACTTCAAAAACGTCAAAACAGTGTTATTAATGAGTTGTTTGACAATTTGTGTGATAGACAGACTGACAGACAATAGTCTGTTGCTTTTCGCTACATGAATCAACCAATGCGGAAAGACATGGGTAGAACAAACGAAAGAGACTAAATTTGCTTCAATGCAAAATGCGAAGAATCTATGATAAGAAAATATGATAGAACAAAAATTTTTCATGATATCATTTTTTCTCAGAATAAAATGATATCATTTTATCATTGCCGATCTTTGTTGGATACATATAGCTTTAAAAATCAGTGGTGCATCATTACAGCAGAATGTCTTGAGACTATTTTCTCAGCTTGTTTTATGATATATAAATACATATTCTCTCAAATAGTGAATCATGAATTAACATACCCGTTTCTCAAAAATAGAATAACCAACCTAGTATTAGAATAAAATAGAATGATTTTCATGTTTCTCACGAACAAAAAAGAAAGTTAGTATTTGGTGGCTGAACCCTTGGCGTTGATTACCGCTTGTATTCTCCGAGAAATGGAGTCAACTAAGCACATGAGCACGTTCATGAAAAGTTGGTGATGTGAGGGACATTAAACCACCCAAGATAGAGCACTTAGAACACGGTTATAGTGCCCCATTTCGATACTTATATTTTCTTTTATTGAGCAAACAAGTGATCTGTAAGTTTTGACGTGTGATTATGCTATAAATTGGTCAACAACGCTATCAGATTGATTTTTTAGAAATGTTTGAGCCTAAATTAGTGATCTCAATCAAAATTATGTGAGATGAATACACTGGAAGCTCCCTTGCTGGTCAAAAAATGGAATTGTCATTGATGCTTCTTGCTTTGGTTTTTGATAATTTCTTAGATTTTTTTTGTCTAGGCCCACTCGTGTCTTACATATGTCTACATATGCAATGCCTAATGCCTGCAGACATGCTTTGATGATCACTATACTAAATGTGATATTGTATATGAATAAATTAATCATTAATTCTCTTACCAAGGCTCTTCTATGAATAATGCTGTTAATCTAGGAAATATCATGGTTTATTATTATTTTTATTCAAAAATAACATTTGTTATTCATATCAAACACATGCTATCATTTTTGCCAATTAAAATCTCAATCTATAAATTTTGTTTATTGTTTAATTTTGATAATTCATGAACTGAAGCTATGGATCTGATACAAATAGGAGAATGAAGTTGAACAAGAGAGTAATGAATAAACATGGTTTAACATGCCCCATGAGATGAAATGGTGAAGAAACGTCTAACAACTCAAACATCAATTTGAATGCCCTAAACTTTTATTCCGAGTTTGATTTTCGTTCATTTAATTCAGTATATTCAAACTATTGAGAAAAGTTCAAAATCATGTTCACTGTGCCTCACCCTCCCTACACATCAGTCCCACAGAACAATAACAAACCATTTCCTAGCCTGCGATTGCTAGGTCAATCTCTGAATTGCATTGAGTGAGGAGTGGCCTAGAATCAAGTGTCTACCATCTCTCAAGGATTTCCAATTGTCATATATTCTGTTTTTGTGGAGCGCTCGATCAAATATTCTATTCTTGTGGAATGGCTTTTGACCAAAGATGGTGCTGTAGTGCGCATGCTGTTATTTCATAACAAGGCATAGCTTGCACAACCACTACAAATGATCTGCCGTAGCCCATGTTTGATCTCTCTTCGATTTCTTTCAAGCATGGGAATGTCCACAAGCGTGGATGTTCTATCTTGCTCCAACGCCACTTCATCCGCTTTAATGCATAGTTAACGAGTATCAACTTTAGTACATATACACAAGCTATACGTCTCTTGGACCACGCTGGGACCCCTTATACAATTAGTTAGCGCAAGTTCTGACATAAATTGCATCACTGTTGTAAACAAAATAGGAAGGATCGCTGGTTCAAAGCTTCCCACGACTGATGAGGCTCAAAAGGCCGACACATGTCTCGTGGTGACTACATATGTTGGGATCTGATAAATAGAAAGGAAAATCTCTACTTTGAGCAGAGACTGTGATTCTACGAAAAATTCGCAATTGCTATTATTTTAGACTGCTAATGATGGAACTTTGAATTGCACCGGCTTACTAGCCTCACGTCATGCGGGCACTTGCGAATTGTTCGATTAGCAGCTGACAACACTGACCTAACTAACTAACCACGTCGCTGTAATATGTTCCCATTGTTCACTCAGCATCAGGGAGTTGCAGTTATAAGCAAGTGACGTGCACTGCATGTCACGGACTGTGCATGAGTGACGGGGCTCAAAAGGCTAGTCGATTTAGTAGCTAATCTACTGCCTTTAACAATAAACTTAAAAAGCAAGAAAGCAAAGTACCTCAGGAATATAGTAGATATTCCGCATTTACCGCTGAAAAAGTTTCCATCAGGCATCGCTAGCGGAATCCGATTGTCTTTGTTTATGAACAAAGTGTTCAGCTAAACGGGAGCATCTTTCTTTGATCATGGCTGATAGGCATAATAGCCTGGTAGAACTCGGTAGACGCGCAGATTCGTAGTAGGCATAGGGTGTGAATCATTCTGTGAAATTCTTATTTTCGACTTCGTTCCCTGCCGAAACTCGTTCTGGCGGCATGACTAAATTGGGTGAAAGTAGGCAGACATATAGAGCCATAGGGTGCACATCATTCCGTGAAATTCTTGTTTTCGGTCTTGTTCCCTTCGGAAACTCGTACTGGCGGCCGGATTATTACATCTACATTTCTACAGATAATATTTTTATCTCTTTCTATTAACAAGATAGAAGAGTTCATAGGATTTTTGCAATTTAGGCAGGATATTGTGAATTGACAATAAGATTTGAACCATATCAGCGGAAGCTTTCATTGCCTTTTCAATGAAGCCTAAGTATTTGCACAACAGTAAACTGAAAAAAAAGAGATATCGGAAAATGATTGCATTGCAAACGCTGACTGGATTGTACGAGCATTTCATCAAAATTATTGCCAATAATAAACAGATCTCACTCGTTTATGATCGATTGCTAGATGGCATTCCTGTCGGTGAAATTCCAAACTCATTTTTTATGGGATTGAAATCTCGTGTATAACCTCACCTCACTGGTGCAGTCGGTGGTCTTATATTCAATATTCAATGAAATTTCATTCAATTAGTCATTTTGATGAATTTGACGTGAACTCTTGGCTTAAGTCTTTGATGTTCAAGCCTGTCCATTCATGAAAAGGAAGGAAAGTGAGGAAACTTGAATCAGAGTCATAGGAGTCTGTTAGTATAACATTTGCGATTTGAAAATGATGCTACAATTTGCAAGAAACAACCGTGACACTTTGACTGTTCACTATACCTTGCGCTCTGACCACAAACCTCACAAACTAAAACGGAGGGTTCAAACTTCAATTTTGCTTCATTAAGATCAATGTTATTATTGTTTTGATTAAAATTCCATTATATTGTTCAAAAATGCTTTCACATGAGGCAGACTTAGAGCCGGGCCCGATTTTGGTGCGGCTCAGGACTTTCTATTTAAATGTCCGTAGCCTTTTTTATTAAAAGTTAGCATTTGTGAATTATATATATTTGAATTAATTATTATATTTCTTCTCAATCAATAATTGATTGACCTCATTTGGCGATACCTAATTAGTCATCCCAGAATTAATTAGCCATCCTAATTAGAAGTCAGTCCATCCGTTTTGACCTGAACAAATTAAATCAACCCGAAATCTGCTTGCGATATGCAATGGAAACGAATAACTTTCGCAGCGCTGTTGGACACAGAGACGGAAAAAATGAACTTTGGTCAAACATATGATTTGGCTCCATTGATCTAACATAAACCTTTAGAAACACTGCAGCAGACGTGCTAGGTTTGGACCCAAAACGGAAAGTAGCGGAATCATGGATGAGCGACAATGACCTTGAGGTCCAATCACACCGGACGCGGCGCGGCGCGTCATCACGCGTCCAAAATTTTTTTTGTTCAGAACTTTAACAACGGTCGCGCGCGTCTCTGTGTGAACAGCCCATAGGTTTATTAAGGTTCTGAACGAAAATTCTGACGCGCGTGGACGCGCCACACTGCGCCGCGTCTTGTTTGAATAGGCCTTTAGGCTATTTCAAGAAAGAAGAGAAGCACGACGTATTACAGCTTTGAATAGGACTACGTGAGATCTGAAGTTGTGGCGTCCAACGGCTCGGTTGAAGTTTAGCAATGAATATGCCGCATAAGGTGGAAAGTGGATACATGCTCAGCAAATTAATGCAACTGTTGATGAATATAGAAAAAGAATGTAATCATATTCATAGATATCCATTCATAATGGTAGTTGATCATTAGCAAATATCGAAGTTTTCGTCAACATATCGGATTTTTGAGACAAGATGTGTAACATGATGCACAATTTACATCGGTGACTCTTCTTTTCTCCAATGAAGTCGAGCAGTTTTATAAAGTTCACATTTTTCACTAATCGGTGCAGTAGCCTTGTGGTAATGTGTTCGCTTTGTGTCCCAGAAATTTGTGTTCAAACTTAATTTAGTCGAGTCAAGCCAAAGATTGCTGAAACCAGCACGTTCTCAACACTCAGCACAAGAGTGAAATGTATAAAACTCGGCTACATGGGAGAAAGGCGTGAGTGTCGCTTTGTAAGTTTCTTTAAAGTTTTGAAACTCCAGTAAAATTCTAAATTCAGGAATATTATCATATAGACGACTTGCACTTCAGATTTGCAATTGGAAAGTTAGTGAAATTTTGACGGGCATTCATTAATTATCACTTTAGACACACTACTGGCAAATCGCCTAAGCAAGTGCGCCTGCAATAATTGATAAATGCTGCTTTTGCAAACACAATGTAAATAGAATAATTAGATATTGAGTTACATCCTCAGTTGAAAAATGGGAGCAGACCTGAATAGCTGCCATTTCATCCAAATCAGTTTCTATTTAGGTCTGTTCCCATTTTTCAACTGAGGATGCAGGTCAATATTTAAATATTCCATTTAGACTTGCATTTAGTAGTGATGCAATATACAGACCTACCCGCAACGAGAATGTAATGCATGTCAATATGGTAGATTATTTGCATCTTTCAACATTATATCATGGTTGTGTTAGTCTATACAAAAAATGCCGCCATACTTTAGTAGTAAGCAAGTGACAAATACTGGATAGCGCAAGATGGCCGCCGTCGTGGCTGCGTCCCCCCCCCCCTGGCACGGCAGAGTGTCGTGGTCGGCCGCCGTGGTGCTTCGTGTCTGAGTCCCCCCCCCCCCTCTGGAACGACAGAGGTGGTGGTCTGTCGTGGTGTGCCGGCCGGGTGGGTCCACGTTCACAACATGTTCGCTGACGTCCCCCCCCCCCCTCTGCAACGACAGAGTGTGAGACTCGGGTGACTGGGTCCGACCGCCTGGTGGACGTGGGCGACCGTCTAGGTTGACGTGGGTGACCGCCAGGATTAGTCTTGAGGCTATAGTGTGTGATGTTTTTGGTGTGTAGCGCCCAAACGAAGCATCGGATGAGAAAACGGAGGCCAGATTCGGAATCTACGTGAAATTTTGGGTTAGGAAGGATGTTTCCAGCGAAATCGGAGAGAAAAAATTTTCGGCTGACGTCCCCCCCCCCCCCCTCTGGACAGCTTGCTTCCAGTGGACGGATTTTGTCGTGCGATAGCTCGTTTGAAAGCTAAGAGTGAGACAAATTCAGTGAAACAATCGGCTTGTTCCTATCTGTCTTCGTTCAAAAGTTAGAGCGGTTACAAGATTTTAGGTCGGAGCTCGCTTACCTGAAAAAATCCTAAGTGTCAGAGTGACTTTGTATGGGTTAAAAATTTGAAAATTTTCCAAAGTGTGGAATTTCGACCTGGGACCGTCACCAAAACATTTTTCATCAAATTTCACTGACCCCCCCCCCCCCCCCTCTGGACAGCTTGCTTCGATTTGGGCTTCTAGTGGACGGATTTTGTCGTGCGATAGCTCGTTTGAAAGCTAAGAGTGAGACAAATTCCGTGAAACAATCGGCTTGTTCCTATCTGTCTTCGTTTAGATGTGAGACACCATTTAAGATTTTGGGACATTGGCGAAAAACGACAGAGTTAGAATTTGGGACGTTTTGGGCTGTAGCACCAAAACGAAGGCTCGGATTGGTAAACGGAGGCCAGATTTGGAATCAGCTTGATGTTATTATCCAATGAGGATCATCATCCAATGAGAATCAAGCATTTCTTTATAAATAGCGAGCCTTCCACAGTGAGAATCATTCCATCGTTGAATCACACGAGTGACGGACGCACATTTTCTCTCTCTCTCTAGTTCCCTGTTCTATTATCCAACTAAAATGGTAAGTCGCTACTTCCCTCCCTCTCCTCCCTTGAACGTAAACTTAATACAATCTTTTTTCATTTTCAGGCATCTACTCCATCTGCTGCACTAGTAGGACAAAATGGCGGTCAAACGTTACAAGGTTCGCTACGGTCAGATCATCTACAACTGAGGCCAGTGGAAGAAACATCCAAGGTACATAATCCTACACCGCTACAGCGTAAATTTAAACAAGCCTTGCGTTATGATGATCATAGCGTAGTACTCCAAACGGGAATGCTCCCTTCCACGGATGTCAAGATAATGCACAATCAGTATGGGGACTACATACTGATCCCCGTGAGTCCGTATATTCGCCACCAACTTGATATTATTGAGGAGTACGTGACATTAAATATGGACATTCCTACTCCTCTTGCTCAAGAGTGGAAGGCGAGAGATGACAAGGATACTCCCTATAGAAAGATTTGGATGGTAATCACATTTGCCTACCGGTATCACATTGGTGTACTTACTATAAGAAGGAGGGAGATCATTCAATACCCATCAGATGTGATGAGCTCGGAGAAGGTACTTGGGATATCCTTTTCAAAGTGAATGGGCTATATTATGGTCGACACAAGGATAATAAAATAGCCTCTCTCTCCATGCATATGGAATCCATCCTATATATTCCAAAACCACCCAACGTGGACGACATAATTGATCAGATCCTTAACAGCAGTGGTACGAAGCGCAAGTCGGAGAAGAATGCTACATCAAAACGCAAATCAAAGAAGGAGAATTACTAGTCCTTTCCTAACTCTACCCTATGACAATTCGCTTATGTGCTTTGAGTGTCGCAGACGTGGTCTTATTAGATACATTTTACTTCTTCGTTGCCATCATATCATTTGTGTATTTTGTCGTGAAAAGCATCGATGTAATTCTTCATTTTGTAATATGTTATAGAACGCTTCCTTAGATGTGTAAATTTCCGTTTTAGGCTTCTATCATCATTTTTATGGATTGTGAGGGTGAACCTGTACAGGAGCTCAGTGCTATTGCTATGAACAATTGGACATATCAGATTGTCAGTGTCTATCATCAACATGCCAACTGCGATCCCAATGTTGATCAATGGGCGAGAAAACACATTCATGGACTTAATCTGAAATATTTGCAAGACTATGGCTTTTCTTGTGAGAGTGCTCTTCTTATTGACTTTAAACGATGGTTAGCTGCTTTCAATGTTATACGCATCTTTTGTAATAATCCTGGTAAGGAGAGGAAAGTATTTCCCAATCTAATCATTGATGATATTTTGCTCCCGCCTTGGGATAGTAGAGTGAATCAACATTATCATGAAGTCACGAAACGTTTTAAGGATTTGTGTGTTCCTATTTTGTCTGTTCGTTGTAGTAGCTACGTTCATAACCAATGCTTCTTTCCTCCTTACCTCAACACTGCCAAAGTCCTGTATGGTTATCATTGCTCGCTGTATGATAGTTATCAGCTGTATCTATTTTATCTCTTTCAAACCATTGATTTATAATGCATGCTTGTTACCGTTATTCAATAAATGTTACTATGAGAAGAGTTGTTGTTTTCATGCAATGGATGGGTTAGTTAAAGGGCGATCATGTCTTTCTCAAACGACTGCGGAACATTACGTTTTCATAGGCAAAGTTTAAAAGGAGCTGTTCAAGATTATGTGATAAAATTTCATAAAGATGAGACCGACATCGAAGCAGTGGTCGATGATGCTAGCACTCTATTTCTAGAGTTAATGAATACATTCTCTGATAGCATTATCATGGCGCGATTAGTTGCGAAAATTAAGTTTAGTCATTTTGGAAAGGAAGAGGTGGAAAGTCGCTCTTTCCATTTTGCTTCTTATTCAATGGAAGTGGTAGATCACCCCCAAGAATTTTTTAAAAGACATATGATAAAAATTGCTGAACGTCTTAACGCATTTAACCATCATGGTAGCAGTCTAGTGATTGAAGCGATTTCAGATATTCACATTCAACTTTCCATAAAGAAAAATTGAAAATGCAGTGGTACTTGATTGTAGCACAACTGGTTTTCGAGCTATGTCTGCTCACTCTCGAAGTATATTCCTTCTGTACATGCGTCTATTATTTAGAAAAGGCTAGCAAATTCATATCTTCAAAAAGACTTGCTATAGACATCAGTAACGGTGAAACTATGTGTTGCGATGTATGTAAGCGAAAGGATGGAAATGAAAAGCGCATCTTCAAGAGATGTAAGCATGCTTTTTGTCAACGCTGTTTCATACGTAATTGCATTCAACTTTGCCAATGTAACCACTGTGACATTGCTCATTTCGAGTGTCACTTATGTCGCAATAGTTAGTACCTATGCAAATGTGGTAAAGATAGGTTTTTAGCAAAGACTAACACGGAAAATGGCGAAACGTAAAATGACGACGAAACGTAAAAGTCAAAAGTTTTCTTCAGCCATTCAAGCTCTCCGACGAATGAAAGCAAATCAGCGATACAATGCTATACGACATGCTAACGATAAATTCATTTGTGAAATTATTTCTCATGTGAGGAAGTTGAGGACGAAGAAATTAGCGCCAAAACAACGAAAGTTACTTAAGCGATATGCTACGAAATTGCGTTTCATCTCAATCCTAAAGTCGCCCTTCAAAGAAAGAGGAAAACTCTAACACAAAAGGGCGGTTTCCTTTCAGCAATACTTCCAATGATAGCTCCTGCCCGTGGGCAACCTATTGGGAAATATCTTTGGCTCTAAGCGTTAATTATGCAAATGTTGAGTCTCAAAGTAATAAAATGGATTTCAGACTTCAATGTGATAAAGTTCTGACTGTATCAGGTCCATCTCATGCAGGTAAAACTGTTTTCACGCTGAATTTATTTGATAAAAGAAGGGAGTTGTTTAAGGAACCTATCAATCGAGTGATTTGGTGTTATGGTATTTATCAACCGTCGCTGTTTCAGGAATTGCAAAGTCGCAACTTTATTCGACATGAAGGAATTATTCCAGTGGATAAACTTCAGTCTAATGATGTTGTTGTATTGGATGATTTATTAAAAGAAAGTAAGAATTCAAAAGATGTTACAGATATGTTCACTCGTGCAGCACACCATAAAAGGTGTTTTATCATCTATATTACACAAAATTTGTTTCCTGATGGAAAAGAAGCTCGTACACGAAACCTGAATACACACTATTATGCTATTTTCAAGAATCCGCGAGATAAAAGTCAATTTGAAATTTTAGCGCGACAAGTTGCACCCAGAGGATCAAAAGCCTTAATTGAAATTTTTCAAGCAGCTACTGAAAAACCATACGGTTACTTATTCATTGACTTTACGCAAGAGTGTCCGGAAGAATTTAGATTTCGAAGTGATATTTTGAAAACTCCCATGATTATCTACAAACTATGAGTTCTTATTCTCGCATGATTGTTATTCCTCAGGATGAATATGTACAATTGACTGCCATGCAGCAAGTAAAGCAACCTCTTGCAAATCAAATGTATATGAAAGAAATAGATTATCAGCAAAATGGTCACATCAAAGATCCACATCGTGCTGTATTATTACAATCGGAAACTGTTGAGCAATTGAAAAACTTGAAGAATAAGATGCGTGACTCTGTATCGACTGCTACACCTTTAGCATCTCGCGCACATGCCATATCTCTTTTCAACAGTATTGAACCCCATCTCAATGTAAATGATAGAGGAGAAATCATTACAGATGAAAATAAAGTGATTGATGCTTCACGTTATGAAGACTTGATTCAGTATGCGACACGTAGAAAGCGCCGTCAGGGCTATGTTCCACCTGGTTGGTCATACTTTTCTTAAACTATTGAAAAAGCATAATGTTGCCAAAATTTGCTTTAAATAATGAGACATTGAAAGAACTTGATTCAACAGTGGCTACTACTCCAATGCTTCAGGCGATGAAAATGCCAACAAATATGGTTTAAGACGTCACCTGCTAAAAAAAAAAGTGGGTATACATCCCCTCCCACACTCACTAAGCAAACAAGGG